>VWZF01006064.1:761725-834784 GCA_013396755.1 Sclerurus mexicanus
GGCCCGCTGCGCTCCCCCCGGGCGGCACCGCGGCAGCCGCTCCTTCCCCGTACCGGGGACCAAGGGACACGGACCGGCGGATCCGGCTGCCGGGGAGCCTCGGAGCTCTTCCCGCCGGCGGCCGCGGATGGTTTTCATTGGGAAGCCCCGGGGGATGCCCCGGCGGGGTTCGGCGGCAGTTCCCCGTGCTCCCGGTGCTGCCGTTCCCGGTCGGAGCACCGCTGAGCACCGCCCCGGGCTGCGACGGATCGGGCCCCTTCCGTGGGGCTCGTACTGGGAAAGGACGTGTTTAACGGGGGCGAGGAGGTGGCGCAGCCGTGGAGGCCGGTGCTGCCGGTCTCTGCAGACCGGAGCATCCCACAGCCCCCCAGGGCGGTCGCCCCCACCCCTCGGCAAACTCGGGCTTATGGGGATCCCCCGGCTGCCCCCCCCGGCCCAGAAACGGGACTTGGCTCCGGGGCCAGCGGGGGGAAACAGCCTCTCTCTCCGGGACCGGCGGAGGAAGCGGGGCTTCGTTCAGGGGTCCCGCGCAGCCCTCGGGGTCTCCCGCCTCCGGTTCTCTCCCTCCGCTTCCCCAGGACCCCGCGGGTAGAACAGCTCAGCTCCCTGAGATATTTTTGTACTCAACCCTCCGCCGGGGTGTTGCGGGAACGGGGTTGGGAGCGATCTGTGCGGTGCTCGGGGCGATCCCTCCTGTGGAATATTCCAGCGCTGCTCTTGGCGATTTTTTACAGGAATGCGTGGACGGGAAGGACGCGTTTAAACATGCGGGTCCCGTAACGTGGGCCCGGTGGGTGCCGCAGTCCCGGTGCCGGTCCGGGTCGCATCCGAATCCCCGGTAATTGCCGGGCCACAACAATCTGGGAAGAGTATCCCGATTGTGCCGCTCTTCCCCCGCCGCCACCGATCGTTTCACGGGGGGAGCGGCGCTCCCTGTTCGCCGCAGTCCCTTTCCCTGGAAAAGGCTGTTCTAGGAACACGCGGCTGCCAGCGGGGCATTAATGACCCGCATTAATTGAGCTTTAATCGGAGCGCGGGAGAGGCGTTTCATCAAACACCCGGGCGTGAGGAATGGGGTTGCGACAAGCGGCGGGCTGCGTGGGCCGGGAGCGGGCAGCAGCACCGGGAGCCCTCGGGAAACAGCCCGCAGTGGCAATACGATATTTGTCTGGAAGTTCGGTTGGAGTCACAGTGGTTTGTTGAGGGTTTTGCCTCCTTTTACCAAACGCGCCTTTAGATAGAATTTTTCGTCTCCCGTCGGGAGGATTTGTTGTTGTTTAGTGCCGGGTTTGTGCCTGGAGGTTCTCTAGTTCTTTGGTGTTGGAAAGGAAAAAAAAAAAAAGGAAGAACGAAACTAAAATATCCCTGGATGAAGGCAGGCATAGTGGGAGAGGGTCGCCCGCACCCCCTGTGCCCACGGACAGTTGCTCTTCTCATGCCGATTCTCTTTTGGTTTTTCTTTCTTCCTTTTCATTTTTAATATTTATTTTCCTTCCTTGTGTTTTCCCCTTTTAATTTTTTTATTGTTGTTTAGTTTGGGGGTTTTTTTAATAATTTTTTTCCTATTATTATTCCTATGTTTGGAGCGCAAAGCCCCGAGTTTGCTGAAGCAATCGATAAATCCAAAGCCAAGCGAGTGTTTGCAGGGGGACGCGAGCGATCACCCCGGGACGGGCGGGACGGAACCTCCGAGGGTTCCTTGGAGCAGCGGCAGGACCGGGGGTTCCATCCCGGCACCGATCCGAGGTTCCAGTCCTCGTTCGCCTCTATTTCGGTGGCCGCGCTCTTTATTCCCTAGCCCTGGGAACCCCAAAACCCTAGCCCTGGGAACCCCAAAACGGGCGAGTTCAGCTCAAAAGAAAGCTGAGGAATTATGGAAGCTGCAGCCGGGAATTCGGGCTCAAACGCCTCTGCTCAGCCTAGGGAATAAATTCCTTTATATTAGGCTTTATTTAATTTTTTTTAAATTATATAATATGTGGTCGTTCTCACTCCTTTGGCTCTGGCAGCTTTGAGCTGTGTCCTGGAGACCCAGCGGGGCCAGGACCCAGCCTGGGACCCTGCGGGTGAATGACACCCCAGGAAAAAAAATACAATTAAATTAAAACCATCGGAGGCAGCTCCCGGCGGGTCCCGAGCGAGCAGTGCAGGAGGGGGTCGTAGGGCAGCGAGACTCGGGGAACCCCCTCTCTGCAGGGAGTGAGGATAAAGCCTAAAAAGCGCAGTTTTATCCTAAATCGCGCCGAGATCTCAAATACCGATTAATCCTGGAATTTCTGACAGAATGGCCTTCGGATAGAAACCTGATAGAAATCTGTGCGTGTGAAAACAGATATATCTCGCCGTAATTAGTTGCCGAGATACTGTTGTCCCGGTTCAACAAAATATTAATCACCTGCCCCAGATCCCCCAAATCCCCCTTTAACTCCCATCCTTGTAGGCGATCTTAGTCAGGAACAGCCCGGAACGGGAGGGAAGCAACCGCAGCCCCGCGCTGCCCCCGCAGCCGGTCCCCTCCCGCATCCCGGGGCTCCAGGACCGTCCCCCCAAAAAAGGGGGTCCCTGCCGGTGTCCCCCCGCAGGGACGGGCGCTGCCCGGTGCGGGAAAGGAGCCTCCCGGAGCCTCGGGAGCACTCCTAGCCGCGTGTCTCTTTTCCTCCCTTTTCCTTCTTCAATAAACTTCCACGGTTCCAGCCGTTAATAGAATTCCAGGGATTTTTGGGGAGCCACGGAGTCGAGGTGCGCTTATCGCTCCCCGCCTCCCCGGGGGTTTTCCCGAGCCCGCAGCGCTCCGGCCCCTTCGCTGCAGGTAAGCCGGAGTTTAGGAAGCAGCGTGAGGAGAGGACAAGGGGGTGTTCGCCCCAATACGGGCTCGGGGGATCGCCCCGGGGTCGCCGTCCCGCAGCCCCGGCGGTGACTGAGCAGCGCCCGTCTCGCAGCGCGGGGAGCCCGTCCCGGCGGCGGCGACAGCCCGGGGAGGCAGATCCCGGCTGGGAACAGGCGCTCAAAGCTTCGTTTCCACCGTCGCCCTCGGGACTGGCTCCGGGTCGTTATCCCCGTGGGCACCCCTTGGGCTGAAGGGTGTCGGGCTCGGTTGTGGGGTGAGGTGTGTGAGGGAGGCAGAGCTGGGGATTCACTTGGAGCAGGGAGAGCTGTGATGGAAAAGCAGAGGATGAGTTCTGCCCGTGCTGTCGTGACAAATAGGGGATAGATTTAGTTCGGCAATTAAATGGATGAAATCTTGGATAGGGCAGCAGAGCCTTTATGAATATTTTCTACCTATGTTTGTTCTCCCTCTTTTTGTAAAGTATTTCAAAAATATTTCTGTATCCTTTCGTTGTTGCTGTTTTCTTTGTGTGGTTTTATTACAGTTAGTAGTAATTTATTTTTTCCTCCCAAGAATTTATATAAGACCAGGGAAATATTTGACTTGAAAACATTAAAATTAACTCTGATAAAGTTTAGTCCAGGGCTCTCACTGCTTTAGGCTACAGCAGCTCAGGCATTTTCTGCTCCATTCACCTGCTGCCCTGGTATTTAAACACCCAGGTCAGCTACTGAGGTCCAGCTGTGAGACCCCCCCCAGACAAAAAATTGGGGGCCCAAAGAGCCCTGAGCTCCTGGTGCAGGTCCTTCCCTTGGCTGTGTGAGGAGAGTGTGACTTTCTGGTTATGAAATCAAGTGTTAGGCCCCTGCACTCAGTAGCAAAAAATCCTGCGGCTTAGTCGTAAAATAAGGAGGGGTTTTATTGCCTTCACATCCTTTCGGGATCAGCAGAAAGCTGCTGAGAGAGTCTTTTTATTACAAAGAAAAATATAAATCTCTTTCCCTGGCACCTGGAGGCACGCTGGGGTGCGGGAGCAGCCCGGGGTCCTGCCGCTGGTGGGTCAGAGTGAAGCAGAGCCCCGTGGCAGCGGGAGCGGGGTGAGCCACAGGGGCCTGTGCCCCCGCTCGCGGGCACGAGTTTTGGCTGTGGCATTTTACAACCTGGAGTAGAGACAGAGCAGGGTGTAACCAGCGTGGGCTCACGTTGGCACCCAGGCACACACGGCACACGTCCCCAGGCCTCGCGGTGGGGCAGCGGGATCTGGTCCTGCTGCTGTCCCCTGTTTGTGGATCTGGTCCTGCCACTGTCCCCTGTGTTTGTGGATCTGGTCCTGCTGCTGTCTCCTGTTTGTGGATCTGGTCCTGCTGTTGTCCCTTGTTTGTGGATCTGGTCCTGCCACTGTCCCCTGTTTGTGGATCTGGTCCTGCTGCTGTCCCCTGTTTGTGGATCCTGGTCCTGCTGCTCTTCCTCATGTTTGTGACTTTTCCCGATTTCCATCCGAGGCTTTTGAGCTGCTCCAAGTGGCAGCGCTAGCGTTTCTGCTCAGGAATGTGGACCTGTTTGGCTGGATGCTGGACAGACAGATGGAAAGCTGTGCCTCAGAGCCCACAGTCAGGAATATTGCAAGAAGTAGCTGTCACTGCTAAGGAATGCGGCAGAGGAAGGAGTTTAAGACCAAAATCCTTAGATCCACTCGCCACCGCACGCAAGCTCCAGGTTTGGATGCAAAGTCTCCCCATGGGCTCTGTGTGCCAGTGGGACCAGGGCACTGGTGTGGTGGCACTGGTGCCATTTCTCCTTTGTTTTGGTGCAGGGAGGAACTGAGCTGTAAGAAATGTAAGAAGCCAGATGTGGCAGAGAAAAAAAAATCCTGAAAGCGTGTTAGATTAGATAAACATCATTTCCTGTGACGAGCAAGGTAATGAATGAGGTCATCCCGTAAAACACCTGGGGCTGCAAAGATAGGGCTTGGAAAGGACTGTCCAGGACTGTGGGTGGAGGCGCTTGGCCTCCAGGCAGCTGCAGGGTGCTGGGCTCAGCCAGGAGCTCTCCCTGCTCTCCGCGGCTTCATCTGCGGGGGAAGTTTGCCCGAGTGGGAAAAGGGGCTCGCCTGGGACAAGCCGGGTCTTGACTGGCAGCTTTGCCGCCTTAGCACTGCTCGCAAATGCTTTAAAGTTTTGACAAGCCCTCACACACACCGGGAGACAGAGCAGCGTTCCTCAGAGCGCGGTCCCACCTCCCGGTGCCGGCGCACGGTGCGCGGCAGGAACACCTACTAATCAAGCAGGGAAACTTGAAAGGAAGTTTTTGCTCTGAACTGCATCCAGATCACCATTGCTCCATTAAAATTATATTTTTAATGTCCTATAATTGCACCGGGATAAGCCCAGGTGTGTGTTCATGTGAGATAACACACGCGGGTACCGGTGAAGGCGCTGGGCTTTGTCTCAACCTCCCCAGTGCCTCCCAGGCATGTGTTATCTCCAAGTTTCATGTACCTTGTCGTGACTTACTGTTTAATTAGATGTTTTTAAATGAATTTTTTTCTTTGTTAGAAATAAAGAGCAGCTCTTAAAGGGCAGGTTCAGAAAAGCCAGCTTGGGTTGCTTTTTGGCATGTGGCTTGAGTCGAAACAGCAGCACCTCTACTCCAGAGGTGGACCCCAGGTGAGACCTCTCCACAGACAGCAGCAAGAGAGTACTACAGACACATTGGGCCGGCTCTGGACCATCTCTCCCACCATTTCAGGGAGATATTTTTGCAGCTCGGTGGCTGCTGTCACCACCCTGGCTCCCACAGGGGCTGCTTCGTCCACCTGTGGGCTGGCAATGGGGCAGCCTTGGCCAGGTGACACCCTGGGGTGTTTGTCCCTGCAAAGGGGCTGGTGCCAAGATCTTAATTTTGTGGATGGTGCCACATCACAAGTCCCTGCCCCACTGGGGTCCCACAGGACACCCACGCACTGCAGCACAAGCACAGGCAAGACACACAGGGGCCTGTCCTTGTCCCTCCAGCCCAGGGTCACACCAAACCTGCAGCAGAGCGGAGGCAAACACAGACCATTCGTCCCAATTTAGTAATATTCCAAGATATATGATCTCAGAAAAAAAATGTTTGCAGTCTCTCTTAATTATTCAAAGAGCCTAAATGAGGTTCTCTGAAGTCCTAGGCTAGCACCCTAACCACTAAACCATCCCGCCCTTTCCTGTGCGATCCAGGGAATTACTCACTCTTGCTGTCCTTCCATTTGTTTGTTTATTTTAATTCTTAATGGAGGAACTAATTAGCAAATGTGGATGTGATGCTTGGAACTGCTGCATGCTCAGCTCTTGCCTCCATGCCCCATCCCAGGTATCACCTTCTGTTTGGTGAGAGGTGAAGTGTTGTGGTTCAGTGGGAAAGGGAGGAGAAGAACAAGGGGTGAGAGGGAATTGCTAGAAATCGAGCCCAAGGTCCGCATTGCAATTAAACATCCCAGATCACAGTGTGTTGGCAGCTCGGGAGCAGGATGAGAGGAGCCCTGAGCAGGTTCACCGTGGCAGCCTAAAAATCCATCACAGTGTCTGCTGTGCGTGCTTGGGATTCCAGCCGGGCTGAGTCTCCCCACCCTCTATCTCAGGCATTTATCTGGCATCAGTCACCCCAGTGCCGAGGCGCCAGGGAACAAGGGATCGGGTCAGGCCCTGTTCCCTCCGGACTGGTCAGACAGGTCCCAGGGAGCAAGTGGTGTCCCCAGTGAGGTGCCTGTGTGGGGATGGCATGTCCCCAGGGCTCCCTGGGAGCCCCGACGTGGCCACATGCATAGGAGAAAGCAGGGCCACCAGCCCAGGGTTGGAGACGTGTGAGCAGAGAGTCCCACTGAGGGTATCCAGGGTGACTCCAAGTACAAGTTCCCGGCTAGTAAGAGACAGGGCAGCCATTGAAAAACCATCATCGGAGGGTTTGTACCACCAATACACTGGTTTTAGAAACCCAAGGCATCTGAGCAAGGAAAAGTAAAAGCATTTTCTCTGTGGCAATGGGCGAGCAGTGCCTGTCCCCAGAGCGATGCCCAAGCAAGCCGGTGGCTCCGGAGCAGCCGCTGAACCGACAGATCCACCTTGCTGTGGTCAGACCCCGACCGAAATCCACCCAGCTCTGCAGGCTGGCAGTCAGATCCATATGAAGAGAAGGATTTTTTCTATTGCTATCCACGTCTAATCTTTGCTGAAGGGCCTATTGCCCTTCAATAATCTAAATACGTTTACCAAATTGACGGGAATTTCACCGTGGCCTTCTTGGGATCTGCCGCCGCTCACGGAGACGCCGCAGCTTTGCTCTCCCCTTCCAGCTTACGTAGACCCCAGCCACGCATTCAGGTGCATCAATAGGGAATACAGGGAAAATCTCTCAAGCGTGATACTGTAAAATGGATTAAACCATTTAAACACATAAAGATGCCACAGAGCGGGTGCCAGAATGTTTTTGCTGCTAAAGGAATAAACCCGGAGTGGTTGATGCTACAGGCAGAGTGCTGGTGTGTGCAGGGCTGGGAGCACTCGCTGCTGCACAGCCAGGGGTGACATGGGAGGGGAAACTTCCCTTGGTGTCTGCCTGGAGCTGTGTGGGTTTCCAGTTCCTCTGGCTTAAATCCTTGAGCTTTCCAGCCTTCCGTTTCTGTTTCTTGCCTGCCTTCCCGAGACCTGCGTGGTTTGTGCTGTGAAACGTGAATTCTACACGAGCAGAATTTGAACTGAATTTTGAACAGCTATTCAGTAATTGAACTGGAATTTAAACAGTGATTTTTCTAGTGTAGATGTGAAAGGGTGCAGCTGCAGATTCAGGGGAAAAAGAAATAGAATCAGAAGGAGGGAAATAATGAGAATTACCAGACTAAACTGACTTCTCCAGTGAAGTCACTGTGTGAGGGCAGCTTCTAACCAGCAGTGCAGGAAATAGGTGGCAACACAGTTTGACATTCAAAAGCAGAATCCAAATCCTTGTCATTCGTTCCCTTCGAAGGTTCAGACACTTGGGTTTCGTTGTTTAAGGGGTTATTTCAATCATTAATATTTGGTGCTTTCCAGTGGGGTGTTACTGCTCAGGCTGCAACATCAGGGGCTTCCCAGACAGCAGAACCCACTCCACAAAATGAAATAAGGAAGGGAAACATGTGGGAACTCACCACAAGTTAATTGTGAGCAGTTTCTGAAAAAAAAAAATAAAAATTGACCAACTATTCTGAACAGGAGCATGTTTGAGGCCAAGTCATCCCTAAATCATAAAGCAGGGAAATGCATTAGCTGAAATTACTAATTGCAAAGCACTTACTAATCATTTTCCCAGCCTTGCAGGGGCACGGGGGGCTGAGTATATTTTAATATTATATCAGGTGGTCGTTCCTATCAAGACACAGTGTACTGCATAGGGACCATCCTTAACCAAGACATTGTCCCCCCTGATCTGGGGGAGGCTGAACCTTCCTGACCCATCAATCTATCCTGAAGCTGCCCAGGAGACACCTGCAGGGGCTTCGCTGGGTCAGACAGAGGCACAGAAAGAAAAATGCAATTAATATTACATGACACCTTCACATTTCTTTCCCAACCTGATGAATTGATTTGCATGGGAAACAAAATGTTAAAAATGGGAGCTTTGCATAGGCATGGGACCTCTCCTGATTAGCTTTCTCATGGGAATAGTTTGAGGCTGTATGCCTGCTCTCCTCCGAGGGTCCGAGATCCATTTCCCTATCAGGACCTAGCAATCTGGAAAGCACAGAGATAAACCCAAGATTCTTTCCATCCTTCCATTTGAAAAGGCTGATGACGGTGGTTCCTAGAGAGGCTCTTTGACGCGGGGACTTGGTTCAGGTTGTGCATTCAAGATAAAGAAAATACCTGTATAATCCCCTCTGGGAAGAGAGGATAATTACAGTCTGCGGGGTTGAAATAGAGCTGATGGCTCTGACCTCCTTCCCTGGACCATCAATAAATACCTCTCTGCTGAAACACCAGGAAAGCGGAGCAGCTGAACTCCGCAGCACCTCCTCCCTGAAAAAAAGGGCTTTTAAAGGGATGGCGGGAGCAGCTGCCCCTGCCTCACACCCACATCCAGATATTCTTTATATATGCATCTCCATCTTACAATTTACATCAGAGACATTCAAACGAAGGTTGCATGAGCTCGCCGACAGCTCTTCCTGGCAGACAGCAGCAATCCCTCGCCTCTTTGCAGCACTTTCATCAGGGGCTGCTCGCAAACATCCATCACCCGGAGCTGGGCAGAGCGGCAGGACCCCCCTGTGGGGAACAACCCGGGGGCTTTGGGACCGTCCTCACTGCACCTGCAGGGTCGTGGAGGCGAAACCTCGGCACCTGCAGCAGGTTTGGAGGGTGCAGGTGGCCCCTTGCAGGGCAGCGCGGCTCAGGTCGCTGTCCCGCAGCGATGCCCGAGGCGGCCGAGCTGACCGGGGCACAGCCCCGGAGAGGGACGGGGGCTGAGAGGCTTTGAGGGGGATGGAGACGGCGCTGCTGTGCCTGAAGATGAGCGATTGCTTTGTCCCAGGTTGTCTCCCAGGGCTATTCACTGATACCTCTTTAAAATGCAATCTCAACTGTAGCGCACTCCCACTTTTAAAGGGATGTCGCAACAAAAGCTCCAATATCCAGGGATCCCGCCTTTCTGAGGAGGAGAATTTACCTGTAATGGATCTGAGAGGAGAAGAAAACAGACTTGTAAGACGGGCAGCGATTTGCATGTTCCCTCTGGACTTGTTTTTCCCCTCGCAGCACCCCGAGCTCCAGCTGGAAATGGAACAGAACAAATAACACCACGATAAAGCAACTCAGTTCCCAAGTACCACAAATTTTCCTGCTTACAAATCATTTTGCAAGCGGGCAGCACATTTCTCCTATGGAAATGAGTCAGTACTTCATATTTTTCTTTTCTTTTCGCTTTTCTTTTTTGCCTCTTTTCTTTTGTAGGCAAAGTTTCCTTTCCCTTAAACCCAGAAACAGATGGTGCGCTGCCATCCCCCGAGCAAGGGCACCTGCTCCCGCAGCTCCCGGCAATTCCCGCACCCGGAGCCTGAGCCCGGGCTGCAAATACACATTTTTGGCTGAGTATTTACATATCAAAGTGGCCGTTTTCAGGAATCAGAGGGGTAATTTCAACCACAAACTTTTGCGAACGCAGGAAGGAGCGGGAGCGGAGCATCCTCAGCCCAGACCGTGCGGCACAGGGAGGCGCAGGGCTGTGGATTGGTCTGTGCCGGAACTCACCAGGGAAACGCATGAATTTCTCCGAGCCTTTCCAGGTAAAAGCCTTTGAAGAATGGGTTTGCTTTGCTCCTTCTTTGTGACGTGGAATTTAAAAGCGGAGGGAGCCGCCTCTGCAAACCAGAACAGAAGCGGCAGAAACTTCGTGGCTTCTTTTGGAACTCTTTGAAGGCACGAGGCTCCTTGCTCCATCCACCGGATTCACAGCCGAGGGATCCATACAGCAGTGTTTTTAACCTTTCTCCTGGAAAAACCTCTTGGAGATAAGGCTGTGACATTGCATCCCACCCACTGCATTGCTGGAGGTATCAGGACCTCGTGTTGCTCATGGGAATTGCCTTTCCATGCTTGCCTGCTGCTCCGAGGAGCGTGTCACATCCTGTGCTCGGGCTCTGGACCAGCTCCTCCTGGCTACATTCACCGCCCAGGGAATTCTCACCTGGAGAAATCTCTCACCAGAGATCACTTGGCAAATTTTAATTGGGTATCACAGCATCCCTCCCAGGTAGACATTATTATATTATATTATTATCTCCAATTTGTTGTTGGAGACAGTCAAGCCCAAACTGGAGTGGTGACCTGTACTGTGTTGTAACACAATTCCACGCTGGTTGTGCCAGACACAGGGAGAAAACCCCAGGTAGGCAGAGTGTCCTCTAGCTCAGAGAAGTCAAGGGACGAAGCTTTTGGTGTTCTTGGACACCGAGAACTGTTTGAAATCACCCTCTCTCTCTCCATCAGGGACCTTTGTGCCACAGCAAATGGAGTTCTGTGAGTTTCATCATCTGCCAGTTACACCCAGGGTACATTTAAAAGACAAACCAGAGCTGACTCAGCACAGGAAAGGCATGTCTGATGGGAGATCACAAGTCTTGTGGTTCAAAGGGAAGAGAAAGCCACGTGTACCTGCTTTGAGCAGTGAGGCAGGTGGTTTGTGTGTGACTCCGTGTCTCTCTCCACTGCTGCTCAACACACACCTGAACACAATGTATTTGCAAGTGGCACTTGCCCTGTGACATTAAAGGCAGCAGTGAGATGCTGAGCCTGATGGAGATGCTTTCTGTGATGTCGTGCAGAAGAAATGAGCATTGTTTCCCTTCCCACGCTCAGCAGGGGACTGTACACCTGTTATTGCCGTGCTGCCCTTCCCAGCAGCCAACCCCAAGACACCAGAACACCCCGAGCCAGGACAATGTGGGGGCAAGCAGCTCTATTCCACAGCATCCCACGGAAAATGCAGAGCTATAAAATCAGAGGCAGTGCTTAGTCAGTCTGCAGCACAGCCCTTCCCAGCATTTTGGGCAATAGCTAAAGCCTAGATCGCTTGGAAAAGCATTCTCACAGACTGAAATTACACACACGCAGCTCATGCCCACGTACCCGATCTCTGGTAAATCATTTAACTTGCTCTGTGCCTCATTTTCCCCAGCTGCACTGAGGAGCCAGCTTGAGCCAGGAGGGATTTAATGGCTTTGGTGGTTGGTGCTGTACCAGCACCAGGCTGAGGATTAGTAATGCATGAAGCTGTTTGAGGTCTGCCAGCATAACCTTATTCCAAATTCAGTTTCCCGTTTCCAATCCACCCTGCTGTGGCTGCCCCACAGTGCTCACCTGCACCCAGGAGCTCAGCAGGTCAAAATACTTCACGGGGGCTTTAGTTGGTGGAATCTGCAGCCAAGTTCACCTGGATTTGCTGAATTAGAAGTAACAGGATTAATCTGAATAAGCAACCACTCCATGGGTAAAAACCTTCTCATGCATGCTGAGCAGATAAAGAAAAGAGCAAAGAAAAATTCAGGGGGACAGAGTGGAGCAACCAAGGCTCAATAAATAATAATAAATAAATAATAAGTGCAGATAGCAAAGAGGGCCATAAGAGAAAAGACCTTGCACTCCCCAGGGGCTTCCTGAGCAGTTGCTGGTGGTCTGATTTCTCCTTCTTCCCTTTCTTTGGCTGAATCAGCCCAAACCCACTTTGTGTCGTGCCCTTTTTACCTTCCTGGGACTTGGTGGGGTGCCCCATCTCGCTCATCAGGCAGGGCTGGAGGGGCACTGGTGTGGGCACCAGTTTGGGCAGCAGTATCCAACCCTTCCTTTGTCAGCCTGTGTGAAGTGTTGGTCACTGTGTGAAGAAGCATCTCTGGGATGTGTTTCTGCTGAGAGCCCCATGGTCAGGAGGCAGAGATGAACCTGCCCAAACCCCTGCCAGGGGCTGAGCAGGGTGAGAGCCGGGTCGCTGTGGGAAAGGTCCTGCCCCCATGCCAAAAACGAGGGTCTTCTGCATCTGATGGCAGAGCACCTCAGAAGGGGTGACCAGCGCAGTGACACCACGGGACATTTCTATTCCCAGCTGCAAAGCGCCACGCGGGGCTTGGGTCTGTGCCGTGCCTGGCTGCTCCTCTGCTCCGTGGGACCCCCCACTCTCGCTGGGGCCGTTCAGAGCCTCAAGCCCCACCACGGAAGCCCCTTCTCCGCTCCCGGGGGCCCTTTCTCTGCGCCGCGTCTGTGACGACCCTGCAACGCGAGGCTGTGGGAGCGGCAGCGGGCACTGCCCGGCGGGGTCAGGAGCCTGCACGCCCCCGGCCTGGCTGGGAAGGGCACAGGGGGTCGGCACCGGGGCGTGGGGCCGCGCGCTGAGCCGCCCGCACCGCTCTCATGCTTCCTTCTTGTCTGCAGGCTGGCTCAGGTGCTCCGATCACCTGCTGCTTGCGGGAACGGGAAAGCAGCAACTGAAGATCGAGGGGGACTTTTGGTTTACTCAGATGGCGAGAGACAATTTTGGTTCCCCAAAAGCCAAGGAAACAAAGCTGTCAGGCTTTAATGGTAGCTTGTCTCCCTCCTGCAGCATGTTTATGGGCAAACAAGCTGCAGATCAGACCAGGCAAACGGCAGCAGGTGAGGCCAAATAACAATAATTCATCATTAATGGCGAACGTGGCTTTGTTTATTCTTGTTGTGTCGAGGCAATGCTAATGGATGAAGCTGTTCCAGGACCCCGGGGACCGGCTCAGTTCCCAGCGCTGCCGCCTGCTCTGGGCACCCCTCACAGCCCGTGTGTGCCCCGGGAGGGCACGAGCTGCCCGTGACGCACCCCACGCCCGCACGTGCCCATAGTGATGGTGCTGAGGCCTCAAGGCAGAAGAGCAATGCCAGCATCCATGCTCCGTGTCGGTGCCTGCTCTGTTTGCCCGTGGCACGGAGCCGGGCTTTACCCTTCGCCCCACTCGGGTTCAGGGGGGTGCAGCTTCCTGGGGGATTTGATTCTCACGGTGGCATCGTTCCTCGAAGCTCCAGTGCGTGTTTCCCGGGTGTTGTGGTGTCTCCATGCTGCACGTTGGCATCACCCGTGCCTCGCCACCGCCCTGCTGCCGCGCGTGGGCTGCCTGGCAAAGGCACCGGAGCTGTGCCCAGCCCTTCCCTGGCCCCGTTTTCCGTGGGTTCCAGTGTTAACTCGCGCTGCCGCCAGCTGGGTTTGCCCCCTGCCCGCACGCCACGTCCCGTGGGTGTGTGGCGAGGCACGAGCCCTCTCCCTGCATGGCTCTGCCGTCCCTCGCTGTGCGCAGGTCCCCGGCCACGCATGCGGCTTGAACGCGGCCACCGCATGATCGCAGGCATGCACAGAGGTATCCACACATCATACACCTCACGGAGCACACCAGTCATGCAGAGCTCTTCATACGACCCTGCGAGCAACACCAGGGGGGTCCGGTTTGGGGGTGTTGCAGCAGAACCCCCATCTCTGGGACAGGGACTTGCAGGGCTTCGGCAGCGCTGCCCGGATATTTGAAAACCACGCTCTGAGTTTTGATTTGAAGGGATCCCCTAGAGTCTGACCTAACCTGCTCTGGCACCGAGCTTTGAAGTTGCTGCTTCCTGGAAATAGTTTTGCCTTCCTACATCTCATGGGGATGTTCCTGTACTTGTTTCTCCCTGCGCATCCCTGAACCAGCCTCAGTCCTGGCAAACACCAACCGCAGCTGCTGGTTCCAGCAGGGCACTGGTGCATCCCGCCCTTCACTCCCTGACTTCGTACAAGGTTCATGTTGGGAGGAGACTCCACGTCCTTCAGTTCATTTCCATTCATCCTTTAGTTTTAAAGCACGAGCCATTTTTATGAAACATGTGCTGATTTTTATTGCCACACTAGCAAGTCATGGAGCTGGATGTACAATATGCTGATTGTAAGCGTCCCCTCATAGGTCCAGTCTATGCACCCTCCCTGATTATTTCTGGGTTTTCTGTTTCGTTTTGGGCATGTGTATTTCCTTTATAAACCCTGCACCTCGCCCTGGCATTCGCTGCCGTGTTCCCTGCAAGAACAATCTGACTGGAGCAGTCATTGCCGAGGAACCACAAAGAATGCCAGGGCCAAAACGATCCTTGGATTCTTTCAAAACCTGCATTGTTCCCCAAGTTAAATTTGTTACTAATTTCAGAACATAAAAGCCAAAGAGATTTGGCACGAGTCGGAGCCACGGTTTTAACCTCGAAACCTTTCCTGCGCCAAAGAATGTTTTTTATGGAATGACAAATGGGAAAACTGAGCCCCTGAGCCCCCGTGCGATGCCACGGGCCTGATGCAATGCTGCAGTCACCAGTGCCTAACCTTGTGTTAATTGACTTTTGCCCATTAAGTAAAGGGAAGTCTGTGCTGGATTAATTGGGTTTGATCTCCTCAAGCTTCCTTTAAGCCAGGGATGATGAAAATTCAGGGCTCTGGCTGGTTTGTGGGGTTAATCCCAAAGCTGAAGGCAAAGAAACTCTCTCCCCTGGTTCCCGTGGGTGCAGACTGGAAGCACAGCCCTCGGCCAGCCCAGCAGCTCCTGGGTTTTGGGCAGGGGATGGAGGTGGTGGCTCAGGGGGTTGATCCTGCCTGGTGGGACGCAGCGTGTGCCAGGCAGGGCTGTGCTGGAGCCACGATCCCAAGGAGGGGATTGGCATCCCAGCCAGTGGAACCAGCCACGCTTCGCCCCACCACCCACCTCCATGGAGCACCCAGAGGGGCCAGGGAGGGGAGCTGGACACAAGTCCGGCCAGTGACGCTGCAGACAGTCCTCAGCCTTCCAGGAGACCAGCCCAGAACCTTGGCTTTAATTACAGCTGAGCTGGGAGGTGTGAGCAGCACCCAGGCTTCTTCCATTTTTTTTAACCTTTACTTAGCTTAGTTTCATCACCCCACCTCTCTTCTTTCACTGAGGAAAATAAGGAGCTCACTGAGACATCCCATTCTGCTGTCTCTGGGGGGCTGCAGGGCTGCCTGGAGAGTCACCACACAGCATCCCCGGCTCCGGGGTCTCTCAGCCACAGTGTCCTCTTCTCTCTCCCTTCCTTGTCTCCCAGTGCCCATCCCCTCGAAGGCCAACGGCACCACCATCTCCAGCCTGTCGATGAACAAGGATGGCCTGATTGGAGGGGTGACGAACCCCAACGAGGTCTTCTGCTCCGTGCCCGGCCGCCTGTCCCTGCTCAGCTCCACCTCCAAGTACAAGGTGACGGTCGGGGAGGTGCAGAGGAGGCTCTCGCCCCCCGAGTGTCTCAACGCCTCTCTCCTCGGTGGGGTCCTCCGCAGGTGAGCTGCTCCAAGAGCCCCGGGGTCTGTGTTCAGCACCCGCTCTTACCCCTCAGATAAAATTCGGAGAGGTTCTGGTGTGTGGCACATTGGGGAATAGTACTTTTGTTGCTTCTTCTTCTTTCCTTTCAAATCTCAAAGCTTAAACTGGGATTATGGCTGTTTTAACATTAATTGATTGAATTCTCTCCCCCCCCTTTTTGTTTTGTCTTTTCAGAGCCAAATCAAAAAATGGGGGTCGGTGTTTAAGGGAAAGGTTAGAGAAAATTGGATTAAATCTGCCTGCGGGAAGGCGCAAAGCTGCCAATGTCACCTTGCTGACATCCCTCGTGGAAGGTAAGAGCTACTCCCTGCTCCCACAGAAGGGGTGAGTGTCAGAACTTCCATTCCCTTCATTTCCAGCTTTCCATAAACCAGAACACTGAAAGTGTGGGGCAGTCGCCACCAACTGAGCCCGGGAATGTCCCCTCTGTAAGTCCCCCTGCTGATCCAAGCACGTGTCCTTTGAAATGAACGGACCCATGGGAAGGCAGAGGGCAGAACACAAATTAAGCCAAGACAGCAAATGCCCAAGAAAATGTCCAAGCGTGGCATCCCTGCCCGTGGCAGGGGAGTTGGAACTGGATGGTCTTTAAGGTCTCTTCCCACCCAAACCATTTGGTGATTCCGTGTCTGTTTTCCATGTACCCAGGGGAGAGGCATCCCCACGGGTGAGAGGCAGCACCCACGGGTGCTGAGCGGCTCTGTGAGCATCCCGCTGGCTGGAGCTCAGGCCATCCCTCATTTCTGTGAGCTGGTTCTAAAAGTTGGGTCACAGACACCGAACACAAATAAAGCCTGAATGAATCTGCCAAGGATGTCACAGCTGCTCCGCAGCCCCGTGCGCCCGCTTGAGATCCCAGCTCGGGTGCTGCCAAACACGCTGCCCTGGGGCAGCATCAGCCGCTCCATCAGGGCTCCATCCCCACGCTCGGCACTCCTGCAAGAAGGAAATGCCCCACATCCAAGTCCCTTCCTCCTCCCTGGGCCACCAGGGGATGGGTGAGACATCCAGGAGATGCCAAACAGCTCCCAGGTCTTGCAGGTGGAGCTCAGGTGTGCAGCAGCCGCCCTCGGAGCGTGGCATTAAGGGCTGGGCTACGGAAAACGCGCTGCCCTGGCAGGCAGAGCCCTGCCTGGATGTGTGAGGTGCCCCTGCCCAAAGCCACTTGGTTATTTCCTCTCCTCCTACTTCTTCGCACCATGGAAATGATGATGTCGCCGCCGCTTCCTGGGACAAAAAGACGCGGGACACAAACAAATGGAATGACAGCTCTGCCTCCCTGCGTGCTCCAATCCATTGTGTCCGTGCCGGGCGCGGTGCAGGCAGCTGCCTGCGCATCCTGAATAGAAAATCATCTCCATTGTCACCAGCAAATTAAACGACCCGCTTCATTAGGCCGAGGTTGTTACCGAGGGCGGTCGGTTCGTGCTGAATGAGAGGCTGATTTCCATGAAGAGAAAAGAGCGAAGGAAGAAACGTACAGTCTGAGTTCAGGTGGCTGCTGATGTTTGGGTTCCTGCTTACCAGCTCACGGTCGATAGGAGCGGTGCCTTGTGTGCTCGCTGGATATAATTTCCTCCTGAACGTGTGGTGGCACCAGGGGATGTTCCACCCAGAGGAAGGTGCTGCTGCACGGCCATCACCCTGCACACAGAACTGGCTTGTGCTTCTCTCTCACAGGCACCTTCTTTCCTGGACATTTGCTGTCTTGGCTTTATTTGCTTTCTCCCCTCTGCCTTCCCAATGCCTGACCATTTAAAAGAGACACTGGGCGGTTTTCTGAATGCTAATGCTGTATTTTTCATTTAAGCTGACCCACTCATAGGGATGGGGAGGATGTTCCTGGGGAACTCAGGGAACACCAGGCAGAAACAGCTCCCTTGGGTATGCTTTCTGTGTACACTGAGCACTCACCCTCTCTTGAGCAACTTCTCCATGAGAGCAGCCCCATCCTGGACCCAGGGGAGAAGAAGGGCTGTATTTCCACTCCAGAAACATCCCTAAGCTCTCAAAAGAGCCTCTGCCAGGCTCCCATGGCCCCTTTGCCCACTGCAGCCACCCAAGCGCTCTCCTACAGCCTCTTCTCCCCAGACTCAGGCTCAGTGTGGCTTTAACACCTTCCCAGAGCCAGACTGCCCTGTTCCCCCCTGACACCTCTCTACTCCAGGCTCCAAACTGCCTTTAAAACAGTCAGCTGTGCAGCCACTCACACACTCATGGAGGAAATAAATCCCGGCTGCAGCCTTGTCTCTGACCATGGGCTCACTCAGCCAGTTTTTTATTGTCCCAATAAGTTTTCCAGCAGTTTTTCCTTTCCGACTGCCTTTTGACACACAAACAACTGCAGCTCTGATTCTTTAGGTTTACCTTATTTGCTCCTTCTTTGGAGGAGGAGGTGAAGTGGAAAGCGCAGGCATTTCCCCGTAACCGAGCTCTGGGAGCTGGGCGGGCTGGGCTGGGATCTGGGTTAATGCTATTAGGATGGATGGCCTAATATGTGTGAGCAGCAGGGGGGCAAGTCAAATTAGCTCTGCCTGCCCGACCCGGATTTTGGGTGTTGGGCATGATCAATTGCCATCAACTCGGATTATTTCCACGGGGACGCCTGGAGATGGATCAATTCCATCAATGGGTGGGCATTTCCACGGGGTGATGGATACGCTGCCTGCGCGTCCAGCCCGAGGGCCCCAGCTCGCTGTGGGAGGATGCAAATCCCTTCCTCCTGTCCCTTCCTCACAGCCCTGCTTTGTCCAGCGGTCACAGGGCTGAGGTCGCACTTTCACCCTCCAGCCCTCGTTCCTGTTCAATTTGGAGAGGCCAAGCGGGAAATCTGGGAAAAAGCAGAAAGGGAAAGATGCAGCAGGGGATGTCCCCAGGAGAGGAACACCTCTGCTGCTCTTCCTCTTGCAGCGGGTGCCCAGAGTCACTCCTCACCCTGCTCCAAGGCCGGCGCCTTCCTGACGCTGTTTTAAAAGGCAGCAAAGGAAGGATCCAGCTGCTGTTTAGAGCACGCAATGGCTCATTTGGCCCGCGCAGACTAATTTCCTTACGGAGGAGAATAAGAAACTCATACGCTTTCCACACAAAGAGCTGAAGGTGGGGAGAGCTCTTGGGTGGGCACCGAGCAAGGGAAACACCCCGGTGCCATCAGAAATGAGCCCCACCAGTGAGAAGGCTGCAGCTGGTGCAGAAGCCCTGCCCTTTGCCAGGCTGCTGGCTCAGCGCTGATGCCCTGCTTGCAGGTGAAGCCATCCACCTGGCTCGGGACTTCGGGTACGTCTGCGAGACGGAGTTCCCAGCCAAGGCGGCCGCGGAGTACCTGTGCCGACAGCACTCCGACCCCGCCGAGCTCCACACCAGGAAAAACATGCTGCTGGCTACCAAGTGAGTACAGGTGGCAACGAGTGTTCGGTGCCCGGGAGGGCAGCGTTACCCCCCTGAGTTTTACTCTTTCTGGGGCAGGGATGGGCTCGCACGCTGCAAGATGTGCAGCAAGGTGAATGGCCCGCGTGGCAGAGGGTAACATAACCACAGAGGGGCATTTTGGCACTGCCCTCGTGTGCCCCTTCGAAGCAGGAATAGTGGCAGCGGCTCTGTCTCTGCACACAGGAGCTTTCTACAGGCTGGAGCTGAAAACTCCCAGTGGGGAGGCAGCTGTTTGGTCAGGGAGGAGGGAAAGAACCCCCCAACACACCCAGAGAAGCTGTGGGTGCCCCATCCCTCGAAGTGTCCAAGGCCAGGCTGGATGGAGCTCTGAGCAACCCGGTCTAGTGGAAAGTGCTCACATCAGAAGGGTTAGAACTGGATGATCTTTAAGGTCCCTTCCAACCCAGCCTATCCTGGGATTCTAGGATTTTCTGCTTCTACATCCTGCAGCTCTCCACGGGCAGCATAACCACCAAACCCTCTGTCTTCCAGGCAAATCTGCAAAGAGTTTGCAGACCTGATAGCCCAGGACCGGTCGCCGCTGGGGAACAGCCGCCCCTCGCTCATCCTGGAGCCCGGAGTCCAGAGCTGTTTGACTCATTTCAGCCTCATAACCCACGGCTTCGGGGGCCCGGCCATCTGTGCCGCGCTCACCGCCTTCCAGAACTACCTGGTGGAGTCCCTCAAGGGGCTGGATAAAATATTCATGAACAGCACAGGGAATGGGCACGCGGCCGGGGACTCCAAAGCGTCAGAGAAAGAGGCGAAGCATCGGAAATAACGCGCCGCCCGCCCCCGGTGGGACATGCCCAGCCCGGGCACCGGAGGTGGCACCGGGAAGGGAAGACGACCCAGTGCACTGTTTAATGAACTGCTGCGTGGGAGGAAATTCGTAAAGCGAGCAAAGAAAAGATGAGGAAAAAGAAAAAAGAAAAAAAAAAAGAGAAGATTTAAAGAATTTAAGAAGAAAGCAGCTCTAATGGACGTAGTGAGATTGAGAGAAGCCAGGCTGGTGGCTTTGGGGTTTTGCCTTTTCTTTTGGTTTTAAATCGTGGATGCAGGAAGCCAAGTCACGTGCAATTTGATTTTGTTTCGTTTTTTTTGGTTTTTTAAAGAACCCGTAGTGAAATCCTGAAGTGCTCCAGGAATTCGCTTCGGCTGAAAAACTGAGAGGAAAGAACAAAAGCCTCGTCAGGGCGAGACCCAGAGCAGGGACAGCCAAGGGCAGGGGGCGGAGGGCTGGCTGCACCTGGATTTATCCACTGGTTTTGAGGCAACACCACGGGAAACCTTCCCATCTCCCCCATTCCCAACGCCAAGCCAAGGAAAACCGCCAGAAGAACCGCTTTGGATTTAAAGCAGGTTCAGACTTCGTTTACAGCTTCACACCGAGACTCACCGTGGATTTTGCCACGGCCCAGGAGCCCCAAGCCCTGGCACGAGGGAGGAACAACCACGCCACTGGTGGTGCCAGGGAGAGCCCTCTCGGCTGGGGATAAGGCAGGTGAAGTTAAACCCAGGACTAATTAAACCTCCACGACCCACAGATAACAGCACACAAGCCTCTAAAATTAATAATAATAATAATAATAATAACTAATAAAGCACAAGGAGCAGAACTTGAACCAGGCCAAACTGAACTGTTCTAAATCTGTATATATTTATTTATGTGTAATTAAAATCTGAAAGTTTTAAAATGTCCAGTGCAAGTTATTTATATCAAATTGAGTTGGGGTTTTTTTGTTTGTTTTGCCTTTTTTTGTTTGTTTGTTTTGGGTTGGTTTCCTGGTTTTTTTTGTTTTGTTTTGTTTTTTGTTTGTTTGTTTTGAAAGATGAAAATCTTTGGATTTTCTGCCATTAGAAATGGGAATGAAGTTTTGGATCCGCCAAACTGTAGCATGGACAAGCTAGGCTGTGACGATGATGACTCTAGAAGTTCTGCAGGATTTTGTACTTGCTGTTGTTTCTCTTAATGCTGCAATAGATGTACAACACCCACACCACAATGTCATTCTCATTCTCTTAATAAACCTCTTTTTATTTGAAGAAAGCCCCTCCATCGTCTTTGTGAGAAGGATCCTCGCCCTCTGTGGTTGTACCTTGAAACAGATTAGACAGATTAATTATACGGAAATTATACAGATTTCAGAGAGAAGCCTCCAGTTTCATGGCTGGGGTTTCACTGGTGCCCCAAACAGAGCTCAGGGAGTGACAGGAGCTGGGTGTCGAGCCAGCCGGCGCCGCTGGAGATGAAGAGAGAGATGATGTGTTTGCTGATGTTTCAGAACTACCCGGGGTAGTCAAATCTAAACCTGTCTGTGAAGAGCTGCAGGAGGACCTCATGGTATCAGTGATAAATTAGAAGATAAAGTAACCCCACTAATCTCCAAGCAGTGAAGCTCCACATTAGCTGCTGTACCAGCCGCCTCTACCCTCAGAGCATAGAAATAAAGGCAGTGGGAATGGTTAAAAATGGATTAACAGACCAGAAAGCAGATCATGCTGCATGACATCCCCGTGTGCCCGGTGCCACTCTGTCCCGAGTGCCACTTGCAGATCTGGCTGGTCCAGCTGGTAAATCCAGGGGGAACTCAGGTGGGAAGGGTGCTCTGCGAGGCAGGAGCAAGGAGGAAGGAGGCACATGAGCAGTGTATGAGAGAGGTGTGGAAAACTGTGGTATAAAAGAACACAAACAGGGAAAAATGACACCAAAACAAGAGGCAGGACATGCCATAAAAGGGTCAGGAAGCAGGTTTGGATAAGTGATTCCTTTCATGTCTTAGGTAAGAAGCTGTGACTTTTCACGGAAGGAGATGTAAAAATGGCTTTTGGAGGAGGGTGGTTTTGGGGAGCCTTCCCTGCACATCCACTGCTCCTCACAGCCAGAGGTTGCACAGCTGGAATGGGACTGAGCCACGGCAGCACTGGCTGTATCGGGCCCTTCTCAGAGTGGCACCTGTTGGGTTCCTCTGGAGATGCAGAACAGGCTGATGATAACAGAGGAAAACCCCAGACTGCCCCAGAAGGGACAATGGGAGGTTCGAAACAAACCCCCTCCCTTGCAGAAAAGTGCGAAAGGAAACATTTCACGTCCTAATATAATTTGTGGGGATGGCTCAGCGTCAGAAACTTGCATTTAAATATTCCCTTCAAAGCTTAAGGAAGCATTTAAATTGGGAATTGGATTGGAAACATCCCTTGGTATGAGGCCTGTGAAAGCAAAGAGCTCTGCAGGCTCTGCAGGTCTGGTTTTGCTCTGGACCTTCCCAAAGGAAGAGCCAAGGAACAGGGAGGAGCCAGGGAGCAGAATGGAAATACTACAGACACATCAGAGGCTTGTTTACACTTCAAAGCCAGTTTGGATAATTCAGGGTGTGAGCCAAAAGCACAAAAAACTATTCCTATTTAAAATTAGTCCAAAGTAGGAGCGCCCTGTTCTGCATCAGCATAATCCACATTTAAATGGATTACGATAAAGGGGAGTAAGGTGCTTTTGTGCTACAATACAGGTTTCCCTACATGGGGTTATTTAGGATAACGATCCCGAAATAATTCCATTTGCAGACATCCTCTGTTGCATGGTATCAGAGCAGAGCAAGCGACGCCCCGACACAGGATGAAAGTGTTTGTGTGCACACTGTAATACACAGGCGTGAAATATCATTTCCTAATTGAATCACATTATGCAAACCTGGCTTGGTCGGGGCACTTTGAATATCAAGGAATTCTTAGACACGGCAGCGATGAGCAACACAGAGAATCGGGATCTGCCTCCAGTAATTACACACCACGTCCATGGGGTGGAAAATACCTCCCTCCTGCTTTTCCTCCCTGGGTACCTGCTTGTCTTTGGAATGTTTTATGAGGAACAGTCTGGTGCCCGACAGGCCAGGGTGCCTCCAGTGACCTGCGGGTGGGAAGAAGTTGGATGATTTGGGTTCACTTGTTGATTCCACCACAGACGCTCAAGACCGAGCAAGGGACACGTCACGTAGGATCAGCTTCCTAAAAGCACCAGGACTTGCCAAAATTTCGGACACCTCGTTCCTGCAGGCCCACAGAGACAGCCCAGAAGAGTCAGGGGTTGTGCCAGGCTGGCTCTTGTCCATACTGGAGTTCCCTTCCAGCTCACTGTCAAACGAGGTCGTTCCCTGACATGTCCTCTGCCCTTCCATCCCGACAGAAAAAAGGGGAATTTTACACAATTCTGGGCTCAACCCTGGTCTAAATTCCCACACTGATTCCAAATCTTATCGTGGGAAAAGACGTAGGATTGTGTCAAAGACTAAAAATAGATCCGGGCTCATGGTTTCTACGCTTGTTATAGAACACGCTGGAATTTCAATCCTAAAGGGGAACTGAAACAAAACAAAACCAAAAAAAAAAATCCTTTTTGAATTAATTTTGAATGAATGACAAATCCAGAGAAACCACATGCCAAGCCTTGACAAGTGAAAAAGAATAAGAACAATAACAGAAACTCTTCATTCCCTGGGAGTCAGTTGTCCCAAGGGCAAACTGAGGGGAACAAGGAGCTGTGACTGTGCTGCATCATTAACGCCGGTGAGCAGAGGCTGTGCTGGAATTCCACTCGGCTTTGGACACACTAAATAATTACCTTTAAGCAGGCACCTTAAAAGCAACGGGGTAATAACAGCTCTTGGTGTGAAACAACCCAATAACCAGAGTTTGCTGACCTGTAGTTAATGCATTCCTTCTTATAGGAGAGTCCATTAAATTCCCAGCTTTCCATGCAGAATCCGAGGAGCCACACTGCCTAGGAGCAAGGGAGGTTTTCCCTGGTTGTGCAACTCAATGCCAACAACAGAACCGGAGACATTTGCAAATGAGGCAGTAAAAGAAATGCCGTTTGTGAGGGCGACACAATGATCCTGAGGTTATTGGCTTAGACCCTGCGCTCCCTGTCTGGGCTGCACTTGGAGCACGTGGAGCCTTCGTTACCCCAACAGAGAGAGTCTGAACGTGGCCACCACTGGCCATGCTGGGCCAGAAGGTACCACTGTGGCCTTCCTACCTCACCTCCTTTATACGGTAAAAAATTCCCACTGCAGCCACCTGAGCATCACCCCATTCCCAATAGGACACCGTAATTAGCAACAATCATTCCAGACATTGACTATCCACCCAAGCTTTGTCCCCAAGATCACAGTGCTGAAGCATCCCAGAACCTTTCCAAGGCTGGAAAAATTATGGCAGTGCTATTCAGGATGGCTCCTTTGCAAGGTTTTGTCCTGACACCTTCAGATGCTTCTCATTGGATTACTTTCAGCAGGGAAAAGGCTAAAATGATACCCTGAAATCCAGAGGGATTTCCCACCAGTAAAGTTCCATTTTAGTAGGAAATCTTAAATGGAGACAAGTCAGACTTTTCTGGGGTGTGAAATGACTTCAGAAAAAGATCAAGTTATTGCTCAGAGTCAAGAAGTTCTGTAGCACATCAAGATGTGTCTGGATGCTGCAGCTTCTCACCTGACATTGCCTCTGTCTGTGCAGAAGTCCCTTGGATTCCCCGCGGGTTTTTCTACCATGCAGAGCCTTAAATTGGTTAAAAAAACCCCAAGAGGCAGCTCAAACCCAGATAAACCAACTCGAGCACTATAACTACAAAAAAAAAACAACAAACAAACCCAAATTTGTTTCAACAGTTTCAAAGATCGAATTTATAAGTTTATTATTTTATTTCCAATGATGAAAAGTTCTCCCCATGCACTTTTCTGCCTGTTGGTTCCCTGTGGAAACAAAGAGAGAAAGGCATCCCAAGAGAGAGAGGACACATTGGAATCAGGCACTGCTGAGGAGGAGGAGGAGGTTGGTGGAAAGGCCAGTTTGCTCAGTTTGGACCATGAAAACAGCCTTTCTTACACCCTCTTGGTAATGTGCTGCTGTTTTGCCTCTTAAATGGACCCTGGCACCACGAGGAATTGCTTCAGCCCAGGCCTCCCACTCCTGACCCATTTTCATTTCATTTCCTCTCCCAGCCCTGTCATATGGCAGCAGCACATTATATGTTATGTCATTTATTATGGCTTTTGGAGTTTCCTGCTAATTTGGTCATCACGGGGAGCCTCCAGAGGCACTCAGTAATCACCCCACGGGATCAGACCAGTCTTGCAGCACAGATAACTCTGACTTGGCCCCGCTCAGGTTCTCCCTTTGAGGAAGGCAGGGTTTGGCAGAGTTCTCCAGAGCCAGGACGGGAACAGGGGCATCCACAGCCCCACAGAGCACAGGGAGTCCATCAGCCCCTTGTCAGAGCACACCTGCACTGGGCAAAGAGGGAGATTTCAGGCAAAGGGGGAAGATTCAGCTCTGGCCAGGAAAGCGAGCAAGGCAAAAGAGGTGGAAAAACCCTACAGAGCAAGTTTCAGAACATTTGGACTGTGGACCACTCGGAGAATCTACGCTATAGATTCACACCTGGGGGAGTAGAGAACTTAGATGAAAAGGTAAAAATATTTTAAAATATTCTTAAAAGAAAAATAAGCTGTCAGTGCCTTTGGACCTGCTCAGCCAAGGAGTAATTCAGCAAATGCCACAAGGAAAAATAGCTCCGTTCAGCTCAGTTTGGGGCAAAATGCTTTCTACTAATTCCTGCGTTAAGGAGCTTTTTCACAGCTTTTGAACATAAAGAACCTTTTGCTTTATGTCTCTGCAAATTCTGGAGGCGGCATGGGAACCAAAGCTAAAGCCGTGTGGCTTCACAGCTCCTGAACACATCAGCAGGGGTTGAGCTGAAACCCAGAGCCGGCTTGCGCCCACGGGGGAGAAGGAGCTCGCAGCAGCAGCCTCCCCCTGGCCCATCACGGCCCCAGCAGCACCGAGGGAAACACCAGCACACACCTTGCAACACCAGCTGTGCCCCAGCAAAGCCCCTCTCTGATGCTCCGGGCTGGTTTCTCACGGGCTTTGAGAGAACGCCCTAAGGAATTAAATCAAACCCCTGTTTTCATTGGTTTTGTCTTGAAGGTGCTCACTCAGAGCTACGGAAGTTTAATTGTTTAAAAAAAACCAAAGGAGAAACAGGTTTGAACCTTATGACTTTAAATCACAGAAAATAAGGAACAAGTAAACCCTGGAAATTTATATCCCAAACTCAGCCTTGCCCAGTCACAGAAATTTCAAAGATTCAAGAAACTGCTGTTCAAAAAAAAAAGAAAGAAAACCACAAAATGAACTGACAGCGTCGGAAATGTTTTCCCAATTCCCATGTCAGAGTCTGGTTATGTACTTGAAAGTTTCTGATTCCCATATAATCCAACTGGGGACATTTTAATTACACAGACAAGTGCATTTTCTGCTCAGCCCAGGCCCATAATGATACCCTTCAGCCCCAGCCTCAGCACACTGCAGACTTTTTGGGAAGGAGCAAATGAATGTGTTATAACATCCCACATTCCAAACCAGCCATTGTGGACTATTCCCAACTTTTTTCCTTGAGCAAATTCTGCTGAGGAACCACAGAAAGTCCTTTGAAAGCAGCATCATGTGGTGCTGACAAAACCCTGTGAGCATCCTCACTTGGGGTACAGAGCAGTGGGATGTCCAGAGCAGCTTTGCAAGGGACAACTGTATGATCCTAAAAAAATGGGAGATTTATTATAATTTACATCCCTGCTTTGTCAGGGTGTGATGAACCAGGAGAGGTGGATTCCAGCTGCTCTTTGGGGTTGTTTTGGTGCTATCTTCCCTCGTGAAAACATGGATAATTACCTGTTCCATGGGACAACTGATTCCAAGGGAAGCGACAAACCTGGTGCAACCCACCTGGCCAGTGCTGGACCAGGCACTGATCCTCTCTCCATGACGTGGAGTTCTGTCACCATCAGATGATCTGCAAGGGAGGAAGAGGCCAAACCAGTTTGGGAGGAGGTGGCAGCGTGCAAGATCAGTGCCCTCTGCTGAATCCACAGGCTGGGGAGACACAGGAGTTCCCTACAACCCAGAAGCTCTGGGAGCAGGGAACGGTGCCTGCTGCATTCCCAGAAGATGGAGCATCACTGAAGCCCACAGGTGTTCTGGTGGTACTGTAGCAGGACACTGTCAATAATCCCAAAAACACTGATGCAAAAAATGATGGAGCTTCCTCTGTCTACTGTAAATTGACTGGAGGAAAAAGACTATTTTCATGTTTGGGCATAAACACTACAACCATTTGACAGCACCAAGGAAACATCTACTAAGAAAAAGGCAGTTTACCCAAATCAAAACACACTCAGCCAAGAAATCACGGCAGAGATTTCAGTGATTAGGTTGTCCCACCTTGCAGTGCTGCCTTAGAGTTGATTTATAGATCACAAATGATACTACACTTGCTGGCATCCAGCTCTCCCCACACTTCAGTTTTCTCTCTACAGATTTGTTAAAGCAGAATTTAATTTTTCAGAAATCTTGCCAAGCTTTACTATTTAACACGGGGGAAAGACCATCCTGGCAGTCCTGGAAGAGATCCTTTTAGACCCCCTCTCCCTGTTCCCCAACAGCAAAGGGTTTTCTCTCTGCCTTGCACAGCTGTCTC
Organism: Sclerurus mexicanus; assembly: GCA_013396755.1. Lineage (NCBI taxonomy): Eukaryota > Metazoa > Chordata > Aves > Passeriformes > Furnariidae > Sclerurus > Sclerurus mexicanus. The sequence continues at coordinate 789,386 of VWZF01006064.1, forward strand.
CAGTTAGACTTACATGAATCAGCCGATTGGATAACGACCTAATTGCACATTAGCACAGAAACAAAACACTTAAACTGTCACTTTACATTTTCAAGACAACTAACTTATTTTTTAACATAGTCCTCAGCCAGTCAGGAGAACACAGAGATCCAAACCAATATAGTCAAGGCCATGGAAAAGAGACAAGTTGTGTATTTTAATTCCAGCATTTCCATTTTGCTGCCTTTCCCCTCCCTCCCACTTTTTAATCTGTTAAAACAACTGATGTCTGTTTAGTTTGATCAGTGAAAATTTCCTGCACTGAATTACTGTTGATGGCTGATAACAACACATGTAAGGCTAAACCTTTAAAGAGTTAGAAACGGCTTGAAGGATAAACATTTTACAGGTAGGATAAACTCATTTTTCCTTAAATACATGTGTAGTGCTTCACAGGTAGGAATGTTAGAGGGGTTTCCTTCCTCAAATGCCAGTTTATTTCCTACAGAAGGAATATTCTGTGCCTGCTTCAGATGGGAAAACAGACTCAACCAAAGCCTATGAGCATAATTCCTAATGTCAGCCCTGGCACGGGCTGATGCCTCTTGCAGGAACCTCCTGTCAAAACCAGAGACAGGAGCAAAGGAAAACACTTCCTTGGGAGAGTTCAGCCTGATCTCTCCCCTCTGCTCCCACAGCTTCACTCCAAAACGTGACAGCTCCATTTGGTGGCAAAGCTTCTGCCAGCCAGCCACTGATCACCAGGAACAGCAAAGGCTGCCGAGGAGGCTCTGCAGGATTGCTCCAAACACGCTGAATTGCTGTATTTTGGGTTATTCCCTTTACTGAGCAGTCTCCACAATGGCTCACTAATTCCTGCTGAGGGCACTCAGGTTGGCACAGAAAACCAGTGCCTGCCCGGGGCCACTGAGCTGCCCAGGGCTGGAGCATCTCTTGGGTTGTTTAACAGAACAGGGTCTTGGATGTTTTGGAGAAACCTTAGGGGAACGTAGGTGAATCAGCCTGGGGGCTCTCCCCCACCAGTGACTCCCCAGAAGGGTGAGCAGAACAAGAAGAGAGAGGGTTTCATCTCCCAGCCATTTCGACTTTTGACTGCTGTCGGTGCTTGGTGTCACTCTCCATCCCACAGGGGGAAAAGCTGCAGCACTCAGGACGACTTTGAGTCCCCGAGTCTGCACGAGTGTCCCGGCAGAGCTGCAAACCCTTGGGAGGGCAATCCCGCCAGGCAGCCAAGCACTGACAGCTCCTCTGGGCCCAAGTGTCTGCTCACAGGAAGGTCTACCCCAGATTTTCTTCATGGAAAGGTGTCATTAACGCCAAGGAAAAGCCCTGGGAGTGCTGCACCCACACTCGCGTTCTTCCTTCAGCAAAGCACTCCCAACCAAAAGTGGCCTAAGGCACAAAGGCTCTGTAAACCGATCCTGCAGCAAACTCCAAGCTCTGGAGAGATGAGCTGGTGATGATCTGCTCCGAAGGAAAAGACCATCCTTAAACAGGAAACCCAACACGAGAAAAAGGGCCTTGTTAACTCTTTGGGCCCCGAGGCTTTGGGAGTAAAACATATGGTCAGAATTAGCAGGCAAGGGAAAGCAGAGCAGCTCACTGTGACCACAGTGCCCCAGGACCACGGGACCTCGGCTTGTAACATTCATTTTTTTATAATATGAACCACAAAAATTAGTAGAAAGCAGTATTTTCTTGCAGTGCTCAATTCTTTCAGAGATTTCTTCGGAAAGAGAGGCCTGTCATGATAAATACGGATGCGTTTCAAAGGGAAAGGTGAATTCTTTCCAAAAGGGATTCCTGGATTCTAGGCAAAATATGACTTTGAAAAGCTTTAGGGTTAAACTTCTCTTTCAGTAACGTAAAATACTGATTTTTCAAACAGATTCCATGTATTACTGTCAAAAATGAAAGCTGATTTCTGAATTTAAACTTCAGCACCGCAGACCTTTAAAAAAATAAGTTATACAGCAAAAGCATCACCCCTTCCCTTAAAAAGTGTAAATTCTTGGAAAGTCCTCAAAAAATCTGCTTTGTGAGAGTCCAATCTCATCGTGGGCCAGTCCTTTTGTTCCTGGTTTGGAATCAAGGGCTGTGTTTATTCATTCCTCGAGGTTGCTGCTCCATTGGCTTCGGATGCAACCCCTTGGATCTTCCCCTCCACGGGGGATTCAGATCCTGGGCCATGCCCTTGGGCAAAACATGTTCCATTCCGACCTGAACCCAGCCAGGGAATAATTGTTTTATGTTTATTAATCACCTGCATGCAAATAGGTGCCAATAAAACCTGCAGGCAGATTCTCTGCCGGGCTCACACCACCCAAGAGCTCCACAGCCCAGGCTGGGGTGGGAAACAATGAATTCCTCCAATAAGGAGGCGTCGCTGCTTTGATATGCAGCGCCAAAAACATCACAGCAGCTCAGCCCCCTCTGCAAAGATGAGTCTGAAAGGAGACAAGAAACCTGCAAAAACGCTCAACATCAGTGGTAAAATAAATTAGAGATGCTGCATTGGGCTAAGCAAGAACATTAATGCAACACGAAGGGGTGAGATTTCAGACTCCGCTCCTGTTAAATGTGACTTGCCAAGAGGAAATCATCAGGCTGGGGACTGCTGGGGGTGAACTTTGAAAGGTTCCTAAGAGATAAAGCGAATTTTAGTAAAATGTTTCAGAGTTCTGTACCATTACAGCCATTACAGCAAAAGCAGAGCATGATTAAACTCTTTCTGGGAAGAATTAAACTACAAAGCCTGGTAGGACTTCAGGGAAGAATTAGATTTAGGAGGCAGGGTGAGTTGAGGCACCGGAGCTGCAAACTTCTCCGTGGCATTAAGCAATTCATCCAGTTCTCATCTATTCCATAAGAAAGGAATACTTGGTATTTAAGGCTGGCAACTTTATGGGGAAGAAATGAAGCTTTTCAAACACACTGCTGAGGCAAAACCAAAAATCTTCGACAAATAAAGAGTTGGGTCTGTCACCATTTCCAACTGAGAACTTGGGTGTTGTGCCCTGAGACACAAATAACTGTCTGCACACAATCCTTTATGCATCCATCCTTCTATTTCCAAGATTCTTTTCTTTCCAAGCTTAAACACAAAATAAGCATGCAGAGCATCTCTAATGCCAGTTCAAGCAGGGATGGAGTCACACCAAAAACTTATCTCAGAAGAATCACTCCTGGGCAGCCCACAAGTATCAGCCACATGAAAATTATCCGAGGCTGTTCCACGAATGGGGGTTTTAGAGGGATCATTTCCATGGAAATAAAGCTCTGACTATTCAGGTAATTCAAATATTTATGGAAAGTGCTGCAGCTTAATTTCTCATCAAACTGCTTTCCTGTACTTCTAAATGTACAGATACAACAATTAAAAAAATCACAAAACTGGTACATTAGTTTCTATTTAAAATATTATTTGAATTCCATTTAATGTAGTTACGAATACACTGTGCCAGCAGAAACCTCTTTCCCAGTAACAGACCCATGGGCAGGTGAGTTAGAAACGCATTTTAAACTCCATTCTACATGAAAATCTTTGTTTCCATCTAATTCAAGTAAAAGAAGATCGTATCAAAAGCAAATTAAGCCTTTGAAAACCCGATGATTATTTTATTAAGTAAACAGCGGTAACACCTTTGGAAAAATAAAGCAGATGCTGCATGATTGGCATGGAACACTTGTCTGGAGTATGCTGAGCTTTAATGATGAGAGGAGATGACAGCACAATGTCATCTATTAAATACAGGTTTCCCACACAAGAGATTTGGGGAGCAGTAAAAGCTCAGAAGAGGAAAGATAAATAACCTGAATGTGCCCCCATGGACAGTAAATCAAGTTTCACCTTCACTGAGGAACAATTTCCTTAAATCCTTTCCAGAAGGATCAGTGGAATAAAAAGATAAAACTGGCTATATAAATGTCAAACTTTATTTGATCTCCCACTGCAGTACATGACTCGTGTGCCTCAAATGAATAGAAAAAAACAAACCCAGAAGTGAACAAAACAAGAAGACTGCTGAAGAAAGAGCTCGAGGGTTAGGACTCCACTTTTGCAAGGGGTATATTGTCCACGTCATGGATGCCCTCCTTGTCAACGAACCGGGCATTGAAGGAGCTCAGGTTTAGGATGAAGCGTTTCTGGAGCTGTTCAGCAAAGACAAAAAGACAAAAGGGATGAGATTCACTCAAAGTTTCAATAAAAGAGGAGAATATATTTAAGAAAGATGTTGTTGCATATCAAAATTTCCATCCTGGTTCTAGTGACCTGAAGTATTAGGAACTGGAGTGGGTTTTCTCACTGCTCAGGAATGAATTAGTGTGAGTTGCTCTGTTGTAAGACAACCCATGTTAAACAAGCGCAGGCTAGAGATGCAAAATGCACAGGCCTTAAATGCTAACATTTAAGCAGCAAAACTTCAGTGGGCTACAATTTTGGGCACAAAGTACATGTATCACAAATACACTTCAAACTGGACCTCTTCAGAGCATTTCTTCCTGATGTTTCCTCAGAGTCAAATTTGATTCAATCTCTTAAAGCCGAGGATAAAGACTGTTTTCCTGCAAAAAAACCTCGGTGTCTGAAATATCTGGAGCCTTATGTTGACACTAAAATTGGTCATGAACTTGCAGGTCGAGGCTTTACCTCAGGTATCACTTCTCAGGCTGCAGAAGAACTGGTATATATTTCTAAGCGCTCGAGTGTGACACAAGTGACAGAAGGATGCTGCAGGGTGTTCAGAAGGAACGCCAGAGGAAAAGGTCTGTATCAATATTATGCTAAGCACGGAAGCAGCAGAAGTAAAGAAAAGCAATTAAGCTCCAAGTTTAGGTTCTGGAGGACGTGAACCATGCAAAGGCAACACAAGTGCCCACAAATCCCCTCCCTCAGTAGCTCCTCCACATCTGGCCAACGTGCATTTATTACCCTCCTGGCAAAGGCGGCGAAAAACGCGGCAAGAGGAACAGGAAAGTATCAGGGAATAAATGCAAACAACCCTCCCTTTCTCAGCATCGCCAGGGCCTGACTTTGGCAACTCACCTCCTCTAGACATTTCTTCAAGAGCTCCACTGCTTCCTCACGTGTGATACCTGGAAGGGAAACATCCACAGATTGATTTCATTAGAGGCCATCTCTTTCTCTCTCTCTCCCCGCAGAAACTTGATTAAATTTAAACAACTTTTCAGCTGAGCACCAAACCCTCTCCTCCTTCCCAGCTCACAGCAAACGCTTTCCAGATGTCCCCGGGACACCGTGCACCGCCACAACAAGCCATTGAGAATCGATTTGTTACAGGCAATGGGAAGCATGACGGAATTCTGCCTCCCATGGCCACGGCCAGGGCTCTGCCTCTCTCTCCCCCGGTGTATGACAGCCCTAAATCAGCTGCAGCTGCCCCAGCCGGCTGCAAGGCAGGGGCAGGAGGTGGAGATGGGTTTAACACAACGTTCCTGCTGGGTCTGAGCTCGGTAATGGGGCAGGCACGTGTGGGATGCTCCTGCTATTCAAACACTTGAGGATAAAACCCGGCAGCGTGTAGGGATGAGAAGCCATGACAATATATTGCTGGTTGTGGTTTTCCTCTGTTCCATGAGGAATGGTGAAAATGGAGCAATAGGATTTCTAAGGGACACGACTGGACCTCTCAAAACTTGTTTCTACACTTTGCTCCAGATCTGCATCCACTGTTGAGGCAGAAATTCCATTAGAATAAAATGATCAGTTTACAGCTACATTTCTTGTAGGAGGTGGATGAAAGCATTTCTAATCTCAGAGCAGAGATATTAACTTCAACTTTGCACACAGGAGTTAAGTTGTTTTGTAGGTAAAGCCAAAGATGTCAGATTAACAATATTCCAAGCTTTGCAGTTTCCTCATCTCTACAGTGGGGATGGGGCCATGTTTATTCCTTGGCAGTGGGTTATGATTCTAAAATTAAAACTTTAGACAGGTACAAACACGTACAAGAATTAAGATGAGCAGCTGCCACGTGCACAGAACTGTAAATCAGTCCAAAACCTGTTTTCCAGAGAAGCTGTGGGTGCCCCATCCCTGGAAGTGTCCAAGGCCAGGTTGGACGGGGCTTGGAGTCACCTGGTCTAGTGGGAGGTGTCCCTGTCCATGGCAGGGGGTGGAACAGGATGAGCTTTAAGGTCCCTTCCAACCCAAACCATTCCATATTCTAGGATCAATCACCACCACGTCAGAGTTCTGGAGACAATCTCACTTGGAATATCTTTTCACTGGAATGTTTTCAATATCACACAAAGCCAATCCAAGATACGGAGCAGTAGGATCTGGGACTGCCCTCTGTACATTGATAATCTGGGCAAGTGTACCTGTCAGAGCCAGCAGACCAGCAGGAAGATCAAGTTATCAAACTTATTTATTAAAAGCAGACTACCAGCAGCTAAAGGTCCAGGAAAGTCTACTCATGTTTTAGAATAAACTGAAACTTCCTTCCCTTCCAGTCTGTTAAGATGCAAAAAGGAAAAAGAAAAATCTATGAGTTGACTGGTTTCACATTACCATTCCAGCAACAGCAGAAGGCAACACTTAAAGCTCCATTTGTCTAACAAAAAGTCAAGTTCCAATCTGCAGCGTCACAGCAATCACACCTGATTTGGCAAACGTCAGTCTCGGTGATTAATAAATTAAAGAGCTGCATTGAAACAGGAGAGTTTTCCTGTGCACTTACTTGGCTTGTAATAGCGGTCAAGGATGCTGAGGGTAAGGAAAGCTCCATATCCATGTGCTGCAAAGGGAGCCTTGGCCAGGGCTGCCAGGTAGTCCATGTAGTACAGGGCAGGGCCCTCGTGGTCGTCGTAGCCAGCCAGGAGAAGGTTCACGTGGTAAGGGGTCTGCAGACAGAAAGGATGTTTGCATCAGAGCAGTGACACCTAAAGCTCTGATCTTCACTCCCCGGGGCACCTGGAGCACAGCAACGCGGCTGGCTTTACAATTCTTTACCTTAAAATGCTACACCAGCCCTTTCTGCAGCAGATCGGGGGTCTCAACCTAGAAACCAGCGGGTCTTCTGGTAACACGGACTGCGCAAGCAAATAAAAACATAAAACTCCTGATTCTCCTGGGAACCAGCAGGTCTGGGAGGTGTTTTTACAGCTTTGGCAGCACACTCAAACTTAAGAAAACTTGAATGCAGTTTTCACACCAGGTCCTTTCATCTCAGCATAAAACTTGTGGGTTTTTCCCGTCGACACGTGAGCACAACACGAACATTTTGCAGTTTCTAAGAACTCTTTGTTCATTTAACCTGCTCTTCGCTCTTTTCCCAGTCCCCCTCCCGGTGACCACGGCCCATTTCAGTGCATATAAAAGCTCTCACACAGTGCAGACAGTTACACACACTGTCCTGTTCACTGGCAATTCGGTTTTTTATTGCATGTACCAAGTTTAATCTTTGGCAGTTTCCCTCATGTTCTGGGTTTAGTGTTCCACCGTCATGAATAAATCAAACATCCCTTCTTCTCCCACATCTCCTTCCAAGATCTGGACTTTGTAAGACCACGAAACACACGTGCACTGTATTATTTTTAAATGTAGGCTCAGAAAAAAATTTGGGAATTGTGTATGTTTTTAAAGGCAGCTTTTATACACTTCCAGTATTTTCCTATCTACATAATGTTTCTCATTAAATTAATTGTACTAACAGGATATCTCTAAACTGCTGGAAAGCCTGGATCAACAAAGCAACGAACTAAGAAAAAAATGATGGTGCAACCAACAGATTAAAAAAGCAAACAGAGTTTTACCCTAAAGCCAAACTGTATCATAGGAAAAAATTCATTTTGATAAGTGAATTTCCATGCAAAAAAAAGCCCCCCAAATCACTGGACACTGTATTTTCATTTTCAGACAGTAGGAAAGAATAAAGCAGGCTACAGTTATATATCAAACATCACTGTAAATGGTGTGATTTAATCTTCAAAGCATCCAAGAATATTTGGAGAGAAGTTACCATGCAGCTGTATTCGTTTAATTAGGCTGTATTTCATCCTTTATTTATTCTGAAACATCACACAAGTTGATATTTAAGAGCCATGACACAAGATCACTCAAATCATTGTGTGACTTGGAATTACCAACATTGGCATATGCGAGATACTCAACCATAAATAAATGGTGTTATCCAGACTTAAACCCATCTGTAAACTGATTTTCAGTTCTAAGTTCTCCTGCTAATGGTCTCTGAGACTTCTTAAAACCCAAATGTAAATAATTATCCCCCATGCCTTATTATTCAAGAAAGGCAGGATTTAAACATTAGGAAATCTACATAATCTATTTACTACTGCCACGACTGTAAGTGAAATTTGCAGTGTAACACCTCGATGCTGGGACTGGAAGTCCTTGTACATCCCAATCCTTCAGTCCACTCTGAGGGCAGCCTTCCTTGGCTTCTGTGACTCAATCCATGCCAAGAGTCCTAAACTCTTGACCAGACTGCTGTGGTTAAAGGGCCACCAAATGAGTGATGACTGACGCTCCAGGATGGGACTTCTTTTATCCCAAACTCCCCTTCCTACAGAGACACCATTTCCCATCCTGAGCAGCTTTGCACCCGACGCTGTTTGATTTAAAATAACGACAGCAATTAGGAGAAGCGTGAAATTCTTCAGAATTTACAGCTGAAGAGCAGAGTTGTGCTAAACACCCCGACCCCAGCTCGGGAGGGTGATGGTGACACAGCCCTGTGACATCTGGCGGAAGCCAAAGTCACAGCAAGGGGGGAAAGGTGGGAGCAAGGAAGTTTCCTGCCAAGTGTGGACACAGGGATAGGAGCTGCCAGGCTGCCTTTGGACTCCAGCCAGAGCCTGTCACCTATAATTAAACAGCATCACCACCAGAGACTGAACTTCCCCACCTCTGGAGGGCCAGGGGGCTGTTTTTCCCATTCCCCACCACACAACCTCAGCAGTGAGTCAAATGTACTAAACCTGGCACTCGGTGACCCAAGTGAGGTGCTGGAGAAGGTAACAACAGAATCATGGAGTGCTTTGGGTTGGAAGGGAGCTCATCTAATCCCGCTTTCCTTCTGCTTAAGGCCATTCCCCCTTGTCCTGCCACTACACACTACAGCACCAGTCACCTCCAACCAGAGTCTCGTGCCTGAGAAAGCCCTGCTGCAGTTGAACCTCTCCCCTTCACACACCTCTGCAACAGCTCCACATGCTGAGTGCCAATACAGCGAGGAGCTACATTTCCCCCACCAAACTTTTTACTTCTCAGCTATTTTCCTATTCCTAACAGGAGGCACTGGCACGTTTTACCTTTCAATTCTTTTTTCCTTTTTAATTTTTTCATCCACATCATTTCACTAGCAGCCTCCAGGAATCCCACGTGCAATTTAAACAGGTACCAAGCGCTAGTGTTAAGCCCTCTGATATCCCACACAGGAGGATGAAAACGTAACAAAATTCACAGAGAGAGAGAGAAAAAGAAAATAAATTCCGCTGGCAAGGCTTGTATTATCCAATTCTAAATCCCACAAACGAGTCATTAAGTGCTATGGTTGGAGAGAAAGGGTTCTCCCTGCAGCGTGGGGATCAGTGTAGTGTGACAGCAGTGTCAGAGTGCACCGTGCCCCGGGGCGTTGCCATCTGCACCAGAGCAGCGTTTTGTCTCCGGTAAATAAACACATCTGCCTCTGCCAGTGTCCTCCCCACTGTGCTGCCCATCTGGAGCAGGTGAGCTGGAAGGCAGGCGTGGGCTCAGGAAAGAGGGGAGCCACAGGGAGGATCAGGCCTCAAGGGACGTGGCAAAGAGGAAGACAATGGTGCCACATCAATGCTGCATCCTGATGGGTGAGTTCACCAAACAGCCTGTAAAAGGTACTTGAAATCACAGGAAAGAGCGAGCTGCCTCTGCTTAAGTGGGGTAGGACACTCAGTCTCATCTGGGCAGGTCAGATATCCCTGAGATGAGCTACCAGCACCAGGCAGCCCCCAGGGCCAGGCCCCAAGCAACAGCATCAGTGCTTCCCATCAGCCTCAAAAACTGCACAGAGATGCACAAAACACACACAGACCTTCCAAATCCCACCTGAACACAAGCCAAGGCAAATCACTGCCAAACCACCACTGCCAACCATCACCGACCAGCCACAGGGTTGGCTGGAGCCATTCAAACCAGAAGAGTAGTGTGGAATCACACCTGAGCTGGAAGGGACCCACAAGGAAAAGATGTGGCCTGCAGCCGTCAGAAAGGAGAACAATGATCTCTGGGGATGGAAGAACTCTCACTGCACACATGTAACGTTCTCAACAATACAGCTCTGAGGTTAAACTGGTCTTCATTCGCTCCTGTCAAACCTCCCTCAGGCCTGAGCAGTGCGCTGTTAGAACGCAACACAATTTATCCCACGCTCTATCCCTGACAGAGTTGATCAACTTCATTCTCAACATCCTCTTTCTTCCTGTTTTTTTTTCATACAGCACATTAACAATCTTCTCCATGAAATGCTTCCCAGCCTTGGATTGCTGAAAGCCTGTTTGCCCCTCCACAACACCTTTTCATACTTGGAAAAAAGCACCATGAGAAACATCAGCAATTGCAGTCCAGTAACTTGAAAACACAGCTCCAACTTGGATTTGGTCTTTGCTGAAAGCTTCATGCTGCTGTTTACAAAAGGCACTTGTTTTGCTAAGTACATCAAACAGCTTTACTCTATGAAACCATTCTCCAAGAAGATTAAACGGATTCGGTGCCTTTGCATGAAAACCCACAATCTTAACTCGATGTTCAAGAGGTTTAATTCACTTCACGACTGCAGTGAGTGACATTTTAAGTCTGTAGTTGTATCAGATATTGATAAGTGAAGCGATAAGCTTTTTAAACAAGCAAATCAAGTTATATTTTACTGAGACATCCTTTCAGCAACGTGAATTCACACAATCAGTAAGGTTGGAAAAGCCCTCCCAGCCCATCAAGTCCAACCTGTGCCTGACCCCTACTTTGTCCTCCAGCCCAGAGCACTGAGTGCCACGTCTGGTCATTCCTCGGACACCTCCAGGGCTGGGGACTCCAAACCTCCCCGGGCAGCCCCTTCCAAATTCACCACCAAAGACGGCAGCTCCCACCTCCTTCAGGCTCCGTTCCTCCCTGGGAGCCTTTGCTCAGCCCTCTCAGCCCCCACTCACCCGACTCCGGAGATAATCGGCGAGGTTTCTCCGGGTGAAGTTGGCAGCTGCAGTGGGAGACAGCTCATAACCTGGGGAAGAAACACCAATGTTTAGTTGGCAACAGCACAAATCCACGCTCACGTTTCCCCCCCTGCCTTCCCACTCCGGTTTTGCAAAAACGAGACGTTCTGCAGTGACAAAACGTTGCGCCCTTTGTCTAATTCCAGGTTCTTTCTGAAAGCTCCAAGCACAAAAAGGGCCCTCAAAATTTGGGTAGCTCATACCTGTACAGACCATGGAAACACACATGGCTCCAAAAAACTGAAATATTAAGGACATGTAGCTTGAATGTTTTTTGTCCAATGTATCAGAAGAACTGGTAACAGTTGGTGTGCAATGGATACATTAAGAGAATAAAAGGTTTGTTGATAAAATATTTTTATTTATATTACAAAGAGGTTTGCTGGGATTTGGATAAACTTTATAATTTATACTACATAACCCAGCCTCTATTCCTGCATCCTGCCTGAATTACCACCTTGGCTGGACACTAAAAAGGCAGAAATCCAGTCCCTTCCACCAACACTCCCCTGGAAACCACCCCTAGCTCTGCTCCCAACCTCCAGCCCCTGTCCTGCTTCACTCACCGTTTCTCATTTTGTAGAGCTGCACGTTTTTCTGGATGTATTCTGCAAACTGCACCGTGTCTCCAGCCTCCCCCACGCACAGCAGCAAGATCTTCTCACTCATCTTAAACATTTTGTCATGGTCTAGGCAAAGAGACACAACATTAAGGGCTGTGGTCATACGGATACATTATTTTGCCAATATCCTGGCACACCGGGGCTTTTTGGAAGCAAGAAGGAGACTTGGATAACTGAGCCACGACCAAAAAAAGTCTTCCTGAGCAAACCCTGACATTCAGCTTCTCGCAGCTGGGGGCACGAAACTCAAGAGTTGTCGAACACATCACCAAGAGAAACAAAGCTCTGCAGAAAGGGAGGCATTCCAGAAATATAGAGTATTTCCCATCTCAGAAACACGGTAGGAAACACTAAAGCTTCACATGGAATATTGTGTTCAAAGTGTAACATTCCCGGGGTTAGGAATAAGAATTTTGCTCAGTGACCATTCAACTCTATCCAAATATCCTGCAACGGAAGCAAATCAATTTATTAATTTACTAATGAATGCAATTACTGGCAAACACCACTATTCTAAATAACTACGTGGAATTTATGGGGTTTCTTCCCTCTCAGGGCAACCAAATCCTATATTCTAAGTGCATTTTCCTTCGGGGAAAAAACACACTATTTGGAGCAAACGTTTAGCTGGACTGGGAAGTTAAGGTGAGAACCCAACACAGTGTTTATTAAACATAATAATATATATAAAATAATAAATATATAACACAGTTATACTGGCTCAGGATTCGAAGCTTTACAAGAGGCCCTTTGAGCCCCGGGTTTAGGACTGGGATCTTTAGAGCGGCCCTTTGAGCACCGCTTTTGGAATTGGGAGCTTTAAAGCCTCCCCTTTGAGCCCCGGGTTTAGGACTGGGATCTTTAGAGCGGCCCTTTGAGCACCGCTTTTGGAATTGGGAGCTTTAAAGCCTCCCCTTTGAGCCCCGGGTTTAGGACTGGGATCTTTAGAGCGGCCCTTTGAGCCCCTCTTTTAGAATTTGAAACTTTAAAGCCCCCCTTTGTGCCCCGGAGCACCAGAGGCCGCAGAGCGACCAAACCACCCCCTGGAGCTCCCCGGCAGCGTTTCCCCACACCCCACCCTGTGCCAAAACCACCCCCGGGGCCCTGCGAGGCCTCAAAGCGCCCCAACCCCACACAGGCCTCAGTGTGTGCGGGGGTACAACCAGGGGACACCAGAGCGCGGCATCCCCTCGGCCGGCTGTGCGTGTGTGTGTGCGCGTGTGCCTCACCGTGTTTCATCTGCACGATGCTGGAGGCGGCCACGGTGTCCGCGGCCACCAGGACGTAGTCGGGGCCCTGGATGCCGATCAGGTACTCCATGTTGGTGACACAGCGCGCCCGCCCGCGCCCGGCGCGCCCCGATGACGTCAGCGCTCGCGAGAGCCGCCCCCCCCACCCCTGAGGGGCGGGGGTGAGGAGGGGGGGGGCGTTCGTGTGTGGGAGGGAACGGGTGGAATTAAAATATTGGGACTAAAGGGTGGTTTAAGGTGGGAAAGATACTCCCCACACACTGAGGGCATCGAGTGCGAGGTCCCCGCCTTGGCACCCAGCGCTGGGCGCTCCCCCGCAGCGGAGCGGCCTCCAGACTTCCCTGGGGTACGATTTCTCCATGGGAGGGGTTTAACAACCCTTTAAACAATCCCTTTGAGCCCCGGAGCACCCGAGGCCGCAGAGCCACCAAAGCTCCCCGTTCCCCCCACGGGAAGGGTTTAACAACCCTTTAAAACATCCCTTTGAGCCCCGCAGCACCACAGGCCGCAGAGGGCCCAAACCTTCCCCTGGAGCCACCAAACCTCCCCCTTACCCCCATGGAAAGGGTTTAATAAACTGCCCAGCCCATATGCAGTTCATATAAGCTTTATTAATTTATTAATGAGCAAAACAGCGCTGGACGGCCCGGGAGGCTCCTGCTCCACCAGAGGCGCGTGGCGGATCAGTCCCGAGTTCGCTTTTTATGCCCTTTATCGCCTTTTTTTTTTTTTAAATCTTCTAATCAGGGTCTATTCTGTTCCTGCTTGGGGCTCTGTCCCGTTATCACGGTGGGTTGTCCAGGGTGGAGGCAGCAAGTCCTGTTATCGTGCTGTTCATGCTCTCACAGCTCTTTCTATACCTTTCTTATTAGTACAATTCAAAGCTTATAACACATATACCGTTGTAGTTTAGTATTTAACAGCTTAAGCCATCAAAACAGGATAAATTGCATTTAACAATTTAAGAAAAACTTCTAACGTTTGACAGGAATATCAAGTCTATATGTCAAGGTTCGAGATGGATCCTGGGATGGTTTGGGTTGGAAGAGATTGTAAAGATCATCTAATTCCAATCCCCTGCCATGGGCAGGGACACCTTCCCCCAGACCAGGTTACTTCAAGCCCCATCCAGCCTGGCCTTGGACGCTTTTACCCAGAAAGTCCCTGTGTCACTGGGCATAACCTTTGTGTGACTTAAAAAATACTGAACACGCCAAAAAGCAACAGCAGATTGTCTGCAGGGAACGGTATAAATGTGTGCAAGCAGCAAATTCACCATTCTGACTGTTTTCCAATTGCCTGTGGCAACACTTGTTCAATCGAGTGCTGCGTGTGTAAATCAAACCAGGAGGTTTCCTTTCACTGAAGGATTTTCTGTATCAATCCAGCCTGGAGTTTTACACACATTTTCCCCTATAGATTTCCATACTTTTTCCACATGTACAACCAGCCCTTTGCATTCAGTGGGTATTTTTTGAGTGCTTTATAAGAGAAATATTAACAAAAAAATCCACAACTGTGCCCTGTGCTGTCATCTCTCAATATGGTGTGAGTAAAGATGATCTTAGAGTTACTGAAATGCCTGGACAGCGTTTCCTGCAGGAGCTCCTGCTTCCCAGAGAAGAAAAGGCCCCTCGTGTTCCTGCCATTTCAGGTGCAGGAAATGAAGGTGCAGAGAGGAGAAGTGATTTAGGAGATCGCAGGGCAGGGTGGTGGAGTGGACAGGAATAGAAATGTCTCGATTCACTGAGCTCCTCTTTGCTGCTGCAGTGTGCCTTTGGATCACCAACCCGGGAATGAACCCTGCGAGGCTTACACGGGGCTTTGCTCCTAATCTCCCTGTCTGGGCTCCACAGAGCTCCTGGAGCTGAGTTTCTATGGGCCTAAACATGGTGTCTTTAAACAGATTCCCATTAGGGATGGGCAGGGACAAGCCTTGGCTCTGGGCAACCCTGGCTCTGTCCTCCCCACCACGGGTCCCCAGAGAGCAGCTCTTGCTGAAGTTTCAGCGAGCAAAGTTACAGAGTCTTTCACACGTTTGCCTGGACAGATGGATGTTAGACACTACCTGGATGCGGGGTGTTGTCAGGGGCATTGAAATCCACAGTCTGGCTCTCCCAGGATGCAGAGCACACTGTCAGCATCTTCCCGCAATGGGCACAGAGGGATTTCTCTGACCTCAAGAGGAACCTTTCACCTCCTGATGTTTCCCAAGCTGAGGTCAGCGTGGAGGGACTGTGTCCTCACCCACCACCAGCAGAACACCATCCCAGAGTTCTCATTCCTGCTGGACTTGTCAGGGAATATCAATGCCTGGCAGCACCAATCCCACAGGTATCCCTCTCTCTCCCAGGGCAGCTCTGCTTCCCACTCCCAGGCCCATTGCAGTGTGTTTACCCTCCACCTCTGATGGCAAGAACGGGGCATCCATTGGAGTGTGCAGGTGAAAATGGATTGTAACCTGCCACTGCCATCGGCTGATTAACACTTGTGTCTCTGGCAGGATTGATCTTGCAGGTGAGAACGTTCCAGAGACCAGCTGGGGCCCTGCTCTCGGCTGGATGCTCCTTCCCAGTGGTTCTGCCATGGTCATCATCGTTTCCTCGGAGTGGGGAAGAGGATATCCACCATGACCAGCTGGCATGGCCCAGCACAGGGTGTTATCTCTCAGTTTTCCCATTTCTCCCTCCTCAGCAGTGCAGAATATCTTCCCACTGTGGTAACTTTGGGTTCCCTGTCCCTGAGACCTCAGTGAGGAGGAACTGCAGGCTCTGTTACATAAACCCAGGCTGGTGACCCCAAAACGATGCCCAGCTTAGAGTGCTGTGTGACCCACAGCTGCACAGCAGGATGATCCGTTTCATAGATGTTGCTAATAATAGAATTCGACCATAACAAGAAATGCCGCTTCAAATAATGGAATAGGTTTTTTCCCCAGTGCGGAAGCACAAATCAAGAAAGCAAAATATTTAGCGAAACGTGGATTTCTGCAGTGTTGTGGGGCATTTATAGACAGCAACATCTAGTCAGAGCTCCCCCCTCCCCGTTCCTCTAGCTTTGCCCTGTCTGAATTCCTGCTAGTCACTGAATTATTACTTTTCTTACTGTTTCCTGTGCTTTAAAAGTGAGGAAAGCACAATCAAATTATCGTCATGCTCATTTGGTTAATCACCCATTTAGTTACTTATTCAGTTCATTAACAAGACGCTGGCCAGTGTCAGTGTGGGGGAAGTTCAGAGAGGCAGGCACTTAGGAGACAGGATATAAGAGAAATAGGCCATTTCTCCAGCCCAGCGAATGGCAATTTCTATCCCTCTTTTCTGCTACGTCACTTCAGTGCACAGTTTGTTCTGCATTTTAAAAAAAGAGCCAACAAACAAACGAAGAAAGCACTCTGCCGCAGATCCCCATCGCCTGCTAGAATCCATTTAGTCTCAATCCAAAGCTCTGCAGAAGAGCAAACCACCTATTTTAGGACTCTTTCTTTTTCGGTTGAGAAAAATGTGCTGCTCCACAGGTCATAAGATGCCTGTAATTATGACCCCGAATGGATAGAAATGTTGCATCTTGAGACAAATCCTATCTGACAGTTTTTACAGTACGTTCGTTCAGAGCAAAATGCCCTGTCCCCTGTCACCCGGATTGAAATTATTAAGGAAGACAGACATTTCACTGACAACTCTCGCCTCAGGGGGGAAAATATTCCTTCTGTTCCCCTCTGAAGGTCAGAGCTCACATAATGCAGAACACTTAGAACACGTGCGTACGCATGCTCACGCACATGCGGATGGAACTTTCTCCGGGTGGGTTTGATGGCAAGCGGGGAGCAGCTCCACAGGCATCTCAGGGAGTCTGGGACAAAAAAGACGGGCTTTCCATCTCTTCAGCGTTAGTTCTTACTGTCTTGTAAATGATCTCTTTCTCCTCTGCATGTAAATCCCGTCAGGAGATGGTCATGTGTGCTCACATGTTGGGGCTTCCTCTCACACGGTGCACGTGGCACACCAGTCACTCCTCCGACAGCGTGGGATCCGTGGGACAGTCACGCTTCCCTGCTGCCTGCTTGTCCTTTCGAAACATTCCATGCCTTCTTTTCCTTCCTGAGAAAAGCCCATTTGCAACCTGTATGTCCCATTTCTCACCTAAGCTGCGTCGCCAGCTGTCGTCTGGCCTGATCTGTCACCCATGCTGGGGACGTGCAGACCCTCTCCATAGGAACACGGACTCCTGGCTGCTCCAGAGCTTTTCCGTGCTGGAGGAAGGGCAAAGCCTGGCCCTTCGGTGCCTCCCCAGCCCCAGCTGGACGTGTGAACACAGCAGATGAGCTGTCAGTCACCGTGCCCTGCCTGCGGATCACTGGCCTCACTCGATCTGGGACTGAAAATTGGACCTGAGCCGAGGTGAGCGGAGGTGGGAAACCAGCCTGCAGCTCAGCAACCTCTTCCGTCTCACAAGGGCTCCGTCCTCCCCGTCTCCCCCGTGATGTGGCTCACACCAGGCTCACACCAGGCTCTCACCAGGTCCCTGCCGACTGCACACGTGGCCTCGTGTCATTTGCACCGAGTTTCCCTGGCAGGACGCAGCTCCCGGGCACTGACCCTGCCTTTCCAGCCTGTCCTAGAAACACTTTCCAAGCCAGGGTGTTCCTGGGCAGCTGGTTTGCAGCTCCCCTCCCAACAGCCCCGGACAGAGCCCCTCTCAGATGCCAGTCCACACCTGTCTTCCAGAAACCTCTGGATTAATGTCACCACCTGCCCAGGGACCTGAGGGGACCTCGATTGCCCATCCCAGCCTTCTCCTTTGGCAAGGATGTACCTCAAGTGCAAACTAGCAGCAGTGGCAGAGTAGGGAACAATGCTGGGAAGCTTTTTGCCACATTTACTCACAGAAAACAGGCGGAAATCCCAAACCCTGCTCTTCGCTCCCTGCGCTGAGCATCCCATCCCACTGCGCTCCTGCCAGGTGGGAACAGAGCCCTGCTCTGCCCCAGCTCCTGCCCCGCTGAACCAACCCATGTCCCTGGCGGTTCTTCCCAAGGGGGCACCAGCTCTGGCACAGCATCTTCCCTCAGATCCACAAGAACCTTCAAACTTTTCTTTCTTTTTTCTCTCGCTCCCTCTTTTTCTGAGTTTAATTCCGAACAGCCGGCTGCGTTCAGCCTGACTGGTTTGTTATGGCTTATAATTTGTGTTAGGATTAATTAACTAATTACCGACAAATGTCCGTTGGCAAGATTCTGCTTCTGCTTGTCAACTTGAAGTATTTAATTATTTTAATCATTTACTTTCATCTTCAGAATTTATGCTCTTCCAAGAGCGTTTCTAGGCATCTTTTAATTATTATTCTGATTTTTTTTTCAGAGGGGTGGCGAGCTGGGGGGAGAGAGCTGGGGGATGTGATCAGTCCTCATTAGCTATTTCAGTGAGGAAACTTCCTTGGAAAGTCATCCTTGGTTTTCAGACGCTGGTGCAGGGAAGGGACAGCATGGAATACAGGTGTGGGGATGCACAGAGAGGGCTGGGCTAGGCTGGGCTGTCACTTCCCAGTTAGAGTCCTCCTTTCCCCAAAGGATTTCAGGGATCCCAAATCCAGGGGAGCATTCAGGACACCCCACAAGGCACCGAAGAGTCTCTGCAGGACGAAAATCCAAGTGGACTCACAGCCACTGTGCCAGCAAGTAAATAAAACAGGATCGTGGGAAAGCATCCATTTATATAGGCTTTTCATCTTTAAAAGATCATGACTTGCTTAAAACCCACAAGCTGTATCCTGCTTTGAGCATCCCACGGGTTTGAATGCAGAAGGTGGGAGAGCATCAAGACAGATTTGGGCTGTGGGCATGGATGGGAATGCCAGCCCCTGGACGTGCTGCCAGCAGTGGGACAGGAGGGCAGCAGGTAACTGGGACAGTGGAAAACCCAGCCAAGGGCACCCGGTTTTCACAGGAAATTCCATGTTGTTGCCACAGACAGGATCCCATTTGAGCACACCCTGACTGAAAAGTCAGTTTGCTCAGAAAAATGACGGACCACCCGAAAATGTATTGTATAAATTCAATGTATGCATTTAATTCCTCCCTTCCACACACGCTGGCCTTGCTGCTCCTTGCCAGTTTTGATCTCCCGGTAGGGCAGGACACCGCAGTGATGCCGTGGTCAGGATTTTTGGTTTGCACCTGCTCACACGGTATGATTTGAAGAGCACTGGGAGATGAAATGCCACCTCTGCACCTTCCCGTGCCTGGGCAGGTTCTGAGAATACAGCCTCACACCCAACTAAGCACCAAGGGATTTAATCCCTCCTTTCCCTTCACACATTGGAGCTGCAGCACTTCCGTGGGATTAAAACACAAGAGAAGGAAGTGTGAGAAGCTGATAAAAGACAGTGAAACTCAGATATGTTCCAGCAGACTTCCAGGCTTTTTTTTTTGCCCTGCCAAATGCTTTATGCTGTCAACCAACCAAATTCTGAGGGGCTTGTAAAAATCTTCCTGTGGTGGGCACAGCCCGGGCAGGCACTGCCCCACATCCTCTGGCAGGACACACGTGCCCCACTGACTTCAGCAGGAGCCTCTCCAGGAAAGACTAATGAAGGATTCAGCCCCAAGAATATTTCTTTCCTGAGACAAATGAATCCCTTGGACCGGAGCACTGAGGAGAGTGTGCTATTTAAAA
Organism: Sclerurus mexicanus; assembly: GCA_013396755.1. Classification (NCBI taxonomy): domain Eukaryota; kingdom Metazoa; phylum Chordata; class Aves; order Passeriformes; family Furnariidae; genus Sclerurus; species Sclerurus mexicanus. The sequence continues at coordinate 809,162 of VWZF01006064.1, forward strand.
GGTTTCTTGAGGGTACATAATTATATTGAAAATAATTAGGGGCAAGGCAACAGTATTATTACTACTTATCATATCACTCTAAACTTAATCCAGACTGATCTTTGGGAAGGCATCATGAATGCAGAGGATGGACCTTTCTTAAGCAAGATGGGTCCATAACGTTGCCAGTTTTGGGCTGCCATGGGAGACAGGAGGCCAGTTTCCCCTTAGGACTCACCTACTGAGGCAGCGGGTTTACCCAAGAAGGGAATGGAGGGCCCAGAAAGGTTGGAACACAGCCCCAGAGTCTCTGGAGTCTGAAATTCCATGCTAATCATCTGATCCTTTGGACAAACGTGTTCCAGGACCTCTAAGGGAACATCCCAGACCCTTGCCCGGAGACACAACAGCCCCTGGGATGTGATTTGCAAGGAGAGTGGAGGCTCCTGAGGAGCCCAGGGAAGCAGCATTGCCCTGGTGAGTGCTCATGGAGAGATCTAAATGAGATTGTCTTAATTAACTTCAGAATCCTGTTAATTAGAAGCCTCTCTGCATTAAAAATTGCTCCAGAGACCAGACCAAGTCATGGCTACACATGAAGGCACGAGGAAGAGGCAGGTCAGGTGTGGATGGATCACAGCCAGGACCTGTTTGGGGCAGATGTCACGGTTCAAATTCCAGCTGGGCCCCCAAGGCTGCTTGGGAAGCACTGGAAGCTGCTCTGAGGACCCCACAGGGGCCATGGCACGGTGGAGCAGGACTTTTTGGAGAGGCTGAGAGCTGCTGTGGGACCTTGGGAGAGAGGAGATGTGACCAAAGCCCCAGGAGGGCTGGGTTGGAGGGGCCAGGAGAGCCTGCACCAGGGAAACTGAGGCACGGGAGGAGCATGGGGTCAGGGGATGGCGCTGCACAGCTGTAAACAGCTCCTGGGACGGGCTGTAGGTACCCCAAGAAATCATCCCCATGGAGACCACGGGGGTTTGGAGGGCTCCCCAGCAGAAGGGGACCAGCTCTGGGGTCACTGAGGTGCAGGAGCCAGGCTGGGGCTGGGGGGCCGGTCGGGTCCTTGTGGGAAGGAGAGCCTCGTCCTATTGAATGCTGACAGAATGAACTTCAGTTTATGCCCCTGGCAGTTTTTTACAGCTCAGCTATTCCATTTAGGGGTTGGGAGCCAGTGGAAGGAAGCTCGGATCGCTTCACTGACCAGCCATAACATCCAGCCAGTACATTAACTGCCCTGCTGCCCTGATCTGATGTGGTTTTACAGACAATACCTACTGGCTATTTAGGCAATGTATAAATTAACATATTCTGCACAAACTAGGAGCATATTTAAATTAAAGGAAAGTGCCCTTTATTTGTCAATCATTCGACATACACATTTTTACATTCCTTTAAACAGACAATTTGAGCCTTCTGAATCCTACCTCAAACCATTCATCTTCACGAGGGGAAAACGTCTGATTGCTCGAGGGTTGCTGTGCCCCCCTTCCCCTGCCTCTCTCCTTTAATTAAAACAATCCCAATCTGCTCTCCTGGAATTTCTTTCCCAGATTGGCTCAGTAACTTATGACCTTCATTTCTGCCCAGGCTGGAATCTGCTGGCACGCAGGGTCAGAGATGTGGAGATAACAGTCACCTCACAGGGAGCCACCAGAACGTGGGTGCACAGAAGTGTTTGGGGTGTTGCAGCAGCAAACTTTATCTGCTGCTCTTCCAATATTGATGCCTGACGCGGCAGTAAAGCAAGAAACGGGTGTCGGAGGTGTGTTGGATTGGACAAAATGATGCTCAAAGGGAGAAAAAATTACCCGAGTGGTATTTTCCAAACCTGACTCATTCATCCCTCAAGTGCCATTTCCATTAATTTTAAGACCTACATGATGCTGGTGCAAAACATTTCCAGGAATCTCAGGGTTTCTTGACGCTCTGCAGCTCTTGCAGACGTGAATTGCCACAGCTCAGCAAATTATCAAAGGCTTTTCTCTTGACAGCCACTGTCGGCAGCGAAGCACCTTTCCCCGCTCGATGGTCTGATCCGTCACCAACAAGGTCTGCTGGCTTTTAGCAACACGGTTCAGCTTGAGTACTTGAGCTCTGTTTCTCTGTCTACAGAAAACACAACTTAAAGGAGAAAAATGCAAAATAACCCATGCCCTGAAACATTCCCATCCCAGCTTCTGCCTGGCTCCCACCGCGCAGTGCTGCGGGAAGGGAAATACATTGCGAAGGGAAGGGAAATCTATTGCAAAGGAGGGAAAACAGCCAAAGAAATGCCCGTTTGGCAAAGTTTGCCTCCCTCTGCCTGTCAGCCAGATGCTGGCACCTCGCTCTTCCGGGCAAACCAGGGCCAATGTGTTTATTTAAGACCCAAATCAGCATCGATCAGGGTCTGTCAGTCACTCTGCCGGAATAAAGCGCCGGAGTGCGGCGGGCTCTGAGCACGGACGGTAATGGACACACGCTCCAGTGAGCCCACAGCCATCCCACTGCATGCCCCGAGGCTGGAATTCTCTATTATTATTATTATTATTCGGGAAATAAACATTTTGTTTGTTAAGAAACTACCTTTAAGGTGCTGAAATGGATCTTTCTTTAGCACTGAGGGGCCTTTCCTGTAACCCTCAGTCAGGGAAGGGGTTTGGAGGAGCCTGCTGGGTGCTGAGCCTGGAGTGTGGGGCAGCTCCAGCTCGTCCTGCAGCGATCCCGGAGGATGAGGAGGACAAGACTTGCTCCAGCAGGAAGCATGGATCCTGCACAGTCCAACAGCACCGTGGTGCTGGCTGGAATCAGGCTGGGAACAATGTCTGAGAGGTGTGAACGCTGCGGCATCAGGAGCCTCCGAATTAGAACAACACGCCAAGGGAGAACCACCCTGGCTGCCCTCAAAATGGAGCTCCCTGCTGCCCTCCCTCCTCCTCCCACCTGCCTTTCATTTTTCCTCATGCATGGAAGGTATTAATTACCCAATGTGCTTTAATGGCTCGCAGGAAGTGCCCTGCAGCGGTGCCGGTGCGGAGCGAGCCTTGCCCGGTGCGTGGCTGAGGAAGAGGAGCACGATGTGAGGCTGCCGGGGCACGAGGTGTTTCCCGTGGCCCCGTGGAAGGCACCCCATTCTTTCTGAGCCCTCTGAGCAGCTCTTTTATCTCTGATGTCCAGCTCCTGTGCCCGCGGGGTGGCTGCGCAGGGTTTGTTAACCTCTGGGACAGGCGAACTGTGACCTCTCACCTCCCCATAATGAGCACGGCCGCTCGCTCCCGTTCACTGACATTATTTGCTGCTGCTGAGCCGTGCCCGACCTGCCTGAGCTGTGCCTAGCCCTGTTAACCTGTGGCGTGGATTTGGGGGAGCATGGCCAGCTAACTCACCCCTCGCTGTGGGAGTGCAGGGAGGGGACACATCCCTGCATCATCCCTCCTGCATCCCCCAGGAAGGTCCCCTTCCTGCAGTGTTGGGATCAGCGAGTGCTGGACTCCAGGACTGCCCCTTTCTGCTCCCAGCTCTGTGCTCCAGCTGTCAGAGGAGGAGTTTGGGCACCAGGCTTCTCTCTGGCATGAGGAGCTCACAGGCACTCTCCATCCACTCCTACAAAATTGTGTTTGTACTGGCAATTTCAATGAAGGATTCTGAAAGCGAGCTGCTAGAGCAGCAGAGAACAGGGGATTTTTATCCCCAGCAGACTGCCTCAGCCCTGAAACCTGGGATGCAACTCCCTGGGGAGCTCCTGAGCTTAAATTTGGGTGGTGTCCTGCTCCCAGACCCCGCTTCCTTTGCACCAACCTACAGCCGATGACAACACGCTCATTGGGTTGGTCTGCAAAGAGATGGATGTGGGGCAGCTCAAGGCTGTCTGAGCAACGTGCACGTGGCAGGAGGTGGATCTGGACGTCAGCTCTGGGATTTCTAAAACCCGCTGGCCCTGGACATCTGCAGTGCCGCGATGCTCTGGGAGTAAAGGTGACCAAAACCCCTCTCCCTGCAACAGCCACTAATGCAGAGGGCATTTCACGGCCAAGGGTGACTTCTTGGGGCCCTTCTGCCCTGCCCTCTCCCTGCTCCGCCGTCTCCATCCCTGCTTTCAGGAAAACCGAGCGCTGTCCCCGCCAAGCCGAGTGCCTGGTGCCCGCCGGTGTGGGACCTGCCGAGGCAGCAGGGCTGCGCCAGGGCGGCACAGGAGCGGAGCAGCAGCGCACGGGAGCAGAAGGGCATTAATCACCTCGCTGTGATTAGGGGCTCAGTGAGCACAGGCTGCCTCGGGGCCTTTCTGCTCCCTCCGAGTGCCCCAGTTTGCCGTGCTCTCCGACAGATGCAGCCCGGCCACGTGCGGGAGCCCCGGTGGCTCTGGCTCCTTCCCACCCCCTGCAAATGCTGCGGGAGGCTGTGTCGCCACGGTGGAAATGGCCATTTCTTAATTGCTTTTAGTGCTTTGCTGCGCCGGAGACCGGTAAAAGCTGAGTCTGCCTCCCACGATGCTTCAGCCCGTGACTGTGAGTCACCTTTGTGAGGCTGAAGCCGGAGCCTTCGGACTGTTCCTCAGCAAAAAATGAGCTGGTGACAAGGACAGGGTGGACAAGGGTTGTCTGGGGGCTGAACCGCAGGAGGGGCCACGGGGGACAGGCCAGGGCAGCAGAGCTGTTGGAGACAATGGGCAGAAAGTGGCAATGAAGGGGACTTGATGCTCCACCGAGGGAAAGGGTGGTCCACGCCACACTGTCCCGGAGAACAGACCCACCTCACAAAGCCAGGTGTCAGGAGACGCAGAGAGGGTCTTTTCCCATCTTGCAACGTGCAGCTTTATTCATTCACGGCCACCCTTTCATTGCACAGAGATGGATGCGGCCACACACGTTATTTTAACTTCACGGCTCTCCCATCCGTACATAAAACAGCCCAGGGAGCTGGAGTTGATTCATCTGTTTGCCACAGAAGATGGATCAGTTGGCAAATTATTTTATTGACCCGCAGTGCTGCTCAAGGTCATTTGTTTCAGTGGACAAGCAGCACGCCTGGCGTGCAAACAGGGCCGAGAGGGAGCCTCCATATGCGATCGGCAGATCCCAGCCCCTGGGAAACCGGCCTCGTTGTGGAACCTTCGGCATCGGGCTGGACCCCTCACAGCCCGGCTGTGCTCGCCGGATAAGCTCAGCATTTGGGCTTTAATGCTGCAGCTTGCTCAGCTGTCTCCAGGCTTTTATCCCTGGCTGCTGCTGGGAAAGAAAATCCCTCCTTCTTCGGCAAAATGTGGTTTGGAATCTTTTTGTTTTGTTCTCAAAGGACAATGAAAATAATTTGTGATGAGCAAGGTAGGAAATGGAATTAAGTAGCTCAGCCCTCATCCAAACATAGCTCAGGTCTGCGGCCCGTAGGGATGAGATGTGCATAAAAACCCCACTGCAAAAAATCCAGGCTCTTCCCGGGCTGTTGATCGTCTCCCAGAATCAGGCAGGGAGAAAAATGCAGACTTTCTTACAGCCTGAGGGTACCTGAGGGGTTCCTCTGCAGGGAGCAGGTTTGGTGAGAATCCCTCCTGCCTCTCAGCCTTGTGAGGTCCCACGGAGTGCAGAGACCCCCAGCTGCCCTGGCACATCTGCCCCTCGGTGTCCCGCTGTCCTGGCATCCACCAGAGCCATCCACTGCTCCGGAGCATCTCCACTTCCCGCTGCCCTCCCTGAGCTTCCCTTTGAGCTGGGGCCTTGCTAACCTTCATTGACTTGCCTAAACATTTATTAATTGATCGCTGCAGGGTTACCACAGGCTTCTGCTGGCATTTGGGGAAGATGGGATGTCCACGGAGTATCCTCGCATGAACTCCCGCCGTACCTCCGGCTCCACGCGCTCCCTTCTGCATCTGCTGCTCTTGCTGCTGGAGCAGCTTTTAACCAAAGACATATGGGGCCCATTAACACGGTTTTGCTTGTTTGCAGAGCCTGATCTTGGGAAGAACTGGCTGATTTCAGCTTGTAGTTAAAAATCTCAAGCCTAGATCCAACCGGGTGCAAGAGCAGAGAGCAGAGAGTCGGTGCCAGCCCGGCAGTTGGCCTTTGGCACACAGGGATGCACCAAGCCTGGGATGAATGCAGCTGCAATCCGCAGTGGATGCAGACTAGATTAATTATATCAGGGCCACCGATGTTTCCTTTTGCCCAGCTTAATGCTGAGCCCTTCCTACGGCAGCTCTTGTCCCACCTGCAGCCTGCGTGGATGGAGAGGAGCTGGGAGGAACGGCCAGGCTGCAGGGATGTGCAGGGAAGTGATCCTGGTGCAGAATACTTGGGCAGCACCCCTGTCCTGCACCTCTGCCTCGAGAAATGGATCTAAAGTAAAAGCTGGGCTTTCTCCATCTGTTGCCCCACCCTAGTCTTCACCCTTTTTTTTTTTTTAAACTTTACAAACATGCCAGATTTAAAAAAAAAAAAAAGAATAAAAAGGAAAACCAAAAAGGGAAAGTAGCACATCCCTTTGTGCAAGGCTTTCTTCCAGTCCCTGTTAAGTTCCTGTACATGCTGACAGTTTTACAATTTACATGACAGCTGGCTTGCTTGGAGGAGATCTCTGTTAATTAAAATAACACAAAGGGAAAGAAACGAAATCGTGTCAGCGGATAATTAATTCGGAGCAGGGCACCAGGCTGCGCGCCGATCCCGCTAACAAAACTCTGCAGGAATTCACAGCTTTACAGTCCCGGTCCCGCTGAGCCTCCTGGAGCCTCTCCCTGCCCAGCCCCGTCCTGCACACCGGGCTGTCCCCTGCCCGCAGGACGCGCTGCCCTCCTGTGCCCCGGGCGCAAGCACCACATGCCAGGGAGAGCTGGGATGTGGACGCGCACCTTCCCGAGGTCCATCCCCAGCCCTCCTCCTCGCCAGGGCTCTGCTTCTTCCAAAGGGATCCTTCCTGCCCCTTTGCCACCCCTTGCCCCACGTGCAAAGGCCGTGGAGAGCATCTCATCCCCCGCCACCTCCACTGCTTGACGTCGGGGCTTTCCAGGGCTGGGAGCAGCCAGCAGGAATCCCAGCCAGGGGCCAGCACAGACGAGGCCAAATCCTTCCTGGTGGCAGCTGGGTGGGTTATCTCCCCGCTCCAGCCCCGCTCAGCATCAGAAGCTGAAGATGGGCTCTGTCCCTTTTGGCCAAGTGGCAAATCCACAGTGGGATGAGCCCTTGGTGCCTCCCTGGCAGGATGGGACTTATGTGAGAGGTGAGGAATGGGCCCGTGATAGTGGACAGAGAGGATTTGGGGAGCCCAGGGGAGCCTCAGGAGGAGGGAAGGTGCTCCTGCATGGAGTAACAGGATTTAGTGGGACTGAGGACAGTGGAGCAAGCCAAGCCCTTGGCTGCTGGTCACGGCCCCAGGGCACTGGCTGGGTGCAGGATGTGCTGTCACCTTGCTCATCTCCTCTTGGTGCCACCCTGGTGCCAGTGGTGGCTCCTCACAGTGCCCTGATGCCCCCCCTGCCCCAGCAGCACCCAGCACCCTCCCCAACACCGGCCACTCAGCACCCCACCGATTTTGTTGTGCTTCGTTAACAATTCTGCAGCTCGCTCTCACTGCCTTAGTGTGCTGATCAGGCGGGCTCGGAGATGGGGAATGGGAAAAAAACATGGAAAGAAAAGAGAAAGAGCAGCCCAGGGCTCCAAAGCAGCTGAGGTGTCAAAGACAGAGATTTAATGAATGTGCCTGAGGTTCACCTGAACAGATGAGCACGAGCTGGAAGGAGAGAAGGAAGAAAATGGAAAAAAGGAAGGATCATTTTTCAGATTGGCAGCTCCCCTCCCAGACATCTTTTAACAAGAGAGGAAAAAAAGGCTTTAAAGGGCCAGCCAGCTGCTTCCCTGTGCTGCAGTGGGGACGTGAGTGCTCTGCACCCATCATGACTTGGGGCTGTGCCTCCCAAACCCTCGTGTCCCCTCGGGGACCGTCCAGCCTGGGTGCTGGAGGACCAGGGTGCTGCGGGGCCTTGGCAGAGGGAAGGATGGGGAGCAATTGCCAAAACAGGACGAGAGGAGGCAAATCCACCAGCTCGTCCATCACAGCACCAGCCCTGTGTGAAGACCGCAGTGTCTGCCTGCAGAGCCGGTCTGTGCCCTCAGCATGTTCACAAACAGGGGAAGGGTGGCAGGAGCCAGCACAGGCCAGTGGCTCTCCCTGTGTCTAGAGCACCCTGGCACACCTGGGCATCCCTGACCCCCAGCACACCACAGCTGGAGCTCCCTCTGCACCATCACCAGCTCACAGAGTTGCTCGGGGAGCCTGGGAGAGCCCCAGTTTTGGGGCTTCTTTGCAGTTTTCCAAAAAAGACTTTTCTTTCCCCAGTGCAGCTCCTTTTCTGTTCTCCTTTGTAACCGTTTTCCATGCATGAACCTAATCTCTGACCACATCCAAGCACTTGACCATCAGTTTTATCCAACATTGCTCCTTCAAATGTCTAGAGGGGACAATTTTAATGCTATTCTATTTGATACAGTTGTATTAAATGCGGTGTGTGATGCGTCCCAAGCCAGCAGCTTCCCTCTGCTCCTTCACAGGAGGACCAGCACCACAGTCCTCATTTGCACATCACTCCCGAGCTCTGCGGGAACAGGGACAGGAGTATTCCAAAAATAAACCCAGCAAGCCCAGCATAGCCCTGGTGTTCCTGTCCCTCCGAGCTGGGTGCTGGGACCTCTGGGTTCCCCCCAGCCCATCCCTTGCTCCCGCGCCGTGCTGAGCGCTGCAATTAGGGCGATCTGGGTTTCTTCGTAGCTGCAGGACAACATTTTTGAAGGCAGGACTTTGATCTTATTTCCTAAGAGTTTCTCTTTCCCTTCCTTTTCATGTGTGTTTTCCCTGGGTTTTGTCTCATTACTCAGGTGAAGGCTGATGTTCCCCAGGGCGGCCGTGCCGGAGCCGCGGTCCCCCTTCGCCCCCCGCCGTGGGACCCGCGGGCACAGGGACGGGGCATCCTCGTCCTGGAGCAAGTTTATCCGTGGCCTCTCCTGGGCAGAGGCTGCCAATTACGCTCAGCACGCCGAGCTCTGTCACATCAGGTTCTTGTCAGGGAAAACACCACGCTGGAGTCCTCCTTCCCTCCCAGTTTTTTGCTCTGTGGTTGCTTTTTTCTTGACGTTTTTAATGATTTTGCGAAGGAGCCCTAAGGATGGAGATGAGGGCGCTGCCCACGGGTCCCCACGTGCTGCTCTGGGCAGTCTGGGACTGTCACCCCTGGGCAGGCAGTGAGGACAGGGACAGGGACAGCTCTTAGCCCAGGGAAGCACCACCAATGTCCAGGCAGCCATAGGGGACCTGTCAGTCTCTCAGGATGTGCTGTCGGCTCAGCCCTGAGTATCAAAGTCATCCTGGATCAATAAATAAGTAAATCTTGTCCCCTGAACATCAGCATTTCATCTCAAAGCAGGCCCAGCCCTCTCGCAGCCGTAATCCTGCCCAGCACCAATCTCTGATTAAAACTCCAGTGCCGAGTGAGTCGTAATCCTCAGCACCTAAGGGCCATTTTATTATTATTATTTTTTTACCCATTAAAACCTGTTTTCTCTAAATGAAATAAAATAGGGGCAGAGATAACAAAACTCATTGCTTTTTCATATATATATATATAAAAGAAAGAAACATTTTGCATTCAAAGAAAAAAAAAGTTAATAAATGGCCGAGCCCCAACAGATGGGGGTGTGTGCGGAATTTGCATTTTTCAGATTAACATGCACGAGCGAAGATAGAAAATGCACTTGCCCCGGGGAAATAATTTGAGAAATCTTTGCATATTTTATTTAAAAGCATGCCGCGTTAGGCAGGGTAATAACGCAGAGCGATGGTGATTAGGTTAGGCCTGGAGGGATCGAAGCCTGGGACCCTCCTTCCTCTCGATCCGGCTCATCCTCTCTCCGAGCCCCCCTCAGACCTTTGGTGTTACAGACCAAACCCCCATCCCAAAATCCAGCCCTGCCAGGGGCGTGGTGCGTTGGTGGGTTTGCCTCCACGGATTTGGTCCGTGAGCTGCTTCTCTTCTCGCTTCCATGTGCCGAAGGGTTGACACTTGAGTTTTATCCCGGACTCCTGGGGCACAGGATGCTCCATCCCACGTGTGTTGGGAACAGGAGGAAAGGGGAAATCCTCCCTTTGCCCCCTGCTCTCTCACAGGTGAGGTGTCTGCAAACCCCCTGGGATTTACAGCATTCCGCAGGAACGACCAAGGTTCTCAACATCCCTATCCTGCAGAATGCTTGGGTAATTCTGGAGGTGGAGTTTGCGTCCAGCAGCACCGAGTTCCCTCTTCTGTGAAGGCATTTGTACTGCTGTGTCCTCTTTGAAACCAGGAAGTCAATCAAGGCTCATCCCTAAAAGTTCATCTCAGCTGGGAACTCTGACTGTGGGACGTGCTTTAGGAATGCCTGGGCTTTGCTGGAGGATTCAGGCAGCTTGGGAGAAATTGGGCGACCTCTCATAACCTCCAAGAGCCTGCTCATAGCATTTATAGAGCTTCAGATCTCTGATCTGAAAGGTTTGTCTCCCATTCCACGATGAGGAAGAGGAAGGTGAAACAAAGCCATCACCAAGTGCCAGCAGCCCCTCAAAGCCCCCAGGAGCTGTTCCCCCCTTGGGAAGCAGTGATGGGAAGCCTGTCCATCCCTCCAGGCTCCCAGTCCCATGGACATCAGCTCTCAAGGACCTCAGGATCCTGGGGATTTCACACAGTCCTGGGGTTTTCAGGCCATTCTTGGGGTTCCTCCTGCTAGTTGATGCCAGATGGAGCATCTTTTCACAGGGGGCTCTTCCCATTCCTGCTGATGGAAAAGTAAATGGAGGGAGAAGCCCTGAGGTCTGTCCTGCTCAGAGGTGAGCAAAGCTTTACTTTCCTGTCCAGCTGGCACACGCCAAGCCTGCAGCCTCCTCTGGGGTCAGGGGTGCTGGGCTGGGGGCTGTGCACTGCTGGGTGCAGCCAGAAGCTGGGAAGACCCCAGCAGCAATGGGAGGAATTCTGCAGTTCTACCCAAAAGAGATAAAAGCACTATCACCGGGGCCAGGATGCTGCTTTGGCCTTGAAAATACTAATCTTACCTTTAATGGGACTACTTCATTCTGGCCTTTAAAGCTTAAGGTCTTGATTGCCAGGTCTCTTTCAAGGTGGGGAGATCTTGCCATCATTTAAATAATTCCTCAGATGTGGGTTGAGGGGAGACAGCCCTGTGAAGTGAAAAGGAGAGTTTGGAGCAGCCCCCGAGCAGCCAAACCAGCCTGGCAGAGAGCTGGGCACTGCCCACGCCTGCCCAGCCACATTTAGGGGGTCCCAGATGCTCAACCCCAGCGCTCCTCAGAGCCATCACCAGCACTTCCAGATCCGGCTTGAAATACAGCAAAAACCCTCCTCTCTGGCAAAACCAGGCCCTTGGAAAGCTCCTGCCACTTCCCCAGCTTTGAAATCTGACCCAGAGCCTGACTCTCTCCCTGTCTGCTCCCATTATTAATAAACTTTGAAGGGCTCCCTTCTGTCCTTAATGAGATTAGTGTTATTTTCATGCATTGCTGCAGGGCAGAGGACTGAAAAAGTGGCTGATCTGTAAACTAAAGGGTGCTAATCTATAGAGGGTGGGTCCCCCATTCTCATGGCCTCGGGGGCTGGGTGAGAGTAATCAATTAAAAGAGGGGATTAGAGGTGCCGTGGTCACCTACTTTATTGAGGTCACCCTGACACCCTCCCAAGCACAGGCGGCCGTGGGCGCACGCCGGGTCCAGCCCGGTCATTGAGGCTCTTAGAATTAAAAAAGCCTTAATCACCAACCCCTGTTCAGGCTCCGGACCCAAAGGAGCAGTAGGAAAAATCTGTTGTTAATACATTAATGGGCACAATTTGCTCAGCGGGTCTGTCTGGGCTTTGTAAATTAATGCTAATTTAAAGCAAAACCTCACTGTCTTGGTTGGTTTTTTTTCCTCACCAACTTTATTCAAGTGCTTTCATTTTGCCAGGAACTTGAGGAGGAAAAAATATGCGACTTGGCCAAATAGGGTATTGCTTTTGCTGTGATTTCATAGAGGTTGTTTTAAAGGCGGATTATTTAGGCAAGGAGAGGGCAGCCTGGTGCAGATGGAGTATGTCCAAACACAGTTCCAGTGGCCATAATTGTGGAGAGAAGAAATTTTCACTCTGAGCTTTTCCCTTGCTAGAAATGCCTTAGGCAGCTCTGGGCATGGGTTGAGTGGCTGCCCCATTACCTGTTGGTATGAACCAGCCACGCTGCACACGATGTGCTCCTGGGATCTCTGCCCTTCCCTTCGGATCACAGATCTGTGTCTGAAAATGGCCCTGACCTGCCCCCAGCCTGTCTTTGGGGAGAGAAGGGAGCGCTTTGCTGTGGGACTCAGGCACTGACAGTAATTAAAAGCCTCTTTGCAGCGAGCAGGAGCCTTGGAGCGTCCAACCGAGGACTGCGGCACGCTGAGTCCTGGGCAGTGCCATGCAGCACACGCCTCACCTTTCCTCTCATGCCCTTCCCCTGGGATGTCCCAGGGGTGGATGCGACATCCCACTCACCTTGGGGACATCTCCCAGCCCCAAGGCCGGCGGTGCCCACCGCAGCCAAGCCGTGCCCTGGCACGTGCCCACGGGCACAGGGAGCAGGGCTGGGTGGCAGCGCCAGCTAGGGGTGCCACCGCTGTCACCCGCGGACACGGCTCGGTGGCACCGCGCTGACACTCGTCCCGCCGGTGGGACGTGTCGCCGCCACCTCACCGCGACACCCCGCGGGGGCCCGGACCCTCCGATGCGTCTGTCCTCACTTCCACGTGCGAAAGGGATGTCAGTTCGGGTTTGTCCCGAGCCCCGTTGCTGTCTCGGTGATGGTTCTGGAGCGCTAACGGGATTAGCGGCCCCGCCGTCTGCCGAGCCGGGTGAGCACCGCGCCGGGCGCCGCCAGATAACGCGGGGACCGCGAAAGTAATTACCTTAATTTCAAGAGCGACTTCAGACAGAGGGGAAGCCTGATGCTACGGGAGAGACGGCTCCTTTCCTGGGTGCTGGGGGAATGGCAGGCCCAAGGAGGAGTTTTCCCTAAAACAAGGATGTGCTGGGGGCTGAGACTGTGCTGGATGCTGCGAGTCTGTGGGTCTTGGTTTGCGTGGGGCAAAGGGGTGTGAGTGTCCCCAGTCCCAGCAGTTGGCTTGGGGGTTCGTGGTTCACCCCATCCCTGCTTGGAGGGGAGATTCCCATCTATGGAGCCTTGTATTAGGAATGTGGCTGCCAGCTCCCGGCATGACACTGGGTTGGGATTGCATTTGCTATCGACGCTTCCTAGGGTTTTGCGGAAAAACAGGAGGAATAAAAGATTTCTTTGGGCTGGAGATGTCAGTGGGGGCACAGAGGCTCTTGCCCCACCCTTAGCATTAGTGGCTTCACATCCTCAGTCAGCTCCCAACATTCTACCTCCGGCCTCCACGGGATCCACACCAACAGCACAAGGACCGGTGCTGCTCCTTTGGGCACAGAGCGAACCCCCTTTGCCTCTCTGCCTTCACCCCACCTCCCGCACCAGGCCCTGGGGACGGACACCCCAGAGGACTCCGGTGGCAGAAGCGCCTTCTGGTGGGCTGGGGAGGGGGGACACCCCTCGGCACCCCCCAGCCCTGCCGCTAAACCCTGGCGCTGCTGGCAGCGGGTTTAATCCGCGCAGCCCCGCTCCGGGCTGCATCGCCACGGGCAATGCTGGATTAGGGACCGGCCGCCGCACGCCTTTGTCCTCCCTTTGTGCAGCATTTTGCTCGCCTCTGCCTTAAACCTTGTAACCATTTTGCTGCCTTTTAAAACCGGCTTGAATAGGGGGAGGGATGCGGAGGGGTGCGGGGGAGAGGGGCCGAGGCTTTGAGGTTGAAGAGAAGCATTCAGGCTGCAGCTGCCCCGTCTCAGCACATTCCCCGTGACCCCCACGGGCACCGCCGTGGCCACCGAGCAGCATTGGCAACGCGGCCGCGCCGGGACAATCCACCTGCTTGCTCGGGACAAGCACTTTCATGCCTATTGGGATTAGAGATTTTAAGTGTCGTTCCAAATTGTGCGGATAAACAGTCTTGTGAAAACTTGTTATCGTGGGGAAACGGCCCCGCCGCCACCCTCCGTCCCTGGCCTTTTGTTCGGGCAATTTTTATTGCCGGATTGGATTTGATGAGGTTTAAGGTTTATTCTTAGGACTCCATTGAAGAGCTGAGCCTTTGTCTCCCGCCGTGGAGCGTGAAGAATATGAAACGTAGGCAAAAATAAATCTGCTTTTCACACGTATTAGCCCCCGGTACACGCAGGGACCACCAAATGCAGCTGAGAGCAGCAGCACCCCCGGCCCTCTGCCCTGGCCCCGGCTGCACAGGGTCACTCTGATCTCCACACCCTCTCCCCAGTTCTCCCAGTCCCGTGTGAGCGGGGACAGATCCCCGGTGGACATCAGTGACCTCCCAGTGCAGTCCCCACTGCAGGAGCCACCCAGGACCGCGCCTGGCAATATGGATTTAAGAGGTGCCAGGTCTGTAAAGAGCCCAAATGGGCAGTGCGGGGGAACATCCCGCCCTGCCCACCCGTCCCAAAAACCCAGCCCCACAGGCAGGTCAGTCCCTGAATCGCTTCATTTATCAAAGGTGACTTGGGGAGAGATTAATCAGCAGGTTAATTCCTGAGGAAGGGTTGCTCCAGGGGCTGCTTTCATTTCAGAGAAGCTCCCTGCGAGTTTCACCTTTACTACAGGAACCTGCTCCAACTCGCTCCACGCGGCACCGGGACGAGCCCCGGGCTGGTCCCCACCTTGTCCCTGCAGCCACAGGGCTGCTGCCGAGCACCAGCTAAGGCTCGTGCCCAGGCTTTGTGCTGGCGACTCCCAAGCAGCCTCCAGGGCAGGTTTGGCAGCACCAGGAGCCAGCAGCAGCCGCCTGGCACGAGCCAAGAGGTTGAGTTTCTGAAGAGCCTGGAGCCAGAGGCAGAAAATCATGCAAAACTTGATGGATTGGGCTTGTTCCAAGCAAAGGGAAACAAAACCAGGGTACGGAAAACTTGCTCAGAGATAAACCAGAGCGGAGCTGGTCTGGAGAAGCTCAGATAGTTTCAAGTGACACCACTCCTGGTGGCTCCTGGTTCCTGGAGGTCTCCGGAGCCAACCCCTCCATCTTGCCAGGTCCCAGAGCCCGGAGCTGCCACAGCTTCATCCTCCACACACAAGGAAGGTGCAGGCTCTGGCATGGCAGCTCCAGCAGGGATGCAGACTCCTCCAACAGGGCTTGGAAGGAGCTGGCAGATGAGCAGGATGGGACAGGAGTGTGCCATTCCAAGAATTTAGGGTGCTTGGAGGTGGATACCGGCTGTCTGGACAGTTGTCTCATCATGACATACCACGGGAGGGACAGCAGAGGAGGAGGGGGATGAAGGCTCTGCCCTCAGGAGACACAGCAGCTGGACTCAGCTTGGCTGGGACAGCCAAGGTGGTGGCACATACTCAGGACAGTTATTGTCCCCCTGTCCCACCAAGCAGGGTCAGCATCAGCCTGTCCCTCATCCACCGCATCGCTTCCCACTTTGCATCCAGTGAGATGATTCCCCAGATACTCAGGGATGTTCCAGCTCCTCCTGTTTGGATAAAATATCAGTAATTACACGCATGCCTAATTTGAATTATTTCCACAGTGCGATCCTGGTGCTTTGGACCCGTCTGAGCAACGTGGCAGGAGACTCCCTCCTCCACAGGGGGAAGCTGGGTGGTGGCACTTCTGCTCCTGGCCTGGGTGGCCAGTGTGGCCACTGGTGACCCCCACAGAGTGCAGACAGTTCACTCCCACCACCCAGAGAGGGTCCTCCCTGGGGTCCAGCAGGTTCCCAAATGTACTTTTGATGTCTATAAAGCAGAAGAGGGAGGGGGATTCTACAACTGCTCTCAGACACGCCACGGGTGTCCTCTGAACCTGGGAGGGTGTGAGAAGTTCATTTCTGTGCCCATGGCCTCATTTGTCACTGCAGAGCCAACAGATGCTTTCCCAGATGAGACACTGCTGTCAGAAACTGTGGGGCTGGTGGAGAAGGTTCTGGGTGAGTTTCCTTGGCCCGTGCTGGGTAAGACGTCAAATTCCATTCGTGTCATGGTCCCTCCTGGCCCCGCAGTTGATGGGCGCAGAACTGGGGTTGGCCAGAGGACAAGAACTGGTTCATCAGCTGTTCAAGGTTTTAAAACTTGGGTTTCTTCCAAAGAGCAACCTAAACCGAGTCCTTTGGAAAGTTTTCCGTGGCGAGTTGCCCACGTGTCCCAAGGAGATGGGGGCTGCAGGCAGAGCAAAAACTCCCCCACAGCAGGCAGGGGGTTTTGGGGTACGTGTCCCAGCCATGAGCATCTCCAGCCCCAAGACCCCCCTGTCCCCTCCCCACTGCCTGCCCACAGTGATCCCTGCTCTGGCAGGTCCCTGCCCACTCTGCTGGGCACATTGCCCCTGCGTGGAGGGTTTCTCTCTGTGCAGGGGTCTCTGCAGCCCCTCACTGCCCCTCGCAGCCTCGCACTGTCACATCGTGTTATTTGCTCACGAGAAGTGACTGATGAGCCTTCTCCTTCCATTCCCCTGCCTGCAAAATTCCCAGTGCCAAAGGGGATGCTGGGAGAGGGGTCCCCAGACCTCAGCACCCATTGCTGCTCCCTCACCCACCATCGTCTGCAGTGGGTTGCTCCAGGACTGGAGAGGGCTGTTATTTGGGGATTGGGAAGTGATATCTCAGCCGGGATCCATGCTCTGGTCCCCTCCCAGAGAAGGAGTGGGGCAGGAACGCCCCTTCCCGGGCTCCTGCCCACTGCTGGCTTTGGGGGCAAGGAGCTGAGCAGGGCTGAGCCCCTTGTCTGGGGCACAGCAGCCCCCCCATGCTCCCCCCAACTCTTAATTCGCTCTC
This sequence comes from Sclerurus mexicanus, assembly GCA_013396755.1. Classification (NCBI taxonomy): domain Eukaryota; kingdom Metazoa; phylum Chordata; class Aves; order Passeriformes; family Furnariidae; genus Sclerurus; species Sclerurus mexicanus. Next base: position 826,026 of record VWZF01006064.1, read on the forward strand.
CATCCTTTTTGCCTCCCCCTCCTCCCCCACTCCATCTCAGCTGCCTGATGAATGAAGGATGGGTTTTTAAGTCTTTTTTCCCCTCAAGGGCCGCAGCTCTGGCTCGGCTGCTATCGCTGGGATAAATGCAGCTTTTGGGCCTGGAGCAGCATCCGTCGGAGCCGCAGCCCCCCGCGCCGGGTTATCAATCCCCGCTCAGCACCACCAGCACGGGGCTGGGTCCTCTCCACTGGGAGCCCTTTTCCTACCCTCTGGCCACGAGAAAGACCAGTGTGGCTTAATTCTACACAGTATCAACTCCAAACAGACTCAGCCTAACACTACTCGCTTCTCCTAATTTGGCTCTGTATTCCTCGCTTTTCATGAATTTTTAACAAGTTTCCATTTCTCACAGGTTCCGGCGGGTTTGCCGGGGTGAGCCTGCCCTGGTGCTGGCCCTGGATCCCTCTTCTTGCCTTCCCAGAGAAAACAAAGGAGATGGAAAGTCAGCTTGGAACTCCCCAGCCCGGGAAGTTTTTGGATGGTTTGAGAAATGAAGTCTGCCCCAGCTCAGGGGATGAAAGGGCCGGTGTGGTGATCGGATCCAGTACTTGGTCCTGGCACAGCCGGTGCCACGGTGCCACCGCTCCTGCCAGCAGCACTCAAATGTGGAAATACAGATGGTGCCACTCGCAGGGCAGGGCTGGAGCCGTGGGGGAAGGAGACTTTGGGAAGGGAAAACAAAATGAGACAAGTTCTCAATGGACTTAAAAAAACCCCAAATGCATTTCTTTGTTGTTTTGCTCAAGTGTGAAATGTAGCTTCCATCCATGACCGGGAGCTGGAAGATGCCTTCTCCCTCTGGCCCTGTCCAGAGCAGAGAAATTAAGACAGGACAGAGGAAAATGGAAATTCCAAGATGGAAACCAGATATAGAGCCTGTGAATGCAGCCAAACCAGGCACTTCAGCTCGGAACAAAACAAAGATAAGCTGAGAGCTCCGTGGCTGGTCCAGCCATCCCTGGGGGCCAACTCCTTCCCACTGGGCTGAGCCTGGTCTCAGGTCTGCACCCCAGGGGTTCCTGTGTGCTGAGGGTGGCGGTGCTGATGCCACGGTCCCATGTGTATCGCAGGGCAGGAGCCCACCCTTGGCAGCCCCATCCGAATGTGCAGCAGCCCCCAGGGCATCATGTCCCCCTCTCCCAGCCAGGAGGAGCTGGCAGGACCTCCCAGGGCTGTGTAGGAGTTTCTTGGCTGTCCAGGCAGAACCTTCATTTTTAGCCCTCAATCAAACACTACTGGACAAGCCCTGTGCATGTCACTTGGATTATTATCCCCTTGGAGGAATAAAGTGCAGCATTGAGGCTTCTGGGATTCAACCCGATGCTTCCAGGGCTCTAGATATTCCAGTGCTGATGCTGAAAACTGGGAAGGCATTCCCTCCAGCGAGACAGCCACTACATCACCCGGGAACTGCGCGAGGAAATAATGATGTACAGCTGGCCTTGGGGCACTCTTTGCAGCTCGATTGGCCTCCCTGGCAGGAGAATAACCGAGAGTTTATTGCTTCTCTTCCAGTGATCTTTACTCCCAGCTGTTTTCTCTGGGAAGCCTGGATCCCTGTACCTCCTCTGAAGAGCCATGGGCTGCTGGTGAGGTGCTGAGATGGTTCCCAGGCACTGAGTTGCTGGTACCTGGGATGGGGCTCTGCTGTCACAGGGAAAATCCCCCCTGATCTCTGCCCAAGGCAGGTGTTGGGGCCTGGGCACATCTGGGACCTCTTTTCCCCTCCTCCTGCAGGTGCAGCAAGTTCCTGGAGCAGCACCAGCACCCTTTGCCTCAGCACCCAACCATGCCCAAAGGGAAGCATCCCTCTGCTTGCTCCTTCACACCACATCCCCTTCCCCAGCACCAGAACTCCCACAGCTCCCACGCCTCGGCACTGCTCCTGGGCAAAGCCCCTGCAAAGACCTTTCCTGACTTCAATCCCACCCGCCTGGGCAGGAGAAGAGAGGAAAAAGAGCATTTCCACACCGAAAGTTGGCGATTCCCATCTCCCTAGTGCCGTTTGTGGAGGGCGCAGGTGAGGTGGTGGCAGGTGGATTTTCCCCTTTTCCTTGGTGGAGCAGTGCTGCAAACAGCCCGACTGCTGCGATTTCTCTGTCATTAAAATGTAAATGAAAACAGACACAAAAAACAATCTGAATTTCCAGCCGAGTTGCTCTTGCTTAATATTCTACCCCAAAGGGGGATGTGCGGAAGCAACAACATTTCAAAGGGAATCATTAAAGAAGGGAGGCTCAAACCGCGTTTCCATCAGATACCGCGGCAGAGCCCGGCACTCGGGGTCCTGCCCATCCCAACGCCGCTGGAAAGGGCGAGCAGGAAACAGGGTTGGGAAATGACCCATCCAAGCCAGGATGAGAAGGATGCTCATGCCGAGTGGGGCTGTGCTGGTCGTATCCTGGTGTGGTCCAGTGATGCTCCAGGTGCACGTGCCTGGCTGTAGGGATTGAGCTGGGATGGTGCCCAGATTTTAATGCACCCAGAGGTTTTAGAAGTGCCCTGGCAGGGCAGCAGGGTTTGCAATGTGTCCCAAGCCCTTAGAATGGATGGAGGGGAAGATACCAGTATTCCCAATCCTGCCTCCCCCTTGACCACCCTGAACTCTTGGGATTGGCGCTGTCCCACTCTGTTTCAAGCAGGAGGTGACTATTTATTCTCTCTTTATTCTGCCAGTGTGAGGCAGTTAAAATGAAATATAAAATGCCAGGGAGTGAGAATAGCCTGAAAAATCCTGTGAGTGGTGATTCTGTCCCAGTGGATGCTGCTGGAAAAGGAGGGATGCACCAAGGTTCAGGGTCACACAAGAACTCCCAGGATTTGCCCCCAACCCTCCTGTTCCTACTGCTCGGTGCCACTTAGCCAGGGCTGCAGGAAAAGGGAGCCTGGCTGGGCAAGGAGCATCTCTGTGTGGAGTGACAGAACCCCCTGGTCCCCACCACCCTCCCAGCCCTCCCAGGCAGCAGCAGGTGCTCCCAGCACAGCAGCACATATGGATCCTATAAGGGCTCAGCTCATGTCTCCGGGCAGCCTTGCTCCTTCATGCACTGGGGAGCAGCAGGGAGGGACAGTGACAGTGGGACCCTGGAGGTGCAGGACCCCTCACCATGCTGGGCTCTGCCTGGATGTGACATTTGGGATGAGCAGAGCAGCCCTGGCTGGGCTCACCCTCCCAGCTGAGAGCAAGGAAAGCCCTTTTCCTGCTATAAACCAAACATGTGGGATCTGGAAGTCTCTGAGACACAATAAACAAGGGATTCCAGGATGCCTTAAGTGTGTCCCAGTCTACATCCCTGGATGTTCATGTCCTGAGATGATTAATTTTCTTTTGTACTCTCATGGCATCGGTTATCACATCATTTGATTTTATTTTTAAGGATTTTTGTTTTAAGCCCACAAAATACTGGAAAGGGTTAGGGTGGATTCCAATTACAAGGTAAAATATTTCCCTCCAAAGCTTCATAAATACTTGATTTTGGTTTAATGCCATTATTTTAACTTTCAAAGCAAGGCAACATTTGCCAAATCTCGCTTTGTGCAGTAAAACCAGCCCAGTGTCACAGGGGATTTGATATAATAACAATAAACTTCCAGAGCAGACCTTCAAACCAAAGGGGCTGTTGGCTGGGCAGAGGAATTCAAGGTCAGGTGCCACAGGGTCTGTGCTGGGGGGAACCCCTTCATGGCTCCCCACTTCTGCCCAGCACAATGGCTCGATCCAGATCCTGCTGGTGGTATTCCCACCAGCCTGGAGGGTTTGGAGCATCTCCTTCAAGAGACAAGTTATCCACCTGCGAGCTGAGAATCCAGCCCATTGTTTACCAAGGCTTGGCAATCCCTGAGGATGGGGACATCCCTGGCATGGGGTCCTGGGGTCCATCCCTGTGCCCAGCCCCGTGCTGGTTCCTGCCCGCAGCACCCATCCCATCCGGATTGCACCCAGAGGGGGCTGAGCACGGGGTGCAGGGTCACAGTGTCCTGGGATGTGGGTGCTGGGGGCAGAGGGGACCCTGCCCACCTTCCCCAACCTGGCCCAGGCTCAGCCCTGCAGCATTTTGTGTCTTTAATATTTTCCCCCCTGCAGTTGGTTGGGTTTTTAATTAATTCCCAAATCTCATTTGGGCACCAGAGCTGGGGGTGGAAAAGCTCTGTCTGAAGTTGATTTTGCAAATCAGCTCTGGCCATCTCCAGCCAGGTCCTGGGGCAGGAGCATCAGGCTCCCAATAACCAGGGAGGAAGCCTCTCGCTGCCGGAGCCGATCCACCTCTTTGATGTGCTCCCTCAGTTATTCTTTCATTTCTTGAGCAAATAATCTGGATTTTCACAATATTTACCTTGGAAATAATTATTTGTGTAAAGCATTCGACCAAGACAAACAGAGACTCGCTCGGTCTCGCTGCAGGGCTGGGAGGACTCACGTTCCCCCAAACCTCCCGGAGCCGTGGGCTCCATGGAAAAGTGGATGAGGTGAGAAACAGGAGCAGAGCACCCCACATCCTATGGAACCCCCCAAGGGCTGGGACAAACCTCCCTGGCTGCAGGGCACGGACGGGGATTGAAAAATGCAGCCACTCTACCCTTTATGCCTTGCTATGTCTGTACGTGGACTATTGCATCCCTGAATTCCCACAGACTCAGAGGCTGGAAAGAAGAAGCAGGAAGGGGGGGTGGGGTGGGAAAAGGTGAGGGAAGGTTCAAAACGCTGCTACAGCCTCCCTTTTTCATCTCTAGTTAATCTCTTCGAGGCCTGAGGCAAAGTCACCTTTGGGTCAACACTCAGGTGTTGTTATCTGCCATCCCCATCACCCAGCGCTGCCCCCAGCCCTCCCCATCAGCGGGGCTGCAGGGCAGGGTGCTGGGAATCCGGATCCCCCGGTTTCAGCCACCCTTTCCCGGGGCAGAGGGTAAATCCTGCACCTACACTGCACCCCAGCTCCCTGCTGCCCCATGGCAACGGGATTTTATGTGGCTTTCATTTTTCAAAGCAAAAAAGGCTCCCAAACTGAGCCTGGATGCACTGCCGGTGCTGGCACGGTGTGCTGCTGGCAGGGGTGTGCCCAGCGATGGGAGGAAGATGCCAGGACCTGTGCCCTCCACCTGCTGCTTGCCCTCGCTCCCGTCCCCGCAGCGAGCACGGGGTGGCTGCTCCCAGCCTGGCAGGCTTGGGAAGGGAAATAAAGGAACAAACCCAGCCAGGACTTGGCTCCTTCAGCTCCAAGGCTTTTATTAAAGTGTGCAACGTGCCCACGATCACAGGTCTGGGATATGACAGAGGCAGCGGGAGCTGGACATGAGTGAGCAGGAGGGCGACGAGGGCAGCGCGAGCCGTGTGGGTGCTGCCAGAACCCTCCAGCGCTGGCACAGGTTGTTTTGAGCAGAGTGTCCCCTCTGCCACCAAAATGTCCTTTTCAGAAGAGGAGTTCTGTGCATCTCGCTTTACCCACGGGCAGCAGGAGGCTGGTGCAGCCTCTGTCCAGTGTGCTCAGCCATGGATGTTTATCCACAGTTCAGGAGCATCTGGCGGTCGGTGGATGTTGGGATCTGCCTGGGCTGCTGGATGGTGCTGTCCACTGACCAGACACTGTGCTCCCAGCAGAGTGGGATCCTGGTGAAGTGGCTCCTCTGAAGGCAGGAAGAAGTTTGGTTGGTGGGACACAGCAGCTCTGGAATCCTTCATCACCCTCCTTTTGCAGATGAGAAATGGAATTAATGCCCTGGGGCAGGACAGGGAGCACGATCCCCTCCAGGCAAACCCTCACTGTCCTGCTGCCTTTCCTCCACATCAGCACTTAAATGGAATATTTGTCCTATGGATATGCAGCAAAGCACAGCAAACACACAGCAGCTCCTTTTCCATCTCTAATTAAGACAACTGTTCTTTGGGTTCTGAGTGCAGTCCTGCTGAATAAAATGCAGATTAGGAAAAAAAATACTCTCTTTGCTCTCAAATGATAAATTAATATAAACACCAACAGCAAAACCCATGAGCAGCTTTGGGATCATGCAGTGTTACAGCCTCGCCTGCAACAGACAGGCGTGCACACACACATGGACCTAAACTAACTCTTCTCTAATACTGACACTAAAAACATACATTACCATTGGATCATTTGACACTTAAATTCACTTTTCAGCACTCTGAGGCCACTTTTCAGAATGACTTTTTCCCCTCTCACAGCCCAGGACATCTGTCTCACCAACAAGCAATGTTTCCCAGTGGCTGGGCTGTGGCTGCAGGTGGGATGTGGGGACGAAGCACAAGTGCCCAAGTGCTCTGCCCAGGTAGGTTTAAAGCTACACTGCCCTGAGGCCCTCCCTGCCCTGCAGCTCCCACACGGGCCCATCCTGGCTCATACAAAGGACTGGATTAAATTTAAAGATGATCCTGGTCGCCCCGGGCTCAGCAAACCCCAAGGTCCTGAGGTCGACCCAGCCCGGCGGGATGGGGCACAGGACAAAATGACTTCCCACGCAGAGGGAAAAGGGAGACGAATGCTCGGGGACTCTTGGCTGCGTTAGAGAAGGATGGGTAGGGCAGGGCACCCAGGGGCCTGGTGAGGCTTTGCACAGGGTGGAGATGCCACCAGCCAAAGCCACGCCGGCCAGAGGGTGAGGCTTGGGCCAGTGGCACCTCAAAGGTGGCACCTCAGGGGCCGGGGGTGGCCGTGGCAGCCAGGCAGGCCGGGCCCTGCTGCATGCAGCGGATGAGCTCCTTGCGGTTATCCAGGATGGTGTCGAAACTCTCCTGCAGCCGGTTCTGCTGGTCCACGACTCTCTGCTGGAGGCCGTGGATCCAGCGCAGCAGGGCCAGGCGCCGGTACATCACCAGCTGGATGTGGTGCTTCTCCTTCTCCCGCTCCTTGAAGCGCTCCTTGTCCTGCAGGTGCTGCACGGCCTCTGCCAGCGCCGGGAAGAGGGTTCCCGGCTCCGGCTCATCCGCCCCCGGCGCGGGGGGACTCGCAGCTTGGGGGGCAGAGGCCGGAGGGTCCCAGGGGCCGCTGCAGGCGCTGTCGGGGCTGTCGATGCTGAGGGAGCTGCTGGCGTAGCCCTTGTCCTCTGCGGGGGAACTCGGGGGTTTCACGCATCCCCCGGCCACCTCCTCGGTGCTGTTTTGCCCCTCGGCCCCTCCGGCCTCGGCTCCCTCCGGGGGGCTGCGCACCCCCTGCTCGGGGAGCCGCACGGCACCCGGGCCCGGGGCGGCGTCCCTAAGCCGGCCCTGGACCATCTGTCTCTGCACTAATAACAGCAGATTATCGGACGGATTTGTGGTGTTTTCACTCCGGCCGGAGCCCTCCTCCGGTGGGGACCCCGGCGCTGGCCGGCTCCAGTTCTCGTTGCTGTCACACACCTCTCCCACGAAGTTGGAGTTGGAGTCGTGCCCATGGCCGGCCCCCGGGACGGCCGTGCCCAGTGCTGGGGCCCCCTGGCCCTGGCGGAACGGTGCGTTGGCTGGGCAGACAGCAAACATCTCACTGGTGTCCTGCCTGCAAGAGAGACGTGGAGCTGTGACACAGCTGTGGGCACACGGGCTGGCACGGCCGGAGCTCGGGGCAGCTACAGCGGGGGAAAACACCCTCTGACTTTATTCCCCTCTTTAAAGCTACTGGTCCCATCATGGGCTCAGCATTCCTGGGTGTTTGGCCACTGCTCTCAGTGCGTCCCCAGGAAACGTCATGGAATGGACTGGGTTGGAAGGAGCCTTAAAGCTCATCTAGTTCCAACCCCTGCCATGGGCAGGGACGCCACACATTCCAGGGCAACTTCCCACCTGATGCAGGAGTTCAAGAAGGCACCTCCCACCCCACCTCTCCTCCCTGTGAGTTCCAGCCCAACGCTGCCCAACCCTTGGGTGATGCCAGAGGGCATCGTTGGGGACAGGGATGCAGCCACACACGCTGCTCCAGCAGTGTTTGGGCTGTGGCACATGCAGCTAATTCCCTGCAGGTAGAAGTGTGCTTGGAAGGACCTGCTCTTCCAGCAGCAGTAAAATGTATTTCAGCAGGTGCAACTGCCCGGGCTCCTCTGCACAACCTCTGCCATTGACCCTGTGTTAGGCTGCGGGGCTGGTCTCTGCCAGTGCCCAAACCAGTCACCCCACTGGGTTTCCTCTGCAGGACTGGGAGCAGACTGGGCCAGAAAAGGAAAGGGTAACCCAGCATCCCTTGCCCCGTCAATGGCAGTGCTCTCTGAGCTCTCTCCCACAAGGATTGCTCACAGGAATCCCATGCAGGAACCCATCGAGTGTCCCGCTCTGACCCCGGACAGCAGCAGGGCAGCAGAAGGGGTGCAGGAAACTGGTGCCCAGCTCAGGGTGCTGCCAGAGGCATGGGACCCCGGGACCCCCGTCCCGCAGCGCCCCCACATTGACATCTGCTCTGTCCAGGGCTGGGTGACACCCTGGAAAAACTGCCACACCCCACAAAAGCGCTCACCCCATAGAAGCACTGCAACTCTTAGAAGCACTCACCCCATAGAAGCCTCACCCCATAGAAGCCTCACCCCATAGAAGCGCTCATCCCATAGAAGCGCTCACCCCATAGAAGCCTCACCCCATAGAAGCCTCACCCCACGGAAGCGCTGGGGCCGGGCGGCTCCGCCGGGGGAGGGATGCGCGCACCGGCGGGACCGAGCCCAGGAGCATCCCTGCCCCGCACAGCTCCCCCGAGTCCCCCCCGCGCTCCCAGCCCTCCCGAGGGGTCCCGCTGCCTCCCCCCGAG
>VWZF01006064.1:834852-860857 GCA_013396755.1 Sclerurus mexicanus
GGGGACGGGGACTGCTTGGAGGGTGACAGGGATGCCGGGGCGGGACGGGGATGCTCAGGGGGACGGGGCTGCTCAGCGGGGACGGGGATGATGGGAGGGACGGGGGTGCTCGGAGGCAGACGGGGATGCTCGGTGGGGACGGGGCTGCGTGGCCGCTCCCGAGGCTGCCCCGTGCTGCCCGGTCCCTCCTGGTGCCCCCCAACACTTGCCACCCCCGGGCAGCCGTGACTGTGTGTATCCCTATGGGTCCATGAGCACCCACTGCATCCCTCAGGAAACTCCCACCCGTGTCCGCCCAGCCTCGTGGCGGGGAAAGGGGAAAACTCGCACCCGTGTCAGGGAGAAGGAGCTGGAGCCCTCAGGCACTCAAAGCTCCGGGTGGGTTCTGGTGGGTGCACCCCGACACGGGCAGGGCTGATGGTTTGGGACACGCTGGCTCCTTCCTACCAGCCTGTGGGTCTCATGAGCCTCAGCAGGTCCCCGTGGGGATGGGGCTGGAGGAAACACGGGTGCTGGGTGCTCAGTACATTCTTTATTCCTTTTATGCCTGGAGCTGGGATGTCCACGCTGGGAAAGGAAAAGGCTCGGTAACATCAAACAGTTCCCACGAGCTCCAGCCTGGCTCGGGGGTCACATGAAGCGCTGGGAGTGTTTTGGGAGATAAAGAGGCTTTGTGGGACTGGGAGCCACGGTGGGGACAGCTGGTGCCACAGATCCCTTGTCACCCACAGAGCTGCCCCAGGCAGGGATGGTCCCATCTCCTGCCAGATCCACCCGATGTGGCCGTCACCACCCCGTGGGAGCTCCGGGATAGATGTGGCACGAGCACAGCACCGTCATCCCAAGGGCTCTGCAGCACAAGTCCACCCTGTGCTCGGTGCCTCCCACCCACCCCGAGGGCGAGGAAGGGTGGAGTGAGGGTGCTTTCAGGGTGGACAAAGATCCTCTCAAAAGCTCTGGACTGTTGGAGGTGGGATGTGGGAGAGAAGGGCCAAGAGCAGATGTTCCCCATGACATTGCAAGGGTTCACAGCAGTGGAATATCACTTATAAGTGATAAATAAGTTGTTTTAAGTTCTCACCTGCCTGACAGCCCCCTCGGCAGCCTCTTCTGCTCTCGGCTGCTCCTGAGGTTGTGACAGCTGTATGGAGGAGCAGCGAGAGCTGTAACTGGGACACTCAGGCTGCAGCTCCAGGGGAAGCCTGGGATTAAAGAAACAAACCCTTCCCGTTGCACAGGAAAGGCAGGAGCTGACTCAGGCGTCTGGGAATGGGCAGGACAGAAACAGGGCACACAATGGGCTCAGCTCAGCCTTTACTTTGAGCTGAGCCTTTGCTCTTTGCTCTGGGCTTTGGTCTCATCATGGCCTGAACTCAAACAGTGAAATATTTATTACTGAGATTACGGAGGGAATTTTTATCCACTCATGGACCTTCTCACCCAGTTTACAAAGCGACATATCCCAAACAGGCCTTTCCCATCACCGGTTTGGACTTACAGCAAAAGAAAGCTGCCAGCCTGGCTGGAGTTTGGCTCCAGGGCAGGACAGGGTTTGCTCCTCTCTCAGCTTTCCTTGTCCCCACCCCAGGAATCTCCACAAGCCCAACATGCAGAGCCTGCTGCCAACCTGCTGCCCTGGCTCATGCTCCACTCATTTGGGAGTTTAGGGTTCCTTCCCCAAGCGCTGGCAGTGGTGGGAGCCAGGGCAGTGCTGGAATCACAGAGGGATCCAGGAGCAGCATTTGCAGGGTTCTGTCTTGCCAGCGATGGTTTTGCAGTGGTGCAGCTCGGGCTCAGCCCAGCTCCCCCAGCCCTGGCATTCTCTGTGTCTGATGGAGACCAGCAGGATTTGCTGCTTCCTGTGAGAACAGCTCTGTTCTCCTGCGACCCGGTGTCCCCTCAGCCCCAGCTGCCCCCTCGTCCCAAGGACCCACCTGTGGGGAACCCCAGATCAGGGAACCCCAGCCTGGGGTGCAGGGCAGAGGGGATGTGGGGACTTGGGGAGGGCTGGGCTGCTCTCTTTGGGGGCTGTGGGAGAGGGAAGGTTTGGAGTTGGAGGGGGCTTAGTGATGGATTTCAGCATCATCTTCCCCTCCCCTTCACCCACTTTGTTCCAGAGATAAATTAAAAGCTCTCCCTTCAGGAAATTAAAAATAATTTAAGAAGGCTGAGCACAGGACCTGATGCGCTGGGGGTTTGGAGCTGGAGATCCTGGGCTTAGAGGGGAGAGGGGTGCTGGGGTGACCCACCAGAGCCTCTCCAGAAGGCAGTGGCACCAGATTTTCCCACAAGGGCAGGTCCTTGGAGCCTGGATGCAGAGCCTTTCCCTAGGCTCAGGCCTGCCCCAGCTGCAGGAGCCCCCTTGCACCCAGTCTGCTGGGGTCCTGCACCAGCAGAGACCTGGTGATGCCACGGGGACACACCAGCGACGAGAGCCCTTCACTGGCCACGGTGGAAATGGTCCTTCAACGCCAGTGCCTGGCTCCCTGTGCTCACCCTGTGCAGGGAAGCCTCCGTCTGCTTCTCATCTGCCGTGTGTCCCACAGACTGCTGCAACGTGCCACGGGCTTTGAACAAAATTGGTCCCAGAAGAAGCCCTGGCGCTTGGCCCTGTGCCCGCGTGATGTCAGCCCCGTGGCCAGTGCCCGACCCCTCTGCCGGGAAGGAGGCACCGGAGCTCAAAACCACCCAGGGTGGGATGGGGAAAGGGACTCCCCAGCCTTGCTGGGGGCTGGGGGTGCAGGGGCAGGCGAGGGCTGGTGCTGCTGCTCCTCAGGTTCTGCCTGCAGCCCCTGTGCCCCCTGCACAGAACCACCCTGAGAATCCACCCTGTGCCTGAGTGCGTTGTCCAAATGCTCCTGGAGCTCTGGCAGCCCTGGGGCCATGCCCACTACCCTGGGGAGCCTGGTCAGTGCCCAAACACCCTCTAAGGGAAGAACGTTTTCCTATTATCCAACCTAAACCTCCCAGTGATGCTGGAATGGGCTCAGCCAGCACCTTCAGGCCACGAGCACACCTGCACCAGCCCATTCAGGACACTGGTCACCCAGGAGTCCCCATCCCACCGGCGGGCTCATCCTGTGACCCCAGTGCTGAGAGGGGGAACTCGTCCCGAAAGAGTTAAGGGTGAAGCATTGCAAACAAAAGAAAAAAACCCAAAAAACAACAAACCCAGAAATTACAAAAGAAAAAAGTGCCCTGAACCACATGCGACCTAACCTCCCCAGCGGCTCATCTGAGTTTAATAACGCAGGAGGGAAATCTCCCAAAAAGCTCTCTGAGAAATTAAAGTAAACAGCGTGCTGACCTCCAGCCCGCGCTGCCCCGCCGCTGACTCGCCGGCCACGGCGCTCTGCCTTCCCTGGCATTCCCTGTAATTGTAAACACATTGGGGTCAGTACCAGGGGGGGCATCGAGGGGCTCCCAGGGGATCAGCTCTCCCCACAACAGGCAGAAATCGGGGCCAAAGCATCGGGTCAGAGCCCTGGGAGACACGGTGGGCTGATGGCTCTGGGCTCCGTGGCCATGGACATCCCTGGCTCTGAGGGGCTTCACACGCTCGAGGCTCCAGGGCTGGCATTGCCAGCAGGAACAGGAGCCACTGGGACCATCACCCTGTCCCACGACTGCAGGGTCGGGGCTGGAAAACCTCATGTCGGGAGTGCTGGCGAAGGAAGAAGGAGGAGGAGAAGGAGGAGGATGCTGTAAAGGTTTGTCCTCTTGGCCTCACAAAATTTAAAAACAGTGTTTCTTATTTTCATAGGTCCTGGGCATTTTTGTAGGCTGAGGGAAAGAAAAGCAACCCCAGGCTGTGCAAGTGCTGCCGTTCCTCTCTGGACAGGGGCTGGAAAAGCTGCCGGCCAGGAAGGGGGGGAAGCATCGCTGCCAGCCCAGCCCCATCCCTCACCATGCTCCATCCTCATCCCTGTCCCCATCCCCGTCACCACCCCGTCCCTGTCCTGCCCTCTCACGCGGCATCCCGTTGTCTGCATTTCCCACAGGGTTTTCTGGAACGGGCAGAGGGGGCTGGATCCAGGCAATCCCTATCCCTTGCCTGCAGCCCCAGCCCCTGGCTGATCCCACCACCTGTAACCCAAATTCCATTTCAATGGACGAATCCTCCTTCCTCTTTGCTTTCCTAAAAATGGGTTTCTCTTGGTTTGGGGTTTCTCTGGGCCAGGGGAGCGGGGCTGGTGAGCCACAAAAAGGGAACATTGCTGCCGACTCCACCCCTCCCATCAGACCAGGACCCAAAAATCACCATTTCCTCTTGGCCTGTGAATCACTAATAAACTCCAGACACAAAAGTCTGATTAGGAAATTGTTTGGGAAATGGAGAGGAAGGGGGAGGGCCGGGCTCTCACCACAGCCGGTGCCTCTGGGTGGCTTTGCCCCTCGGCGTCACCTCCCAGTGCCGTGGGCTGGTCCCCGCCTTGGGATCCCCAAATCTGCTCCAGCCATGGGCCATTCCCAGTGTGGCTGCAGGCAGAGCTCTCCAGAAGATGGATCTGTCTGTCTGCAAGGATTTGGGGATAAAAATCTCTGTGTACATTAAAAGGTATGTTTTTTACCTGATCCCTGTGCTGGGCCATGGCATGCAGGGAAACATTCCCATCATTTGGTACCTGTATCTGGGCACAGGATCCTCAGCTCAAGTGTCCGTGGATGGGCTGATGTCATTAACTGGGGAGGGGACACGTGACGTGGCCCCGTGGCTCCTACCACCCCCCAACTGCTGCGCACTTGTCCTGACACCGAAAGGCTCCACATTTGGACCTCATAACGCAGAAAAACTTCAGGATTTTGAAATTTCAGTCTTGGACCCAAATCTGATACATTCCACAAATGCTTTAATTTATCCCTTTGTCACAACATCCAATAAAAGGTTTCATCTCAGCCGCACTGCTTTGATTAATAACTGTAACAGATTCTAACCTGAAGGAATCCTCTGATATTGCATCCGTGGAAATTAAATGTTTGATTGCACATAGTCAGGATTTTCTGATGTGGAAACGGCTCCACTGGAGAACTTTGAACAAACTCTAATCAAGAAACACTTTGAGTTATTTTTCCTTCACCTATAACAGGTCAAAACATCTGTTAAAAATTCAATCAGAGCAAAACTGGCTGAAAAAAAATTAAAATTCGGGGTGCACAATGAAATGACCGTCCAGGTTGCAGCCAGGTGGGGTTGGCACGCAGGGTGACCACCTGGCCAGCACGGGCTGTGATGAGCAGGGTCCCATGGAAGGGTCCCACCGCCCTGTCCCCTCCTGCCCCAGCACCAGCCAGGTGCCACCACGCTTGTCCCCATGTCCCTGTGAGCTCCACAGTCCCACCAGCACCTGCCACACCATCGTGGGGACAGTGGTGACAGTCACCAAGGCAGTGGCTGCCAACCCCAAGGAGGGAGCCACTCAGTGCTGGCCAGGGTCCCCTCAGCAGAAAAAAGAGGCAGAAGGTGCCTTTTGGGCTGAAAAGGGAGTTTTCTATATGCTTGAAATCCTCTGCGCTATAATACAAATAGAAACACCAGGATTCCAGACTTGGGTTCATTTTCCATCCTTGTTCGTCCTCTTCCATGGCAGGATGAGGGGTTTACGTCTCTCTAATCTGTGGCAGAAGGCAGAGGGGTGGGAAGGAAGAGGGAAAACCAAAGTCCTACGGGAATTTGGGAACAGGAGCACTTTTCCACGGGCACGGCATGAGCAGGCTTTTCTGTGCTGATCCTGGCTGTGCCCGGGCTGTGCCACAGGTTGCCCCCGCGCTGTACAGGGAGCAGTGGCACGTTTTTGAGGTCAGAAAGCAGAGTTTTCAGCAATTAGAGCGGCATGCCAAGATAAATCCCCGTTTCCTGGCGGATCTGTTCCCATCAGCCAGCGTCCCAGCGAGACGGACCCCGGCAAGGGGCTCTGCTGGCGGGAACAGCCCGGCAAATTCTCTCTGCATGGGTGAAATTCCCTCCGCTACCGAGGTTATTATCTCCCAACAGGAACCAACAATATCCTTTCATTTAGGCACTAATTCGAACAATGTGCGCCGGCCGGGGGAGGAAGGGCACTCGCAGCTCCAGAGCCTTTGAAAAATCCAGGCGGGAGCCAAACCAGAGGGAAAACAAAACCCTGGGATGATGTGAACGGCTCAGCACGGCAGGGCTGGGACCGGAGCCGGTGCCGGAGACTCCAGTCACGACGCTGGAAAGATCTGTGGTGCTGCCAGCGCAGGGCATGGCACAGGGACAGGTGGGGTACCAGGCACCGGTGTCCCAGCTCCTGTCCGGGGAATACCACCCTCCAGGCCATGCTGGAGCACAGAGCCCCATCCACGGGGGTTTTGCCTGCTGGCAAAGTCACCTCCTCTGCCTAACCAGCTCAGCCTCACAATTCCAATTCCCACCCAGGAGGAGGGTCCAGTAAAACATCTCTAAACTTTTTGTATCGCAGAGCTCTCAGGAGGCACCAGAAAAAGCTCATCCCATCCCCGTCTCCATCCTCATCTCCAGCCTCACCCTCAACCTCATCCTCATTCCCATCTTTATCCCCATCCTTATGCCCATCTCTGTACCCATTTCCACCCTCATCCCACTCGCATCTCCATCTCCAGCCTCATTCCTGACCCCATCCCCATCCCAGTGCCTGCTGGGATGCAGCATCCCATTCCCACTGGTCTCCTCATTGCTAATCCCTCCTGGGCACACCCCACAGGGTTTTCCAGGAGAATATGGGGGGATTCTCCCATATTTACTATTTGAGAGCTGCTGTTTTGAATATTCACACCCACACGGGGAGAGCAGGCACATTTCCCCTTCCCTGACAGGGATATCAGTTGGAACATCATCTAATTGATTACATGGAAATTGCTGCTGGTGGAAAGGGAAGCCCTTGCCTTGCTCTCGGTGAATAAATTTTGCTTTTGCCATCCTTGGCTGTGCTCAATTCATCTTGTTAAAGTGGTACGATTTTGGCTCACACTTCACTCACGGGGTACCAGGGAGGCCCTGGTGGGTGACTGGGAGGTTGGTTAATCATAGAATGGAATCATGGAATATCCTGACCTGGAAGGCCCCCACATGGACCATCCAGTCCAACCCCTGGCCCTGCACAGACACCCCAACAATCCCACCCTGTTGTCCAAACCCTCCTGGAGCTCTGGCAGCCTTGGGGCCATGCCCACTGCCCTGGGGAGCCTGGGCAGTGCCCACCACCCTCTGGGGGAAGGACCTTGTCCTGATACCCGACCTAACCCTCCCAGTGATGCTGGGATGGACTCAACCAGATACCTTTGTGGCCACGAGCAGCACCCAAACCAGCAGGCTCATCTCAGGCCCCCAGCGCCGAGTGGGAGCCCAGGGTGCCATCCCTGCCGGGGGGACCGGGGCCACCGAGATGCAGGATGCTCGGTCGGGAGCCTGGGCTGCTTCCAGCTCCGTGTCCAGACAAAGAGCATCAGCTCCCGGCAGCTGGTGTGGGGGGACGTAATCCCACAAAAGTCCTGCTCCGGGGGGCTCAGCGGGAGAGGTGAAGGACACATCGCCGAGCCTCCCGCCGTCGTGCCCCGCTATTGACTGCCTAAACAGTTCTTTGGTGATTACAATGTCAATATAGCTTTTCATGGAGTAAAGGCCTTTTATGGGATCCACACACACTTAACCACTTAACCCCGGCGACAAAAAGAGCAGTGAATGAGCTGTTTAGAGGCTGCTCGTGCAGAAAAGCGGGGCGTGAATAGGATTTGGGGATCGCTGTGTATCAATTGCTCTGCTCCGGGGGCCCTCAGTGGGGCTCCGGCGTTCGAGCATGTGCCAAAGGGCTCGCGTGGGTACGGATGGGGTGTCGAATGGAAAATGAAAAGGGGAAAAAAAAAAAAAGGAGAAGAAAAAAAGCAGCTGCTTCTCTTTAATAAAACAATGATTTATTCATAGCGGCTTGGGGAAGGGGCAGGGGAACGCAGGGACGAGGTGAAGTGATGCTCGCCCTGCTCTGTGCACGGGAGAGGCTCGGGATGAGCCTGCCGGGGGAGTGGGAGCTATGGGGACCCCAGGAGCAGCCCATGGGGACCCCCAGAGCAGCACAGGGACCCCCAGAGCAGCCCAGGTGGCAGAGCCAGGTCCTGCTGCAGCCCCAGCCAGGTGGTAAAGGTGTCCTTGTGGCTTCACTTCTTCACCCTTTTGGGGGTGCACAGTCCAGGGGTTCAGGGACACCCCCCTGCTCTTCCTCTGCCTCAGGGGCACCTTTGCAGTTGGTGTCATCAGCCAGCAGCAGTAGGGCCATGCAGAGCCTGACAAGAGGCTCAGCCTGAGACCCCCCCCCATGCCCAGGATGGGGCATTTTGGGCTGGGAGCAGGGAACAGTGCCTGGGGACCCCAACATTTCCACTTGGCATCACCGCTCTGTGGCAGGGAAGTGGCACCAGAGGGACACCAGCAGGTCCTGTCCCCTCCTTGCCCGGCCACAGACGGTTTCACACCAAAGTCCTGACGGGCTGATGAGACACAGACCAAGTCCAGCCATGGCCCTATTTTTAGGCCTGTGCAGATGGAGGGATGAAAGCAGAGGGGGAGGCAGGGCAGGAACGGGAATGAAAGGCAAACAAACGCCAAGCAGATGTTGGGAGCCGGGCTCTTCCCCTCGCAGGATGTGCACGTGGCTCCCGGCAACGCCAGCCCCAGAGCCCGGGGGGACAGCGGGGGGACTGGGGCAGAGCGGGAAGCGATGTCCCCCTGTCCCCCATTGCTGGGGATCACACTGGCCCTCTAGGGCAGCGGGGCCACACCAGCCCCCTGCCCTCGTTAGCAGCCCTGGCGAGTTTGGGGTGAGGAACTTGCTGTCAAGTCCCTCAATTTTGACTGAAAAGCAGCCTGTGCTCACCGTGGCACAGCCCTAGGGACAGAGCTGTGGCTTTAGGGAGCAGCCCCAGCCTCACCACGGCGGGGTCATCACCGCGATGGGAGGGTGGGCTGGGCGCTGGTGGCAGGGACACCTCGGGAGCTGTTTTCATACTTTGGGGCTCGTGTCATCCCAGCTCCGGAGATCACACGCGCTCAGCAAAGCCGTAGGTGGAGCGAAGGCCACCAAAACGAGCCCAGCTCTGCCTGTGAGCTCATCCCGGATGCCTCGCACGGAGCTTTGTACCCTGAGCGTCGTGGAATCAGGACCACATGGTGGCTTCAATTGCCTGTTGCTTTAATTATCTTCTTACAGCGGCGGCTGGAGGGGTCGGCGTTGCCTTTTGTTGGAGCGTCTGCACCAGGGCTGGCAGGGCTGGGATGTGCATCCTGCAGGAGATGCTGGCTGTGGTCACTGCCCTGCCGCGGAGGAGGGATGGGACGCGTCCTGGATGCCAAAACCTCTGTGGCTGCTGTGGGGTGGCTCATTGAGGTGCCACAACCTGCCAGCCTGCAGGCTCAGGGTGCCTTGGGGACCCTCAGTAATGTCCCATCCCATCACAGTGCCAGCCTGGAACTGGGACTGAGAGAAAGCCAGCCCAAGTGGCAGCTCCCAGACCTCACATTCCCAGGCAGGATCAGGCCCCTGTGCCCCAGGCGGGCTCGCTGAGGGGCAGGTGGGAGGAAGGAAAAGCCACTTTTTCTCTTATCTGGTGTTTAACTGGGAAAGACTGGGGGTTTCAAAGCCCTCCTTTGGGCTTCCTGTAAGGTAGGACTGTGGAAACACCACCTCTGTCTCCTGAGCAGCAACGTCAGTGCTTTGTGGTTAATTATCCTTCCTGCACAGTAACGAGGGTGCGTGAAGCGGCAGCTGGAAATTGGGCAGTGCAGGAAGATGCTGCAGGGCTGGCCCACGTCACCTTCCAGCCGGGACCTCAGGGCACAGCGACCACAACCAGTCATGCCAGGGGATCCCAGACTCCATGGAGCATCCCTATGGCAGAGGTGAGGGCTTGGATACCGCAGGGGCTTTTGTGGTGCCAGGTGGGTGCGAGGACACACGTGAACGTGACCCTTGGACACTGATCCCCCATTGCCCTGGGCACAAACACCACCAAATATTGAAAATCAATGGGCCACTGCAAGGGGAGCAGCACAGAGTGCGTTGCATGAAAACAGCCCTGAGGAGCAGAGAGAAAATATTAGCTAAAAATAAAATTAATCTCTCACAAAGCTGTAAGATTTCTGCTCCCTCCCCCCTCCCTCCACGCTGTAATCTTTTATGTAGTTTTCTTTAATTACAGCTGGTTTAGATCTCTGCTGCCTGGAGAAGCAGAGCTGGAGTCAGCCCTAAATTTGGCTTCTGGATGATACCAGAGAAAATAACAACCCCCAAGGAGCGAACATCTGTCCACACGGAGCACGCGCAGAGCTGGAATTAGCAGCGTTGACTAACAGATAATACAGAACGAAACTCCTGCTGGACAGGCCACCCACCCAACCCAACCCTGCAGGTCTCACAGGGCTGTTTGCCATGTCACCAGCTCGTCTGGGCTCTGCCCATCCAGGGCTCCCACCGACTGCTGAGCCCTGCCTTGGGGCACAAGGAATTCCTTTCAGGGGGGGCTGCTTCAGGCTCAGCTTTTGGGAATAAGGCAGAAATCAGACTATCCAACCTGATAGCAGCAGGGAGCTCTTGTTTTCACTATATTCCTATTTTATTTCTCCATTTCTGGATTTATCTACTCCACGTCAGTTTGACTTCAGCCAGCCCTGCTGCTCTCTGCCTCCTCTGTTTCCTTTTCCAACAAGAGAATCCAAAGCATAAGAAACAGACAACAAAACCATCATGTGTTCTCTGTCCCCAAACCCAACACATGCCAAAAAGGCTTATATGGGCCCCAAAACCTGCCCCATCCATCACTGGGGAGGGGATGCACCAGCCCAGGAGCAGGGGAAAGCCAGAGAGGGTAAATAATTGTGATATGGCTGTTTTGGAAGATAGCCCCTGTGTGTGCCTGGGGGTCTTTTTGTCCTTTAACCCCTGTAATGGGTCTGGGACAACTGATTAGAGGCCCAGGACAGATGAGGTGCAGAGCTCACGTGGGGAGTGCTCACCAAACCTGCCCCACGCTGCTTTCCATGTGTCCACTCCAACATAATTTTTCACATGTTGGAAATACAGATCATTTTAGCCTGGGTCCATCTGGTTTCCCAAATAACCTGTCTATTTGATAAATAACATAAATTAAATTAGACAAGACAAACAAATAGTTTTTTTTCTCTCCCCCTTTCAGTCTCTTGGCAAAAAAGGGAAAGAAAACATAATTCAGTGAGTGCCTTGAGCCCCGAGGAGCCGCGTGGCGGCGGGAGCTGGGATTATAAACGTGTCTGCAATGTCAACCTTTACCACACACCCAAGGCCGCTCCTCCCTCTGCTTTTAAGTCCCTTTTTTTAATTTCTTCATTATCATTTGGGTTCCTAAAAGCTCATTCTTTCTGCAAACCTCAGCAGGTAACATCACACATTAGCAGCACTGCTTTCACTGAGGCTCCTGAGGCGCTGTCAAGGGTCAGGAGCTCAGATCCCAAAGGTTTTATTCCTTCTGTGCCCTGTGTGGGAAAGGGAAACCGAGGCACAGAGGTGTTATTATTATTAGAGCTGCCCAACTCGGATGAAAATCCACATCCTGCCACCTCTGCACCAAACAAAGTCAAAACCAAACATCCCCGATCCCAACTCCCAGATGTAACTGCCCAGAGTTATCCCAAGGTACAACCGGAGGGGAAAAGCAGGGAGCAAGGAGGAAGCAGCTCTTCCTTCAGCCCAGAATGGCCTCACAGACACTTCACAGAATCATTTAGGATGGGAAAGACCTCCAGAATCATCAGCCCAACCTTTGGCCAAGCCCTGCTCAGGCTGAGCTGCAGCACTGCCAGGGGCTGGGCACAGGACCCGCATCCCGCTCTGCCCGGAGTCATTCCCTCCTTCCCAGCTCACTCTTGGCACTTCCAGCAGCAAGAGGGAGGATTTGTCTCCCTATTAACACAGTGGCCTCATGCCAGTGCCAGGAGGGGGGGAGCTGAATCGATACCTGAAAATGAGAAGGCAAAGCTGAGTTAATGTGCCAGACAGGAGAGGGGGAGCCCTGGAAAAGCCAGGGAGAGATGGGTGGGAGCAGGGCAGGACAGAGGTGGGAGCCAGACCCCAACCCACGGCTCTGGGCATGGAGCCTGGCACAAGGAGCAGCAGCATCTCAGCACGAGGCTCAACCCTCCTGCCACCGAGACCCCAGAATGCGTCCCTGACCTCCTACCCCCGCTCCCAGTCCGTGGCAAGGAATTTTTGGGATGCCATACAGCGCTTCCAGCTGCACCTCACAAACCCTGAAGTGCTGCAAAGTTGTTGTGGGGGAAACGCAGCCAGAAACTTTCCCATTCTCTTTCAATTCAGAAGCTTTTCAGGAAAGGGGAAAACAAAATAAGAGCTGTAATTATGGCTAGCACATGCTGAGGACAGGCCAGCAAGCCAGCAGGACTCAGCCCACCCTCTAAAGGTGCTCTTCAAGCTGCCACCTCCCAATAAAAAACAGCAATTTTAGATCTCTATAAATGTCATCCTTTCCACTGCCAGAGCATGGGAAACTGCAAGAATGTCCCCTGGAGTCAAGACACAGTTTAAGCTTTAGTGATTCTGCCTTCCCCTTTTGCCAGAGGAAGAACATTCTCTTGCTGCTCTCTAGTGGCAAAATTCAGAGAAAATGTCCAATTTTGCAGCTTGGAATGTTTTTAGCCAATAAATCTGTGCTGAGTTAGTACAACTTAAACACCCTGACAGGGAATTAACAAAATGTTCAGAAATCATCTTTTAGTTACACTGCTCAAGAAACTTTTGGTAATGAAGGAGGTCATTTCTCTTCCCTTAAACCTCCCATCTCAAATCCAGGTACACTAATTATTAGACTTGCTGGAATGAACTGAAATAGGGACTCTTCAAGCCAAGGATAAAGGAAGTTTTGTCTAGCATCTAAAACTCCCAAAACTATTGAAGCAAGAAAAAAAGCAACATATTCTTCAGGCCAAGAATTTCATGCAAACCCAAGTGGAAGACTTGAGGAGTTGAGAATTCACACTCCAGTAAACAAAGGGGGTTGCTTATGTTGTATTCCAACATTGTTGCAGCTGTTCCTAGTGAAATGCTCAGTGTGGCTACAAAAACAATGAAAACAGAGACAGAGACAGACAAAAATATTGGGAAAATCCCCCCAACACACATTGATACAACTGAGTGAAATCCTGTAAACTCATTCCAACAGCCTCCAAAATTAAAACCACATTTTATTGTAAACTTGCACTTCAGTTAGTACCATAATTCTTTATAAACATAATATACAATAAAATATTTTACACACAGCACACCAGGCGTGTGCTCACGATGGTACAAAATGTACAGCTCAGCTGCTTCTCTGATGGTGTGGGCACCTCAAGAACGTGACATCCAGTCCCAGAGATGTTTAGTCTTCCAGAGCAGGACCCTGTGGCACCATTATCTGTGCTCAGAAACGTGTCAGGAATGAGGGATACTCTGGCTCAAGTTTCTCTCACACCATTTGGAATAGTTGTGAATGACGGCTCCTTATTGATTTCCCTTTCCTTACTGACTGCTCAGAAATGGATGGATTCTCTTGGATAAGTGCAGCTTCCATGAAAACAACGGAATGGATGATTTAAGACAGTCTGAAGTTGGTCAAACCAAACCAATTCCCACCCACCAAGGCAAATAAAAAGCCCACATACCTCCTTGTCCTCTCCCACACGTTACTCACATTCTTCCCTCTCCACACACACATTCATCTGCATATTTAAGGATAAACAACAGTAATAAAAACTTGGAAAGAAACTCTTCTCATACTGCCTCAGAAGAGACTGGGACCTTTTTTACAAAGTAAACATTTCAAAGATAAATTAGAGCTTCTTAAAAGGTGAAGCTTAATAAATGCTCAATGTCAAAGACAACACACTAGAGGAAGGCACAGCTGAAACTGTGCTGGTGTAAACAACAGTGTCCTGCCACAGCCAACACGGCTTTCTTCTCTCCCACAGCTGCAGAAATCCCTCCTTTTTTGTGCTTTCAGCTAAATGAGGCATTTCTGTGTCAGACCTGTCACACAGATGGCATTTCCAGGTGGAACTGATACCACTGCAACACCTGTGAGGGCAGCCCACAGTAGTGTAAGGTTCCTTAATGCTTGGGAAAGACCAAGTTAACATTTCATTCCAAACCAGGAATAGATTCTGTGCTCCCACTTGCTACAGAGAACTTCCAAAAAAACCAAGGGGGAAGCACAAAACCACCACGTGGACATTACTGGAACTTGTGAGTGAGGTGGCAGCAATTTGTTTCCCTGCCTGTTGGCAGATTGGCAAACCAAACTGCAAGTGGCAAAGGGGAGCTGTGACTTCTGGCCCTCAACAGGATTATTCAGCTCTCCAAGAACTGGAAGATGCTTCGGCTTTGACTGGTTTCCTCCGTGCTCTCTACCCGGGGTCGCTTGGCCAGAGATGTTATCACTGCAGAAGGGCCTCTCTTCTTCACCTAAGGGGAGTGAAATACATTAAAATACACCAAGTCTCCAAAAAGTTTAAATTCTAAGTTATGAGATAATAGTTTGGTATGACCACAACACTCTTAACTGCTTGGCAGAGCTCAGTGTCTGTGTGTTCACATGAGCCACACAACTGGCAGCACCTGCCACCCCCACCTTTACCTGAGGCTTTGCTTTCTCTTTTGCCTCTTCACTCTTCTCTGGGGAAAGTGTATGGAAGACAAAATTCCTTGAATTTCGAGGGGCATTTGGATTCAGATCTGACATTGCTGCTAGTTTCTGAAGGACAGCTTTAGGTCTGTTCAACAGAGACCCATTTTTTATCTGAAGGAGAAAGAAAAGCTGCATTAAACCCCTCACAGGGACGAGACAGGTTGTTTAGTAAGTTACTCTTCACAGAAAAACTGCTCCCTGCTCAAATGTTACTAAAATACAAAGCAGGAACGCCCAGATTCCGGGGGCAGCTGACTTGGCTGTGCTGGAAATGCCATTTTTCAGGATCATTACCCACCTGGCTGTCACTGGCAGGTCTGAAAGCTTCAAACGGGTTCCTGGGTAACAGGCTTGTGTCCTGTGCCACCACTGCTGGGCTGGCTGGCAGAGACAGAGAAATAGTTCAGAAACTGACCCTTCCTTCTCTTATTTCCTTGCCACTTCCATAAAATTCAAGCTCACCTTTCTTCTGCAGGGACTTGGCAGTCACTTTTTTGGCTAGTTTCATGAATTCACTGTCTTCACCAACTTCTTCCTCCTCCTGCTCTTTATTTTTTTCCTTCTGCAACAGAGAGAAGACACGTGGTAAAATTGAAAAAATTCCTATTAAGAACAAACATTTCATTTGGTATTTTAAGTACACCAAGTATTTGCTTTATGTAAACTATTATTTACTTTCTACTCTAAGAGTTTATTACAATTTCTTCGATACTTTATTATCCTCGTTCTATTAAAGAACAGCATCACATCCAGCTCAGAAATCTGACCTAAAACTGAGGTTTCAACTTCAGGAACAAACCATTTGACATCCAGCAGTGACAGAGACTGAGCAAACCTTTCTTGCAGCTCAGCAATACCTGCTCACGAAGCCACTGCTCTCGCTCGAATCGCTCCTTCCTCCACTTCATTTCTGTCTCATCAAACTGTTCATTGTCCTCATCATTATCTGAATCTCTCTGGAACAAGTCCATCTGTGAAGCAAAATCTAGGCAAGGAAACAAGATAATTAGCTATCCATTTTGAAAATGCAGACTAGTAAAAAAAACTAACCTCTCCCCCCAAATCAAACAGAACAAAAACCCAGAAACACCCCCAATTTATTCCTGAAATGCTTTGTTTAGGACCACGAAGGGTTACTGAGTGCTGTTTCATCCACAGACACTCTGTTTCTAGTCAGACCCCCCCCTCTGTTAGCTCAGGATTGTAGGTCACCTATGTTTTTCCATCTGAACCTCCTGGTCCTGCCCGGGCCGTCGCTGTGCAGGTCCCCATCCAGCAGGTACCTCTCCTGGTACAGGCGCAGCTGGCGCTTGTCGTCGTCCAGCATCGTCTTCCTGCCAGCACAGGACACAGGGAGAGCTTAGCCCAGGTTATATCCCAGAGCCAAGCCCTCACACGCACAGACACTGCCACTGACATGTGAAATTTCTGTATCTGGTTTCCCAGTTCCACTTCACTGGGCAGCTCGTCGTCGATCATCTCCTCTTCGTACTCGTTCAGGTCTTCGCCATCGTACTCATCCTCGCTCCCCACGTCGCTCCCCGACAGCTCTGCCTCATCTTCCATGAAATCCTGCAGTCTCCTATAAAAGGATGTTCAGAGAGTTCACTTTAGGAGCACAACAATCATCACGCGAATCTTCAGAAAGCAAGATTGATCTTTTGACGTCAAATTAATACATTTCCAAAGGATTTGTCGATTTCTCAGGTAATTTTTGGAGACCAAGCCTGAAATTCTTGCACATTTACACACAGAGCCTGTCAAAAAGCAGCACCTCAAAGCACTGTCATCCACCAGATTCCCTACCAGAGGTGAAGGCAATAACCACCAACTAGAGCTTCTACTGACTAGAACAAATAAGATCTAAGGCATGAGGAGTGACAGCAATTCTTTTGCACCCCTTTTTTTGGTCAAAAAAAGTGTTGCATTGCTTTCATTGCAGCTTTTTGATTTTCACCTACAATGAAAATTATAATCAAAATCACCTACAACCCACCAGCAACACAGTTAAACTCACACAATGTGACAGGTCCAAAACAAAAAAAGGACATATGAAAAAGCAGACCACACAAACATCAGCTCCTAATGCTGGAGAGGGAATAATTACAAGTTACATCTCTAGTGCTGTTAATATTCTATTCTGTCTGGCAATTAATTTACAAAAAAAGACAGTTTTTTCTTCAGTTTCTTACAGTTTTTTCTTCAAGCCCTGTCTATGTCTCAGCAGTTCTTCCTCTTCATCGCTCACTTCTGCTTCTTCAGCAGCACTGTCTTCATCTTTTTCATCCTGTCAAAGGGAAAACTCTCAGAAATAAAAGAATTTTTGGCAGAGGATTGCTTTGTAATGACAGATTCTTCTGTTCTTGATCAGCAAACAGACTAGAACAACAGATGTTTTCCAGAGGATTTGCTATGCTGACACATTATCCAGTGTATTACAGTATTAAGGAGATGTATTGAATGATTCAAACTTTGCTCTTAAAAATGTTTCAGATGCTTGTTATGGAAGTTGTGATGCTTTGCATTGATGGATACATTAAAAAACTAGGAAAATAAATGGAATTATCTTAGTCAGGAGCTGTAGCAGCTGCCTGGCTCCCTCAGTCCCACCTCTTCACTCGCAAAGGCATCTTCATCTGTTAAAAGCTGGAAACCACCAAGTTCTTCTTGTTCCTCTTCCCTAGGGGAAGAGTAAATGGGAAAAATGCACATTTTCAGGCTTTGCAGCAAATCAAGGCAAAATTTCAAGCACCACCCAGCTGGTCTCAGGCAATTCCCTGTGAGTGCTCAGTTACAGTCTCCCACCAGCATTTACCTTTAAATGCCCCAAATTTCCATTAGTGTGAATGCTTTAACTCCTCAGGCCTTCACTTGAAGAAACCAAGGGACAAGTACTGATTTCCAAGTGTGTTCCCCTCTGAAATTCCCCTTGGATCCCCCTAACATTGCCACTTGTTAAGCCTTCTGTCACACAGCCATACACCTTTCAATTTGATCAATGAAAACCTCCAAGTATCCAACTTACAGTCGGCCACAGTTTGGCAACAGCCCAAAACAGACCTCAAAAGTCCCACTTTTAACCATCTTTTCTCAGTCTAATGAAAGGTCTTCAATGTTTCTTTCCCTATCAGTGAAAGTTAAGGAATTTCCCTTCACAGTAGCTGTGGGAAAGGGTTTATGCTGCCAATTTAGAGGGAGAGTGCTCAGCGATTTGCAAAATTCCTCCCCTTCATCACCAGAACAAACCACACACAAGAAGCCACATTAAGGGTGAAACAAGACAAGGTACCAGATGTTAGGAGAGCAATGCTAACCTGTCTGTGGGAAAGGAGCCTGAACAGAGTTCCAGAGCCTCTGCCATCGGGTCTTCTATGTCACTGTCTTTTCCTGCCTTGGAAGACACTGAAGAAGCCCAAGTTGGAGAACCTGCTACAGAAAACAGTAAGATGGCAACTTATTTCTACCCTTAAAGTGTCAGAGAACTCCCTAGAAGTAACAGTGTGCGAGCTCCCAACAAAGACAAAATTCCACACGTGGCACCAGTGCCCAGAGCTGAAGGTATCCCAGCAAAAAGCTTCCAAATCAAGCAAGCAGCAAAGCTGAAAAGAAAATTCTGGACATACCCTGAGACACGAATTTTCCTGAGCAAAGATTGAGCAGTTCTTCCATGTTCTGCTTTTTGCTGCTGCTGGGGTTTGGCACGTGCTCAGCTTGGCTGCTGAACTGTCCAGAGCACAGGTCCAGTAACTCATCCATGTTGGCATCCATGGCATTCTCATCCATGCTTGCCAGGGGCAGCTGATGCTTGGAGGACTGGTATTTATTCCTGTGTTGTCCAACGTTCAAGAACCTGAAAGAAAGGCTGTAGTTAGAAAAATCTTGCTGGGCTGCACATCCTATTTGTATGAAGGGCATAAAACACCACCCTTTACACCCACCACTTACCCATCTGCATCAAGCAGCTGGCTCTGAGTGTCGTCTTCCAGGGAAAATTGAAACCGAGACTCCCCAGCCCCTGGAAATAAACTCTTGGGCTCAGGAGAGGCATTATATAGGTCCTGGGAATCTTCTATGGGAAGAGAGGGCTCAGATGTCTTTCCTGAGCTCTATTCAAAGGAATATGAAAATATCTAAGTTGTTTTGCAAGCCTGAATTCAAAAGCAAGAATGGAATAAAACACTTCAGTTATTTTAAAGGATTAAGACCATGCAGGAGTTCAGTATGTCCACAGAGCTCCAATAAATTACAGGAGTTCACTGACATCAGATGTTGTGCGGCCCATGTAAACACACTTAGAAAGCGTATTTATGATGTACATATTTTAGATACAAAAAGCAGATTATAGCATCTTTGGGGCTTTAGAATATAAGTTTTTATAGTAATTTTTATCTATTCCAATGTAGACACATTCTAAACTCCAGGAACAGTTTGCTCCTCTGAAATCTTACTCATATCAAAGCCCACTTGTCTGGTTTGATTCCTTTCATAGCTCTGACCATCAGGATAAAACACATTTATTCACCACCCACTGTGCTAATGTGAGAGAGGACCAGGGCTGAGAACCTCACCTTGGAAGCAGAGCTGATAAAGCTTGTTTTGAAGAAACCTGGGGAGGGTGACCTGAACCCTCCTGCTGCAGGGAAGAAGGTCCCTCCCCGGGAGGCCTGTTTGTTCCAGGGCTGGTAGGATGGGATCATGGAGCCAATGAACTCAAAGCTGCTGTTGTGGCTGTTCTCCTTTGCCAATGTTGGCAGAGAAAATGAATCATCATCCTCTGGAGATAAAAAAACACAGCACTTCACTTTTGTGTGTGTGTGATCCAGCAAAACCTCAATGTAACATTCTGCAACGCTGCTACTTTGCTATAAATTCATTATTTTGTGGTCAGGTTGGGTTTCCTTCTTCTCCGAGGATGCATGTTACACTTTCTTATGGAATTTCATCTTATTGATTCCTGACATTTTGTATTTTTCCCAGTATTATTTTGAACTTTATTTTCCTCTAGTTTTTTCAAGCCCTCCCATTTTTTTTTCCATAACTTTTATAATCATGCTGTATAACTATACAGGTGATGGAATAACAGAAATACTCAGTACCAACCTCAAACAGAAACTTCTACTTGTGCCAAGTGAAAAAAAATGCTAGCTAGGAAAATACTTCTACTTTACCTAACTTGGTAGATCCTTTGTCTGCAGTTTCTTCCATTTCCAGTTTCTCATCAGGAAGAGAATATCTGCAATTCATTAAATAAAAGGTATTTGCTAATAAATTCAGGACGAATTGCAAAAAAAACCCCAAGGTAACACAAAAATTCCTATAAAAAGCACTTTAAATAAGAACATCTACATGTGCTGATCGAATTTAAAATCGCTCAGTCACCATTTTCAAAGCTTGGCTTATTTACCCCATTTTTGAGGAGCTGTCCTTAAAAAGCATCAATGTGGACTCTGTCGAAGGATGTTTCAGAACAGAATCACCGTGCTCAGATTTCTCCAGCTTTTCTCCATCGACTGACTCTTTGTCGGTTTCTTTATCACCATCTTCAACGTGTTTCTCTTCTGTGTCTTCATTATCTTCCTCTGCTTCATCAAGCAAAAATTCTGACTCCTAAAAAACATCCCCAAATATGGCACAGAGATGGTGATTATTGCCATGGCAAACCCTACCCCAGGTCGGCCAGGTGACCTTTTTGGCCCTGCCAGCAACGAGCCAAGGATATGTAAAAAGAGAAAGGAGCACCAGAATCTTTTGTGCACTTAGGTTTGGTTTTAATAGTGTCTAGACACAAAGAAGATACAAATAAATTAAAGTTTTAGACAATCCAAACGCTGAATATGACAATTATAGCAACTTTTAACATCCAGGAGGAATTCTCAGCAATTTCCCTAATTAATAGTGTACAAAAGTTGCATTCCACTGGGGAGAGGAAGCAGAAGAGAGAAGCTGATGAGATTATGGAAAACTGTTGCATACAGACCTCGTGGTCACCCTCTTCGTCAGACTCAGACTCATCAGTCATCTCTTCCTCCTCCTCCTCCTCCTCTTCCTCCTCCAGCATCTCCTCATTATCCAGTTTGAACAGCGCCTGCCGCTTCTGGCGCTCCTCGGTCCTGCGGAGCTTCATGGCCTCCTGGAGCTTGGCCTTCAGGGCCTGCAGCTTCTCACCTGGGCAGGAACAGAACCAGGGAATGCCTTGAGTTGGAAGGGACCTTCAAGACCATCCAGTTCCACCTCCTTGCAACAGGCAGGGACACCCTCCACTAGGCCAGGTTGGTCCAAGCGCTGTCTGACCCGGCCCTGGGCACTTCCAGGGATGGGGCAGTCACAGCTTCTCATGGAAGCATGAAAAACACAAGGAACCAGCTGCAGGGATCTCACTGGAACTGTTCTACACTGGCCCCTGCTATTTAAGAGGTCTACCAAGGTTTATTTTCTAAAAAAACATGAGAGGGAACATAATCATCTCACAGATGAGCATCCCCTCACCTGTATTTCCAAGAGCAGTGTTAGGAAATAGAGAATGAGAGGAAAAGAAAGATAAAGTGGTTTCCAGTTCAATCCTCATCACTTCTTCCCCACCAACCTGGCTTTGTGTGGGTTGTTTCCTCCAGGCTCTCTGCAGCCAACACTGCTGGCACCACATCTGCTCTCAGCTCCTCTTTCCCATCAGATGTTGTCTCCTTACGGATAATGTTCATGTTCACAGCCCGTTCTGCTTTGGATTTTGATGTTCTGAGAGTGTGCTTCAAGAAACGTGCCTTCAGGGCTTCCAGCTCTTGAAATGCACATTAATTAAATTAGTTTCACAGCATTTAAAAGCATCGAGCACTAACATTAAATTACCTTACCACTGACGACCATTTAACCACAGGACTTCCCTTTACTTCCAGCCCAGCCTCCCAGACACCAGAAATCCCAAATTTCTGTTAACACATCTCAAAGAGTCCACACAAATGAACATGCCTGATTGTTCTATCACCTAAATATTACTCAGATTTTCCAGCTAGAGTCAGGATTACAGGAGAGGTGATACCTTTGTTTGAATCAGCTTCATCGAGGTTTATGAAGGATTCATTGTCAGAGCAGATTCTTGGCTTGATGGACAGGTCTATTCCCAGTTCACGAAGTTTATCCAGCTTGGATTTCCTCACTTTTTCAGGCTGTGCCACCAATCTAGGCTCTACTTGTTGACTGTTTGTTTCAGCTTGTACATTTGGTGCTGTTTGGCCGCTTTGCTCAAGGGCATCTCCAGCTGCTGCAGGAATTTCACTCTCCTTTTGCTCCCCACAGTCAGTGCTCAGGAGGTTGGAGAGCTGCTGCTGCTGCTCTATGTTGGCATCAGTTGTCACAGTCCCAGCTGCACAGGAATCCTCATTCTCCTGCCTGGGCTGCTCAGCACAGTCCTCTGGCAAGTTCTCCCCTACAGCAGCAAGAGGCTCCTTTACAGCAGCACCAACATCTTTGCCAAGGCTTGTTTCTGGTTCAGCAGCTGCTGATTGATCACCTTCCACTGGTCCCTCTTTGCAATCCCTGTTCAGGTTCCCAGTGGTTACAGATTCTTCATTTAGGGACAGCTGATATTTAGAGGACCTAATGAAGGCAGAGAGAAATGTATCATCCATGGCTGCTGGGAAAAGGAGAAGAGGGTGAGAACAAACTCAGAGAGAAAGAAACCATTTTCCAATTATTGTCATTAATGTGTAGGAGAGGTGAAGGACAGAAACCTGAGTTACTGGAAAAAAAACCCTGAGTTACTCCTGGGCTCTGATTACTTCAACAATACAACTGTGCCATGACTGCAGCATTGCTTTATGTCAACAGTGACATTCTCCTAATTTCCAGGTGTTCATGGAATTAAAGGAGCCTGGTTATCCTTAAAAGCAAAGCTGGGAGATCCTTGAAACCTCTGAAAAACACATGAGGAAGGTGAAAGCCCTTACTTGAGCAAGGCCATGGCATTTCCATGACAGGCTGGTCGATGTCTGCGCTTGTAGAAGTCGTGGACGGTTTTGGTCTCAGGTACATGATATGGGAGAGACACAGATGATTCTGCCAAAGAAAGGAGGCGAGAGAAAACTTAAAACATCACTTAAGACATTTACTTGATAACGAGTATATTTATTTTCATTAGTAACAAAAATACCTTTAACAAGTCCTTCAATAAAAGTGGTCTTGCGCCCCTCAACCCTCAATAACTCATGTTAGATCAAAGAAGGCTCAAATCATTTGGGTAAATTCTTCACTGAATATCTAAAAAGTTTACACCCCTCTACACACCAAGAATTGAAGTTTTACCTCTAACAAGTCTTTGGGTCTCACTATGTAGCTGCTTAATGGCCTCTTTACTCAACCTTGCTGCTTTCCGCTCCTTAAGGGGAAGAAAAGAAAGGCTTCTGAAGTCAGGAAACAAAACATGAGGCTCTCTACTTCTTACACAGCTTACTTGTCCCTTTCCAACAGAAAGCAGTCAGAATAAAAGCAGTCAGTTAAAAAAAAAAAAGTATTAAAAATAGCAAATCAGCAAAACCATTGGACGCTGCATGCATTTGTGTCACAATAAACAATATAGAGCTTTAAAAAGAACAATCCTTCACCTTCCTTTTGGGTTCCTTTAGTACAGACTCCTCATCCTCCTCATCATCCATATGTGTGTAGCCTTCACCCTCAGGAAAACGTCCTTTGTTCTACAGGGCATGAGAAGAGACTTAATTATTTCTCTTGGTACAGAGGCACAACCAAGGGCAAACCAGTGAAAAATAACTGTACAGAATCACCACTGGCCAGCAAAACCAGCAAGCTCATAAACCCCCTGAAATCCCACATAATGGCAGATTTCCAAAGCTCCCACCCCAGCATCACTTTTATAACCTGCCAGGACAACACTCCTCCATCTGCAAGAACAAAAACCAAAAGACTGTTCTCTCCTCTGCCGTAGTGACACAACTCTACCATGGTCAAAGAGTTTTAGTACCTGCTCAGGTACAAAATCCTCACTAAAAACCAATAGTCATGGAGTGGTTTGGGCTGGAAGGCATCTTAAAGACCACCCAGTCCCACCCCCTGCCATGGGCAGGGACACCTTCCACCAGCCCAGGTTGCTCCAACCTGGCCTTGGACACTTCCAGGGATGAGGCAGCCACAGCTTCTCTGTGCAAGCTGTGCCAGGGCCTCCCCACCCTCAAAAGAAACAATTTCTTCCCAATACCCCACCTAGCCCTGCCCTCTCTCATTTGGAAAGAGAGTATACTCCAATAATCTTGTATCACAATCAACTGCTACCTTGTATTTCTTTATTTTGTTTTTCACTGCTGCTCGGATGGATTCTAAGGACTCTTCATCCTCAGGGGGGTGATCGTCCTCGTCTCCTAAGCCATTATCAAAGAGCTCCTTGTCATCCAGAAGACATC
Organism: Sclerurus mexicanus; assembly: GCA_013396755.1. Classification (NCBI taxonomy): domain Eukaryota; kingdom Metazoa; phylum Chordata; class Aves; order Passeriformes; family Furnariidae; genus Sclerurus; species Sclerurus mexicanus. Next base: position 858,963 of record VWZF01006064.1, read on the forward strand.
CACTGTCATTGAAGGGAAACCTCTCACCACCATCCACCTGCTTCCAGAAGAGTAAAGTATTTGTGTGATTCATTTCAGAAGGTCCCTTGGGTTCTTTGGCATTAATTTAAGGTGGCATTAAATCCTCGAGCATAAAATGCAGATTAAACAGCAAATTTGACCTAATCTAATTTAATCCAATCTGCAAACTTTGCGGATTAGACTTGTCTGGTGCTCCGTGGATCCCTGTGGATCCCACATCTGCTGCAGGAATGTGGACACCACAACACTGAAGCACTGGAACAGAATAACCACAAGCAACAACAAACTGAACTTAGTTGAGAAAATATCTGAGATTTTCTGCCAAAAAACCCACCTCTGCCCCAGGCTTCTTTTCTTTTTTCAGCTGTTTAATGTTTTTCTCCTTCTCCTTCCTTCCTCTTGATTTCCCTGCAGCTTTTCTTTCCGTCTCCTCTTCAACATCACGTTTGTGTTTTCTGTACTTTTTCCCAGGTTTTAGGGGGCTCTCCTCTTCCAGCTCACCCTGAGCCAAGCCAGACACCCTGCTTGTTTCCAGGTTTTCAATCTGCAGCTGGTCACCAGCGTCACTGTCATCACTCTCTGGCAGAGCCTGGCGAATCCGATGGGATTTTTTGCTCCCCTGGGCAGCAAAATCCTCCTTTTCCTCCCCGTCCTCCTTGTCTCCACCCAGAGTATCCTCCTGCATCGGTGAGCCTCCCTCTTCTTCATCTTCACTCTCACTGTCCTGGAGCACCTTCTTGCTTTTGGCTTTTTTCCTTACAAAAATCTCTTCCTCCGAGTCTGACAAAACACAGAAAAGTGAAACAGGGAAATTCCACAAGTCAATTAACAGAGTTGCATCTGTTGAATTTCACAGGCATTCACCACCTACACCAAATCAGCTTGAACTCAACTTTTCAAAATCCACTTCCCCCCGTAGAGCAGCATTTAATTAACCCAAATTGACGTTAAGGGTTTTTAAACTATTAGAAAAAATGGCAAAGCTGAAAATCCTTCACTGATAGCGATTTCCCTTGAAAGAGTCATAAAAGTCACAGAGACTGAGTAAAAGCAGGGAGATCAAACAACCCATAAAAGAAGGAAATGAGCAATTAAGGCTCCCATTTTTCTTTATGTACCCCAAAAAAACACTTTGCAGAGATTGACAGACACCCGAGCAACGCACAGGAGTTTGGATTCCTGCAGGTCAGGCAGTGCCAAGCCCCTGAGAGTGATTTATGAACCAAAACGTGCAGGGAGAAGCTGGGAATGTTTCCAGACCTCTGTCCTCGCCGGAGGCCGAGCCCTGGCCCAGGGAGGCCGTCTCACAGCTGCCCTGCCCGCTGTCAGAGTCGCTGTCCGGGGGCTTTTCCGAGTCTGGGGTCGGACCTGCCAAAGGGAGCTACAGAACAAACCACAATTTAAATTCGTCTCCTCGTGGCACCTCTTGGTTGTGTCACTGCGACTCCCGGGGCCTTCGGTTCACTGCAGAGCCTCGGCCAGCCTCACACCGAGCTACGCACCCGCTGTCCTTACGTCTGAACTGCGGGTATGCGCATATTATTGATATTTATTAATAATATTTATTAACAATTCACCAACACGAACTGGCCTTTACAAAGCGCGCGGGTGACACCGCGCCAACTTTAGCTCAGACCCAAAGGCGAGCTGGCGCCGAGAAACAACAAACCCCGCAGTTTTAATTGCGACCTTCACGCGTTATTTTAATTATTCCCCGATTCCCCCCCTCCGGCTGGGCCCGGCACTCCCGGCATGCCCCGCGCCCGCGGGCCCGGGCCCAGCGCGGCCCTCCCGGCGTGCCCCGCGGCCGGAAGGGCGGGCGCGGGGCATGCTGGGAGTTGGAGTCCGTGAGGGGCGCCCTGCCCGGCGACGGC
>VWZF01006064.1:864988-881312 GCA_013396755.1 Sclerurus mexicanus
ATCGTCCTGGGAATGGGGGATCGTCCTGGAGAAAGGGGGTTGCAACTGAGGAATGGGATTCCTCCCGGAAGGGGGATCGTCCTGGAGATGGGGGTTCATCCCGGGAAAGGGGGTTCGTCCCGGGGAAAGGGGTTCCTCCTGTGGATGGGGGTTCATCCTGGAGAAGGGGGTTCCTCCCGAGGATGGGGTTCCTCCGGGGAAAGGGGGTTCCTTTCAGGAAGGGGGTTCCAACTGGGGAAGGGGGTTCCTCCAGGGATGGGGGTTATTCCCGGGGAAGGGGGGTCACGGGTGCCCTCCCAGCCCTGGCCTGTCCTCCCCCGAGGGTGGCACATCGGTGTGAGCCCCACAGCCTGTGCGGTGATAAGTTTTAATGTTTGACATTGAGCCACTGCTGAGAGTTTAAGGCGATGCTGTATGAAAATGTGGGTTGTTTATTTCCTTGGCAAACTTAGGTTTAATACTGGTGGGTTCTTGCGTGTGTTTTTTTCCTGCTTGTGCGTTATTCCAAGATTATTCCTCCATCAAATGCCTGCAGGATGTATTGCTTGCCCTTTAGTGGCCTGCACAGCTGGCCCATGGGGTTCCCATTCAAACGATTGGTATAATGGAAGTGGTGTTAATTTTGGCGTGATAGGGAATGTTTATTGACACAAAGGTGCAATTCCAGAAGAATCCAGAGTTTGAGGTAGCGAGGGCTGACTCAGAGCCTGCTGTATGTGTGTGATGTATCGTGGCCTCCCTGACTTCCAGCTGGAGAAGCAGATCCTCTTTCAGTTTTGAAAACTGCTTCCTGTCTGAAGCAATGTAATTGTCACAGGGTAGAAGAAATTGAAACACAGCAGCACATACACCCCTAGTCAGGCTGATCACGTCAAAATGCTGTGATGCCAGGGCAGTCTGGTTGCAAACGGGAAACCTGTTTTTTAGCTGATTGGAATGCTTTGGGAAGTAACTTTAGGAAGGAGGAGATAAAAGTTTTACCTGCTTTGGTCAGAACTGAGGACGGCGTTGCTGTGCCTGCTTGCAGAACTTGTCAATACTGAGGGAGGAAAATAGGTAAATATAGTTGTCATTTAATCTCTTGCAGGAGGTCAGTGCCTGCACTTCCTTCAGACTAATTAGCATGGGATTAATGGATCATCTCTCGTATCCAAATAAGCGCAGCAAACTTTGATTGCCCTCGATGATTCACGCTTGTCAAGGCAGCTGTAGCTTTGTAAGCACTAACTGTACCCCACAACTGGTCTGACCGTGGTGCTGTGAGCCCATCCATCAGGAGGCTGCAGAGCCAGGAATGTGTCCTGAGGGGTATCTGTGGCCCTGGCAGCCCCTGCCACTGCGGCTTTGGGGAGCTGACGTGGCAGTGGGCTCCAGCGGCTTACCTGCTCCTCCATGTGCCTGCTGCTTAGAAATATCCCAGGGCTGGTGTCCTCGGATTGGGAATTTTGTTTGGTAATGCGTAACTGGTGGATGGCTTGTAAATCCAGTGTGGAATCTCCTTAGATTTGGTCCTGGGTTCTGGTTATGGTTGTGTTGAAGTTTACCCAAATGAGAGTTACCTACCTCTCCTCCTTCCTGGTATAACCTCTGAGCCTCTGACTTACATGGATGCTGTAAGGTTATGATGTTAAATATGCCCTGAGTTTTATGACTGGTTTGTTATTGAATTCTTGTGATACTTTATCCCCTCTCATTTGCTACTCTGCAACAGAGGGAAGACACTTTGATCACACTGAGCGCTGGCAGATATAGCCAAACCCATGAAAGTATACCAATGCCATTTGCTTTATGTGCAGTGTCAACTGAGGCTATGATCGATTTAAAAAAACAGTCAGTTTAATCTTGTTAACATGGTATCTCAGATCGTAACACTTTGAGAAAGGTAACTAAAGGTTTCCCTAGTGACCAGCATGCGTGTGAGTCACTTCCAGGACTCTAAGAATTTCTTCCTTAGAGCTGTTCCTGAAGCTCTTTTATCCAAATCTTTGAGGAGTCCATGCCTGTTTTCTCCCTTACCCTTCTATTGAGAAGAAAGCCTAAACCTTTCCTCACTCCTGTCTTTGTGTTGGAATTTTAAATTGACTCATTAACATCTGAAGTTTATAGTGAAAACAATGACAAAATGTGGCTTGTGTGGTTGTTGGTTTATTCTAGAAATGGAGGTAGGGATGTATTTTTATTTACATGAAAATACATAATATCTGTATGGTTGCATTCCGTCTTAGGGCTCTTGAGAGGTTCATAACCACAGTCATGGATAAATGCTACTAAAATTTTAAGAATAAATTATGGTACCAATCTATACATGCTTTAGGGAACACGTTTTTTGCCTGGAAGTTCCAAGCAACTGGAAGACTGAGCCTCTTGGAACACTTCTGTTTGCAGTCTCAGAAAGCTGCTTAAGATTTCTTCTTGTCAGAAAGTCTTGAGAGGTGCATGGAGTGATCCATCACATCTCACGTGTATTTACTGACCTCGCAGGGCCCCCAGCGAGCCTTTTCCAGCCGCCCCGTCGCCCAGGCCTGGGCACTGTTGGGAAACCCATCCGGCTCCTGGCCAATCACTTCCAGGTGCAGATCCCCAAGATCGATGTTTATCACTATGATGTTGATATCAAACCAGAGAAACGCCCCCGAAGAGTCAACAGGTAGGAGTTGTTTCATTAAGATCTATTAATTGAAGTTAAGTGTATATGCCTGAATGTAAGGAGGCTGTACATCTGTGGTCAGCTTCTTAGTGAACTGTTGTATTCTCCTTACATTGATGAATATGTGTTGCAATTGGCCTGTAATCTGGAAGGCTCGGGGAAGTGTACTGAGTGTTGAACTCTAGCTGGCTTTGTTTTACAGTCTAAAAGTGTATGTCCCTGATAATTGTTCCAAAGTCTGTTCCACAAATGTGTGGCAGCTGAGGGGAGGGAATTCAGCTTGTAGGTTTTGGACTCCACACGTGGATGCTTTGTCAGTAGAATCAATCCATGGAGTGCCCCTACCCACCCCAAGGCAGGTGCTTGTATCTGCTCTTGTGTGTGAACAGATCTCCAGATTCCTCTACCTGTTTCAGCTGTAGCTCTGCTGACAACACAGATAGCTGTACAGACACCCATGTGCGACACTTGAGTGTCTTAACCTGGAGGTGACATTTATAGCCCTGGTGTGACCTGGAGGTGCTCTGGTATATTGTTATTTCTCAGACCTTTAAGAAAATCTGAGAAAGAAATTGCAGACTGTGTAAGACCATTGGTGGATTTTCTGTTCTTCACCCTAACTGGATGAATCCCTCTGTAGGGAGGTGGTGGATACAATGGTGAGGCACTTCAAGATGCAGATATTTGGGGATCGGCAGCCTGGGTACGATGGGAAGAGGAACATGTACACAGCACACCCCTTACCCATTGGCAGGGACAGGGTAAGTGTTGCTTCAAGTTTCTGTGGGAAAACTGTTACAGTGTCATTTGAAAAGTGTTCTTTTATTGGCATAAACCAAAGCACTGCCATACATATTGGTGTGGTCTTGGAAATCACAAGCAGGACCACTCAGGATCTCTAGGAACTGGTGTTTTACAGAGGTTTGTCTTCCTCAGGTTTGTAATTCCCAGATCTTCAGTTGGAGAACGTCAGTGAGTGAGAACTTAACATGTTCTGCTCTTTCAGCTACAAGTAGATTGTAATTTTTTCACCCTGGTGGCAACTTCCCGTTTCCCTGTCCTAACCCTCATTCTGTTGCTGAATGATAAAGTCCTTGTAGATGACAATGACTCTGGTTGGGTTTGGCTGTGCTGTGGAGATACGTCCTCCTGCTCCGTGGGAACAACCAGATCAGCTGCTCCAGCCCTGTATGTTCTGGGCTGTGCTCGCCAGCACCTCACAAAACTTTACCCCATCTACTCTTCCTCCCAGGAATCTGGTTATTGCTGTGCCAAGGGGAATGCCCAGGATGAGTTCACAGTTACCCTCTGGGCTGATGGGCTGTGGGAATCATCCCAAGTGCTATGCCAGAACTCTGAGATTTGTGTTTCCCTGCAAGTCTCCTTTTCGACCAAAAGGTTTTCTTGCCTTCCCGTTTGGTTCACAAAATGTCTTGCTGTTAATTGGCTGACTTAAAAAAATGACTCACCGTTCTCCAGAGCTTTGATGTCACCATACTAATTACTGCTTAAAATTTACATTTAAAGATGCCTCAGTGCAGTTACTCAGATGAATAAATGGTAAACTTTCAAAGTCCTGAGGAGGAAACCAATTGTCATATTTTAAGGTCATTACACAAAGTAATCATCAAAAATATAGATTCAGAGGACACCTAGGAGAAAACTGTACCACTGCTGAGTGTTGTGTCTGTCTCCAATCCCTTACCAAAGCTTGTGCTTGATTCTGTTGTGCCCGTGGCAGGTGGATATGGAGGTGACACTTCCAGGAGAGGGCAAGGACCAGACATTTAAGGTTTCCATTCAGTGGGTGTCAGTCGTCAGCCTTCAGATGCTGCTGGAAGCTCTGGCAGGGCACCTGAATGAAGTTCCTGAAGATTCTGTACAGGCACTGGATGTAATCACACGGCACCTTCCCTCCATGAGGTGGGTACCTGTGGGGCCTCCCTGACTGGATTCATCTTCTATCCATCTCAACAGGTGTGTTAGTTTTTCCTTGCTGCTGCTCTGCTGCCATTACACTGTCCTGTGGCAGAAGGGTTGAGGATGCAGCTGTGTAATTCAATGCCTGCCTCGCAAATTTGCACTAGAATAGGGAAATGTGATCTGGACTCAGGCCTTGTGCCTGCTGGTCATGTTTCTAACAGGAATTTGCTGTAGCCTTTCCAGCTGCACTGGAAAGGAAAAGGCTTTGTGTGCTTGCTATAAGTGAGCTCTGACAGTTCTAACGTGCTGTAGAAATGTGTTTCAAACGCCACATGTGTCAGTGTAAAAAGGTGTATCAGAAAGAAATGGTCAAAGTATTAATATTCTTATTTTTTTCAGGTACACCCCTGTGGGTCGGTCCTTCTTCTCCCCCCCTGAAGGTTATTACCACCCCCTGGGAGGGGGCAGGGAGGTCTGGTTTGGCTTCCACCAGTCTGTCCGTCCTGCCATGTGGAACATGATGCTCAACATCGATGGTGTGTAGGAGATTCTGTCTCACTCACGTAACAGGGTTCCTTCTGCTTCTCAGTTAATTGTCCTCTCTTTTCATCTTAGTGTCAGCGACTGCTTTCTATCGTGCCCAGCCTATCATTGAGTTCATGTGTGAGGTCCTGGACATCCAGAATATCAGTGAACAAAGCAAACCTCTGACAGACTCCCAACGTGTCAAATTTACCAAAGAAATCAGAGGTAAGGCTTATCCTAAAGCTGCTGCAACAAAATACTGAAACCTGCTCACGCTATGTTGTAATGAAAATTTGCAAGGCACTTGGGAAGCTGGGCTGTTCTTTTGTGCCTTCATCCTCCTCGAAGTTGGTTTCTGTTCCTGAATTTATCTTCTGTTGGGTTTTCAGGTCTAAAAGTAGAGGTTACCCACTGTGGGCAGATGAAGAGAAAATACCGAGTGTGTAACGTTACCCGGCGACCAGCCAGTCACCAGACGTACGTATCAAGCACTTCCTGGCAATTTTTTAAATGTTGAACCTGTTAAATATATTTGGGATATTGTTTATGCAGGAATAAACATGATTCTGAGATGAAGCAGCTGTGTAGCTTTACAGGACTGTTTGGATGTAGTGGTTTTGACCACTGCTTTATTTCCTTCAGTCTAAGAAAAATTGAGCAGTATCCTGGCTTTTAAATGGAGTTGTCAAAGGCTCTAATTTTTAAAACAGCTAAAATATGAGAAATTTGGTATATAGTCTGTAAAATCTCTTCAGTAAAGAAGAGATCAGTAGCTAAGGAACATAAAGGTTTGCAGCATTTCTTGTCTGGAATAGGTTTTCCATACCATTTTCTCCTTAAAAAAATTCTTGCAAGGTCTAACCAGAACAAATGTCCTTTCTAGGTTCCCTCTGCAGCTGGAGAACGGGCAGGCCATGGAGTGCACAGTGGCTCAGTATTTTAAGCAGAAGTACAGTCTGCAGCTGAAATACCCTCACCTGCCCTGTCTCCAAGTGGGACAGGAACAGAAACACACATATTTGCCACTGGAGGTGAGGGTCTGACTCTTGCAGTGTGGTGTAGCCTCTGTTAAATGTGTTGAAGGGTGTCACAGCACCTCTTGCCCTCCCCTGCAGGTGTGTAACATCGTGGCTGGCCAGAGGTGCATCAAGAAGCTCACAGACAATCAGACTTCGACCATGATAAAAGCAACAGCCAGGTCTGCTCCAGACAGGCAGGAGGAAATCAGCAGACTGGTGAGTGCTCTTCCAGCTGCACAGTCCGTGTTTGTACCTTCTCATGGCTCTTCCAGAGCACTGGAGCAGGTGATGCTGAGCACAGTGAGCAAGAGAGATGTTAAAAAAATAAATCTGCCTTTGTTTAAAACAAATCCTTTTAAACAGAAAGCAAAGAGTCACCTGAAGCTTTAGTATAGTGACATCAATACTACTCTTGTCCCCAGGTGAAGAGTAACAGTATGGTTGGTGGGCCTGACCCGTATCTGAAGGAGTTTGGAATTGTTGTCCATAATGAAATGACCGAGCTGACAGGCAGAGTTCTGCCAGCCCCAATGCTGCAGTATGGAGGCAGGGTGAGTTTCCATGTCTTGGCCTGAGGTTATTGACATTCATGAGATGTTTCATGTAGCTTCTCATGAGGTTTCCTCTGTGTGAGCACTGTTGGGCTACAGTGGAAGCAGAGCAGCACTTTATTTTTAATTTCCCTTTGGTTTTTACCTAGAACAAGACTGTGGCCACACCAAACCAAGGCGTGTGGGACATGAGGGGGAAGCAGTTCTATGCTGGCATTGAGATTAAAGTTTGGGCTGTTGCCTGCTTTGCTCCTCAAAAACAATGCAGGGAAGACTTGCTAAAGTAAGTATTTTACTATTTATTCAGGATTCTGTTTCAAGGTTTATTTTTCTCCCATTTCTGAAAGGTGATGTACAGTCTTCAGTTGTTTTTAAGGCATCTAATAGTAAAAGCAACTTTCACATTTTTCCCCTGTCCTTCAAATTATTCTACAGAATTCTAAAGATAGAGGTGTGAACCACTAACTGGCAAAAATCGTGGTTGCAGTAAAGCTCAGATAAGTTTGGTGGATGAGTAAAAACCCACCAGAGCATCAGTACCAGTTTGGGAATCTGCCTCAGGGTGTTCAACTCAAATGTCTGTTTGTTTCTGTAAGACTTGTAAAATTACAGAAGCTGATGAACTTCCTCAGAGAGGATTAGAGTCGTATTAGTGAGTTCCTGATGGGGATAGAATTTCTCAAAAATAATTACTGCACTGCTGTGAAATAGCAGGAGCAGCTTAGACCTGGTTGATAAAACTGATGGCAAAGTGACCCACAGTGGAAAAGGCCAGGGCAAATCCATTTCTATTTCAGGAGTTTCACAGACCAGCTGCGCAAGATCTCCAAGGACGCCGGGATGCCCATCCAGGGCCAGCCCTGCTTCTGCAAGTATGCCCAGGGTGCAGACAGTGTGGAGCCCATGTTCAAACACTTAAAGCTGACTTATGTTGGCCTGCAGCTCATCGTGGTGATTCTGCCTGGGAAGACACCCGTGTACGGTACGGAGAAGGGGCTGTCGAGTGATAGTGGGTTGTACTGCAAGTGAGTGGCTGGAAGGAGGGAATGTGTTCCCTTTAAAAGGGTGTTTTGGAGCTGGATCGTCTGATTGGAGGACTTGTATATTACCAAAGAGCAAACTGAACCTTTGTCAGTGAAGTTTCAAGGATCTGAATTACCATAACATTTGAGAAAAATAAATTAAGAGCAAGCAGATGAAGCTGCTGCCTCTGGGGGTAAATGGAACCACTGACTTATTTTTCTGTCACAGCTGAAGTCAAGCGGGTTGGAGACACTCTTCTGGGCATGGCCACACAGTGTGTTCAGGTAAAGAATGTGGTCAAAACCTCACCACAAACTCTCTCCAACCTGTGTCTGAAGATCAACGCAAAGCTCGGAGGAATCAACAATGTGCTGGTGCCTCATCAAAGGTGAGATGCACTTGAAAGCTCTCCTTGATGTCTGGATTGTCAGACAAAGTGGTGTCCTTCTGTTGTGTTTGCTGAAATGACCTTTCAAAATGAAACATGCTTTAGAAATGCCCACAGTCTGGAGGGGACAGAGGATGGTGTGTCTGTATCCGCAGTCTGCCCAGTCAGCCCTGTGCCAAGGGGAGTCAGAACCATCCTGCAGTGCATGGGAAAACAAACTCACCATCCTTTTTTTCCATGTCTCTCTTTCCTGGCCTTGGATCACTGTCTGCCTTTTCTCTTGCCACCTCCTAAAGCATCCTGTGTTTTCTTTCAAATTGAAAGAGGAGTGAAGAGGAGTGACTTGTGATCAGTGCTTGTAACTTGGTCTGCCTTTGATTCTGTCCTTTTCATTTTGTGTTCTCTCTGGACTGTAAGAGCTTGAGTCAGAAATCTTGGTCCGTAAAGATTCTTTTTTAATTCTCTTCAATGGTTTGGATGGTTTGGACCTTCCGTGGCTGTAATTTTGATTTTTTTGGTTCCTCGCCCTCCTTCTTTATATTATTATTAGTTATTAAGGAGACAGGCTGAGAGAGTTGGGGCTGTTCAGCCAGGAGAAGAGAAGGTTGTGGAGAGCTCACAGCCCCTTTGTCTGAAGGGACAGACAAGGAAACTGGAGAGGGACTGCTTATCAGGAACTGGAGTGGTAGGGCAAGGGGGAATGGGTTCAAACTGAAAGAGGAGAAATTTAGGTTAGGTATATAGGAGAAATTCTTCCCTGTGAGGGTGGGTGGGCCCTGGCACAGGTTGCCCAGAGAAGCTGTGGCTGCCCCATCCCTGGAAGTGTCCAAGGCGAAGTTGGACAGGGCTTGGAGCAACCTGTGATAGTGGACAGTGTCCCTGCCCATGGCAAGCGGGGTGGAACCGGAGGATGTATAAGGTCCTTTCCAACCCAAACCATTCTGGGATCCCACGATTCTAACAAATAAACCTTCCTCTCACCGAGCAGGCCCTCGGTGTTCCAGCAGCCAGTGATCTTTCTGGGAGCAGACGTGACGCACCCCCCAGCCGGGGACGGGAAGAAGCCGTCCATCGCGGCCGTGGTGGGCAGCATGGACGGGCACCCCAGCCGGTACTGCGCCACGGTGCGCGTGCAGACCTCGCGCCAGGAGACCTCCCAGGAGCTGCTCTACAGCCAGGAGGTCATCCAGGACCTCACCAACATGGTGCGGGAGCTGCTGATCCAGTTCTACAAGTCCACGCGTTTCAAGCCCACGAGGATCATTTACTACAGAGGGGGAGTGTCGGAAGGACAGATGAAACAGGTATTGTCTGGTCGTTTCTTGTTGCTCGTGAAAAGGGATTTGCCCTTGAATTTATGTGGATTACAAAGGATTGGCCCTGAGAAAAAAAACATGTGGGAAAATTATTATTGGAAATGATTATTGGGAAAATTAAGTTTCATTGAGTTTTCCCGGGCAACAGGGAAACTCGGGTTTTTTGGGACAAAAAATGTTCCTTGCCAACTGCACAATGTGCAGTTTTCCTGTCTGATCATGTTTCTTACGATGTGGCATTTGCACGCAGGAAAAAATTAAAATAATGCTGTGTGTACTGAATTCATCATTTAATATTTAAATCTTCTACCTGTAGGTAGCTTGGCCAGAGCTGATTGCCATCCGGAAGGCCTGCATTAGTTTGGAGGAAGATTACAGACCAGGAATAACCTACATTGTTGTGCAGAAAAGGCATCACACCAGGCTGTTCTGTGCTGACAAAACTGAAAGGGCAAGTACTGGCTCCAGGAGTGGGAGGTGATGGCACAGAAAAGTGGGATGGTTTGGTTCAGTGGGGTGGGATCTGTCCTGCCCACTAAAGCTGGGCAGTAATTGGCTTTCTCTACCCAACTAACCAGTTCCTCCCTTTTTTATTGCTCTGCATCAGATGGAACAGCTTGTTCCTAGCCCTTTTTGGAATAGGTGTGCTCTATATCCTGGTATTTCAGTATCTGGAGCTGTAGCCTGGGTTTTTATAGTCTAGGATTCCTGACTGTGAGCTGACCTAGCTGTTCCCTGTTCTGTCTCCGGGTGCATCTAAGTTGGGCCTGTGGCACAAATGCACAGGCCAGCTAAGGAACCTTCTTTAGGAAAGCTCTTTGTCTCAGGTTTGCTTAAAAACCCACATCTCCAGGGTGTGAGGGCAAACAAGGATATGAAATAAATTTATCTCAGAAACCTGGATTTTCAGATTCTGAATTACTCGTGTAGGCTTTATCCCACTCTGCAGCTTTAATGGTGCTGGCAAGGATTTTATTTTCCTCAGATGACACACCAGCTGGATTTGGTGAAGTTTCTAAAAATGAACTCACAGAGAACATTTTCATTTCTCCTATGTAAATGACCTTAATATTCTTCCACCTTTTTGAGCAGTAAATTCTCCAGCAGCTTTCAGTAGAACCTCCCTTAGGAGGTAGCTTTGGGTCACGTCCAAAAAACCCATGGGCTAATAATAAACTTTCCTCACTAGGTGGGTAAGAGCGGCAACGTCCCAGCAGGCACTACTGTGGACAGCACCATCACACATCCTTCTGAATTTGACTTTTACCTCTGTAGCCATGCAGGAATTCAGGTAATGTCAGCTCTGCTGTGCTCAGGATGTGGGACTAAATCCTCGTAGTTGTTCCCATGAGGAATGTCACTTCTGTTGGTGGCTTGGCAGACTCGGAGTGCAGCAGTGCCCGCTTGGCACTGACTCCTCGGTGCCTGCTGGATGGTGCAGCCTGCAGGTACCGCCTCTGTTGCTGCTTTTGCTCTCCAGCTGAGTGCTCACCTCTTCTCCACAGGGAACCAGCCGGCCCTCCCACTACCAGGTGCTGTGGGATGACAACTGTTTCACTGCGGATGAGCTGCAGCTCCTCACCTACCAGCTGTGCCACACCTACGTGCGCTGCACCCGCTCCGTCTCCATCCCCGCTCCCGCCTACTACGCCAGGCTGGTGGCATTCCGGGCCAGGTACCACCTCGTGGACAAGGATCATGACAGGTAAGGAGTGACCTCGCCATCCTGGTAGCCAGGTGATGAGCCTGAGCTGTGCTGCTCTTCCCGGTTGCTCACGGTGTGTGTCTGCTCGCAGCGCCGAGGGCAGCCACGTGTCGGGGCAGAGCAACGGCCGCGACCCGCAGGCGCTGGCCAAGGCCGTGCAGATCCACCACGACACCCAGCACACCATGTATTTCGCTTGAGAGCACCCGGGAAGATGAGGCAAAACAACAACCCACGCACTCCTGAGGTGTTTGGAAGCCTCCTGCCCTCGCCAGGGCCGGGGGGTTTCGGACGGCCCACTACCAGCAGCTCCGGACAGTCGCACTGAATCTGTTCTTCACTGCAACGTCTGATGCACCGACACAATTGAGCCATTTGTTTCATTGTTTTCTGTACTAGAAATCCATAGACTTGTCTTTTCTGATGCATTGGACTGAATTTTTACCTCAAAGCGCAAAGGCCGACCATCCTGAAATTTTTCAAGGACTTGGCACGAAAAGTTTCTATCGAATCTTTTGCTAGCTGTGGTTTTTAAGTTCTCCTCATCCCATGAGCTGATGGTGACTGCTGCCCTGTCTCCGTGCCCTGCTTCGTGAGTATGATGTGATGGCAAAAAGTTTTATCCAGCTCGCTGTAATCCTTCTGTCGTGTGGGGCCATAGATTTTTTAATGGAGATTTTAGACTTCACTACTGTAAATGCCTTTTAACAAACGTAACTTTCACAGGTATTGCAGTTTTTTGTCAGTTTTACTAATTATCTTTTTAATCTCTGCAGACTTGGGCTGCAAAGCAATTGCACTATACTGCGAGTTAATAGGTGGTTCTTGTTCTGTGAATGTGTAATATAACCAATAGTGATGCCTGTCAGTAGATTTTAATGATAATGGTTATAAATAATACTGCCATGGTATCGTAACAAGTACTGAACCATCATTTCCCCCCTCTAAAAATGATAAAACAAAAAAAAAAAAATTTAGCTTTTAGGTATTTTGCAAACTTTTACAAAAGTGCCCACTTTATGCTGCTGTGTGGTTTGATAAATCTAAGTGATTTTAAAACTTTTTTCTCATAGAAGGTTTAACTTTGGCAATAAATCTTTGGTTTTTTAAGCCCCCCCAACAGTGTAATTTTCTAGCTGAGGATTGTGCATGAGTTTAACCAACATTCTCATGTCGTTTTCTGAACACACAATTTGGCAGTTTCTGAAACTAATTAGAAAAGACGCATTTCCATGCTTTTTTTAAGAATTATTTTTAACTGTTTTATATTCACTGTTGGTGTCCTGTCTACAACATTTTTTATAAGCTTGGAAACTGGGTGTTCCGTGTAGGAAAGGCCAACGTGTACAGTCGAAATGTATTGTGTGACAGGCAACCTGAGGACTTGTACCAGCATTTTGAACTGTGTTTTTTTTCCCTGGGAATCTGGGTTGCCCACACAACTGCATTCACAGCATGTTGAACCCATGTGAGTCTCAAATACTGATTCTGTCCCAGCCTAGAAATTAGGGTTTTTAATCTGCTTTGCTTTTTTCAGCTGCAACCTGTAATCCACACCCAGGGGCCTGGTTTCCCTGGGTATTCCTGGAATCCATGAACATAGTAATTTAAGACTAGATTCCTCTTAGTGTAAACCTGAGTTAGTGCTAGTGTAAACTGAGTTAGTGCAGATTAAAGCTTATTCCTAAACTGAGGAGGAGTTTGAGAAGCCCAAGGATTGCACTGTGGTCTCTGATACTCTTGTGGGGTTTGCTGCTAAGTTGTCTGCTGTCCCAAAGCTTAGGAACCAGCCCCCTCAAATTTCAGCAATAGGAAATGCTGTTTCCTTCAGTCTTTAAGCTTGTAAATAAATGAAAGTTTACATTTCTAAATGCTGTTGTTTTCAGTTGTACCAGAGTACACTGAACTTATTCAAGCAGTTTTATAACCTCCTTGACAGTAGTACGTCTCATAAATTAAGTTTAACCTCTTTTCATTTCTGTTGAAAATAGGACTGAAGTGAACCCTGCCCCTGGCATTTGCTGGGACAGGTTTAGATTGAAAAAACAAAAAGATTCTTTTTAGTTTTTTTATTTTTTTTTAAAGAATACCTCACTTGTGTAATAAAATCAGGACATGTGGGTGGGAGACTGACCGCTGCTTTTCTCAGTACTCGTTCAGGGAGAAGACAAAAAAACCCCCTTTTTAGAGTGAACTCTGACTGACCCAACACACACAGAGAACTTTGGCACCTTGAAAAGCACCTGAGCACCTGTTGGAGGTGGTAGGATCCAAGATCCCTGTTTTGAGC
The DNA here is from genome assembly GCA_013396755.1 of Sclerurus mexicanus. Lineage (NCBI taxonomy): Eukaryota > Metazoa > Chordata > Aves > Passeriformes > Furnariidae > Sclerurus > Sclerurus mexicanus. Next base: position 878,376 of record VWZF01006064.1, read on the forward strand.
TTGTGCACTAGGAATGGGGCTGGTTTAATAAGGGTGCATAAAAAAATAATTAATTTTATCACCAGTTAGTTGTCCAGTGCCAAGCACTCCTGGTTGAGACTGAGGGAAGGGAGAGCCTCTCCTTGGTTTGCCTGTGACTGGATATTTGACCTCAGACCAGGTGGAGCCCTGGGCCAGCACCCGAGCGGGGCTGGTGTGAGCCCACCTTGGGCACAGGGCTGGAGTTTCGAGGGGAAAGCACTGAAGTTCAGGATCCAAGTTGCAGCAGTGCTGCCCTAGGCAGGTCTGAGTCCAGGTCTGGAGGGCTTGAGGACCTGGGTGAGCCCTGTGGGCCTGAGTGACTCGTTCTGCATGTGTCAATCAATGGGAAGATGTGCATTCTGTAGCTGTAGTTTTAGGGTGTTTTGTTTTTTGGTTTTTGTTTTTTTTAATAAATAAAGCCTGTTGGCCACTGTTTAGCTCTGTGGTGTGAAAGATTTTAAATGTAGCAAAGTTCAAAGAGTTGGGGGAGGGGGTGGTAGACATATAAAAAATTATTAAAAAAAATATATTAAAAGGGGAGGGAGGGGGCAGAAATCCTGTTTTCCACCCAGTTCTGCTTGCTTTGTCCCCGCTGAGTTCTGAACAAGCTCTGGCAATCCCTAGCTAGCCTGTCTCCATGGCTGTGAGCTACCCAGTGTGGTGCTGGAGCTGCATCCGAAGGGAGCAGAGATGGGATGGACGGGGAGGTGCGTCCCGTGTCCACCCTCAGCTCGGCCCTTCGGCAGGGGAAGGGCCCTCGGTTCAGAGCCAGCGTCCGACAGACCCAAACCCCGACCCTTTGTGGATGTGCTGTAGGAGTTTTCTTGCTCAATAGCGAGGGAGTGACTCTGCTTTCATTTTCAGAAGGCAGGGCCGGAGGGCGTTGGATCCATCCTGATCCTGATCCACTGCAAGTTCCTTTCCCTTTGCACTGGAGGAAGGATCTTGCACTGAATATCACTTACAGATTTTCTTAGACCTTGCTATTGACATTTTCATATTTCTATGTCTAGAGGCTGCAACTTCAATGTAAAATGTTTGCATTTGTTCAGTTTGACTTCTGATGTAATTTTTTGGTTTCTATATTGTTAGACTTGTAATGTTTCAAATGGTATTTTATTAACTTTGGACTGGATGTATGTCTCTAGCAATACGAGGTACTTTCTAAACCGTCCTGGGGGTCACAGCCCCACGTCGCGATAAGATGCTGGTCGTGTACAATTGCAATGTATTTTTTTTTTTTTAGCCTGCAGGGATATTTTGTGTTCATGTGTCCAAAAATATTAATAATAATAAAAAAAAAAATTGGCATTCTTGTGCCAAATGTTCTGGTTTTCCTTGTTGCTGTCCAATAAATGCAATGTACAGAGTGAGCAACCGATACTGTTGCCTGTAAACAAATGTCTTAAATTATTTAACTTTTAATTAAAACTTGTACACAATGTGTCACCTGTGGAACTCATTGCCACAAATCTCTATTTCTGATGCGTTAGGAATTAGAAAGTGACAGAAATATGGGTGACAAATCCGGAGGCTGAAATTGCAAACCCCAGGGGAGGGGGGTTCCCTAATATTTGGGAAGTGACAGAAATTCTGGTGCTAATGGACTGTACCTCCCTGGAGAGGGGATTCTATATCGGAAAGTCACAGTGAATAAATCCAAGAGCTGTTTGCTCCTTCGTCTCTGTGTGAGGTGAGGGTTTGTTTCCTAAGACACTGCACTAAAAATACTGCGGGAAGGGCAGGAAAAGCTTTTGGAGGAGGCCAGAACGTGGGAGCTGTGACTTGAAAGCGGACAGGATGGTCTGAAACCCCTGGCACCTCCCGCACCCCATGCCAGGTGTTGGTTCTGCTTGCAGGGCACATCCTGGGGGCTCAGGACTGAGGTTTTTCAGCCTCAGGCAAACCTGAGGAGTTCAGGAGCCAAGGATGGCTCATCCCACTGTCTTCCAAACACCTCGTGGGTCAGACCCCAGGAGCTTGAAGCTGTGTAAGGTGTGCAATTCCATGCCACAGCCTCCCTGTCCCAGCAGCCCTGACTCCAGAGTGCCTGAAACCCCCAGAGCCCCGTGGATCCTGCTCCAGCCTGTCCTTCAGGACTCCTCGCTCATGTTCTGGGGGTGGGAACGCTTTGAATCCCTGCGGCTTTTCCTCCTTCACCTGGAACAGCCTGGCCGGGATCGCACACCTGCACTCCTTGGGCACGGCACGGGAATGATGCTCCTGGGGTTTCTGAGTCCTGTTAACCAAAGTCAGGGCACAGGGTCGGGGGTGGCAGCCACTGGGGAGGCCGAGTGCGGTGGGAAAAGGATGGAAAAGGGACGGAAGAGGGATGCTCTGCCCTGTCCTGCTGGGTTTAGGTGCAAGGCCACAGGGCACCCCCCCAGGTGTGCCCCAACACCTGCGCACACACCAGGCTGGCTCCCAGCGCTTCCCCCTCGGCCTGGCTGCACAAAATGAGCATCCCCCCTCAAAAAAAAAAAAATTAAAAGAGAAAAACCCCCACAAAAATAACCATCGGTGGCAGCACCGAGGGGGCCCAGTGGGGTATCCCCAGGGTGCTGAGGGGGCATCCTTGGTGTCTGCAGGGGTATCCTTGGTGTCTGCAGGGGCATCCTTGGTGTCTGCAGGGGCATCCTTGGTGTCTCCAGGGGTATCCTTGGTGTCTCCAGGGGCATCCTTGGTGTCTCCAGGGGCATCCTTGGTGTCTCCAGGGGCATCCTTGGTGTCTCCAGGGGCATCCCCGGTGTCTCACAGGACACCCCCGGGGGCCCAGCCGGGCATCCTCGGTGTCTATCCCTCCCCCAAACCACGGGGTCACTCCTCAGTGTCCCCCCCAATCCCCAGTGTCGTGTTTGTGTCCCCAGTCCTCGGTGTCACTCCCCAGTGTCCCCTCCCCGGTGTCCCCCCCATCCC
>VWZF01006064.1:882482-906627 GCA_013396755.1 Sclerurus mexicanus
GCTCCCCGTTCCATCTCCCCCAGCTCCCGTTCCATCCCCCTCAGCTCCTAATCCATCCCTCCCACCCCATCCATCCTTCAGGGCCCCATCTATCTGCTGCAACCTTCCATCCATCCCCAGCTCCCCATCTGTCCCCCAGCGCCCCGTTCCCCCGGTTTCAGGGAGTAGGGAGCAGGCTGGAGCTGGCAGGAGGCCGGTGATGCTGTAACAGCATGAAGCGTCTCCTCTCCCCGTGCTGGGGCATGCGCGGAGCTGGGGCCGAGCTCCAGAGCCACCCCGTACCTCCGTGTCCCCCACCCCAACCTCACACACCCGGGGCATGGCAGCAGCTGATGGTGCTTTGGGTCTAGGCCCCTTCATGCTGGGAGGCTGCATGGGGGTTTGGTGAGCCGGTCCCCAAAACTCTGCCATCAGCAGCAGCCGCTCACTCCCGTGCCTGGCGTGAGCATCGCGAACTCGTTCTGCTCTGAGTCACAGAAGGATTTGGGTGCCTAATATAAGGGAGGAGTAGGGATAAGGCAATGGAGACAGGGAACTGCTGCTGTGCTGAGAGATGGGGTAATGGGGACAGGGGTCTCTGCTCTGCCTCCACTCTCATGCTGGTGGGTTTGACACCCACTGTCATATGTTGGCCTGGTGAGATTTTGCCATAAACCTGCTGTGTGTTTGTAACCAAATTTTGGTCCTTTCTTACAATATTTACTTTTAAGTGTGGCACAGAGATCTTCCCGTGTCTGTGTTATCTTCTGGCTGCTGGCACTTTGTGTTTGGGGCTGATTTATGGCCTCTGGAAGCTGTGATTTGGCGGCACCACGAGCTTTGCCTCAGGGTGATAGCTACACGGCCATCTCAGGGCCACGTAGATAACACTGCTGGGCACCTGCACCTTCCTACCCCAGCCCAAAATGGTGCTCTTAAGGTGCTTTAAAACCATCTCTCAGTTGGGATGGGGTCACACTTGAGGGACAGGTTTGGGTTTTGATCTCTGTGCCTATGGGAGCTGCACTGGGAGCAGGGCTCTGATGCTGCACCCTTGGGAGTTTCCCCTTCCCTACCTGAATCTGGATGAAGGATGCTGCTCCCACCTGTGTCACCCTGCATGCAGGGGACATGTGAACCCCATGTCACAGGAGCCACTGCTGATCCTGCCACGACATGACACTCCTTTGCCTGTGAGAGCCCCCGGGTGTGGGCTGAGCCTCCCGTGCAAGCTTTGACTATGCTGTGGCCTGTCAGGGCAATAACGCAGAAACCAGCGTGTGCCTGGATGTGCCCAATGTGGAGATGCCTGGAAAGGGAAACCCAGGACATCTGACCCTCAGGCACTGCTCAGGGCAGCACACACAAGCGATGGTTTTAAAAACTAAACTTATTTTCCCCCAACTTTTAGTTTTCTTTATCCCTCACAAACTTCCTAAAGGCTGTTAATCTCAACCGTTGTCTTCCTGTGCTGAACCCTGCAAAAACCCCAAAGCTGCTCTCTCTGTTGGGGCTCTTTATCTTCAGGAAACATGAAATTGTGTGTGCCTGGTTCTGGGAAGGGATTAGGCTGAGAAACAAAGCTGGGAGAAGCACCTTGCCTGGAGACAGGGCTTGGATGGTTTATCTCTAAACACTTTCTGCAGCCTCTCCCTAAATCCCGGGAAGAACAAAACACAGACAGGTTATTAAGATGGCAGACACAAGGAGGAAGCCAAATCAGACAGAGGAGCTGCCCTTGGGCCGGGTGATCCGTGTGGGGCTGCAGGCGGGTTCAACCCCTGCACCTGGAGCTGGCGGCTCTGCGGGGCTGCAGTGGAACGCAGAGAGGAGCCAGCACTGCCTTTGTCCTGTCCCTCCGGCACTGGGGTCCGCCTTTGTCTGCAGCTCCTGGCTCTGCATGTCCCTGGCTGCTGCCTGGGCAGTGTGGGAGCGGCAGAAGCCCCCGCAGGGCTGGCAGGGGGTGTCAGTCTCTGCCTGGTCCAGGCACTGTTAGTGGGTTGTGGTGTGAGGTCACACAGCCTGGATGTGCTGCCCGGTGCACTTGGCAGAAGTGGTGGCACTTGCTGTGCCAGGTTCTCACACCCCATGAGAGGGGTGGAAAAGGGGATGTGGAGCTGCTGGACAGCCAGGGCTAGCTCAGCAGGACCCTCATGCGTTGGCTCATGGCACTGTGGGTCGAGATGTGTCAACACCGTTGGCATCACCATGCCACTCTCCAGAGCCAGTGCAGCCAGAGTGCAGCCCCTGCATGTGAGTGTGATGGAGCTGATGATGCTTTTGCTCTGCTCCTTGTGCTCTGTCATAGCATCCACAGCGTTCCTCTGACCTGGCCTGAGTGGTGGTACTGCGCTTGCCATGATGTGGGGGCACAGGGAACCCCCAGCCTGGGCTGGGCCAGTTTATAACTTGCACTTTGGGGTTTGTCACCCGTGATTCCCAGGTGAGAAGCTGAGTTTTGACATGGCACAATGATGCCCTTTGCAGAGCTTGATTTGAGGCTACAAAGAACTCAACTGCTTTCAGAAGTCAGTACCACAGGAAAATAGAGTGAAGCCTGTTGTGGATCATGTTTTGGGTGTAGCCACCCCAATGCAAGACAGGAGCAGCACTTGGGCAGCTCGGCCTTGCCCTCAGGAGATGGGTTCTAGTGCACACATGGGTTTGATGCTGCACTCCAATAGCTGGAGCTGGAGCCTCTGCCCCGCATGGGATCACCTGCTGAAACTCAGTTTGGTGTCAAACTCAAAAGCACCCATAGCTGCATGATCCTGGTGGTGCTCAGGGGACTTGGAAAGGAGCAGGCAGTGATGTCTGGGTTGGCAGAGCTGAGATGGGGCCTTTTGAAGTCTGGCATGCATAGGATGGCATCAGTCACTGCTTAGAGACAGCGATTTTGAAGGTGTCGAGACTGGAGATTCGGAATGCCAGTTGCTCACTTCACCAGCCTTTCCCGCTGGTGCTGCCCCTTGCTTTGCCCCGCGAGAGAGGTTTCTCTTCCCGGGTAGTTTCTGGGATGGTTTAAGATGGGAGATGGCTCAGGGTGAAGCTGGACCACTCCGCGTGTCTGGCGGTGTTTGTGGTGCCGCGGCCCCGTTTTCTCCCCTCCGATTCCCGGCTGTATTTTGGCGGGTGGGTGTGCGGGGAGGGGGCTGGCGCGGACCCGTCGCCGCCGCAATAAAACTCCCTTTTGTCTGGGCCCCGCTCCCGCGGCCCCTCGGCTGAATGCGGCGCTCGAGAGGATTTCAATGACATGGTAATTTCATGCCGTCCCACCGGCGGCTTCGCCCGGCTCAGGCAGCTGTTGGGCAGTGGGTCGTGTTCCCCAGCTGTTACAATAAATAACAGAAACAAAGCGTATTCCAGCGCTAATTACCCCAAACTCGCGTTCACCTCGCAGCGCTGCGCTCGCCGCCGTCTCTGCCCGCGGGTACCCGGCGATGCTCCCGCCGCCGGCACGTCCCCAGGGCACGGCTTTGTGTGCGAAAGTCTGTGGTTCCTCCCGGGCCGCAGAATTTCTAATGGCAGCGGATTTCATCCCGCTCACTGGCCGCATTGTGCTGGAGGAACAACACTCGCCCTGCAGCCCCCGGCCTCGGCGCCCACATTTACATGACAAAGTGAAAGCCTGTGTAGCTTTGCCATGGAGAGTCTAGGTATGCAGGAGACCCCCACTCCCCATGTGTAGGAGCCCCCCTGTTTCCATGCACTTTGGGTCACTTTTTAACCAGGCCTCTTCTTGATGGCCCCTTTTCTGTTGCTCCACCCTGCAGCCAGGGCTGTGGGCACAAGGTGCCCAGGGATGCCATGTCAAGCTGCCTGAGATTCCCTGGAACGGCATCCTCTGAGCCAGGCGGAGGGCAGCTTTCAGAAGGACTTTGCACCAAGACAAATCAAGAAGGGATCCTGTGCGTTCTGGGGCAGGAATGTGGTGTGAAGGGATCAGCCCAACCTGTTTGTTTGCCAGAGGGCTTTGGGGTCTCTCTCACCTGGGCTGGAGCAGCCAAGGCTGGATGAGAGCCTGACTCAGGTGCTGGAAGTGCTGCTGGGGTGGCTGCTTCCACTTGTCACATTCAAGGACCACATGTTGTGGTCTGAGTTAGCCCAGGGTTGAACTTGCCTGTCCTCGATGCTGGTCCTGGTCTTCGCAGAGCATCTCTGTGCCATCAGGTGCTGCTCCCTCCAGCCATGCTGACCATTTATCTTAGCCTGTGTTTGCTGTATCTCTTGGGTCCCATCAAACGCCTGAGCCAGCTTCTGCCTTGCTGGAGGCTGGCTCCTTCCTTCACCTGTGATTCATAAGCCTCATTGCAGGGTTCATGGAGCATCTGGCAATCCTGTGGCAAAGCCTTGTTTTTGGGGTGACTGAAGTAGCACTGGGGGTGTGGGATTGGTGCAGGGCCGTTGGTCACTCTTCTGCAGCTCCTGCCAGGCCCAGACCAGCTTCAGCTGCTCTTGGGCACCCAAGCGCCACAGAGCAGCTGCCAAGTTGTGGCCACCCTGCATCCATGGGGATGCCATGGGGACATGGAGGTGCTGGGCACATGGAGATGCTGTCCTGCTCACACATGGCTGTTGGGATCATCTTGGGGATGAGATGATTCAGAGAAGGAGGAGCTACAGGTGCTGATCTTGACATGGCTGCAGGGATGGCAGTGGAGAGCTGCTGTCCCCTGGCAGGTCTTGCACAGATGGGCTGCATGGTTCCTCACTCAAACTCAGGGGCCGGAGGTTCCGGCAGCGCTGGCAAATACTTCTTTGATTGTGAACCATGATTTAGAAATGCATCAGCTCACAGGCAGGGACCTGGCCACTGCCAAGAAATGTTAGTCATGTGGAGTCAACTCATCTGAAATCCGTTCTTAAAATGAGCTGTCCCTGGAGCGTGGTGCAACTGTTTGTCCCAGGGCATCTGGCAGTCCCCCTGTCCTGGGGCAGCTGTGGGTGCCTGCAGGGTCTGAGCTCTGCAGTGCCCTCAGGGATCCCCACCTTTCTCCAAGTCCCATGCTGCCTTGTCCAAGGAGGTGCTAGGGCTGGCTTAGCCCCAGGCTCAGGCCTCCCAGCAGATTTTGGACCTCCTGCTGCAGGGCAGAAGCAGGAGCAGAGGTTGGCTTTGGAGCATTGACTTCTGCAGTTCAGCCCCTGGATGCTCACAGAGTTGTTCCGTCCCCTTGGTGTCCAGCAACGAGTGGCCTTTCATCAGCAGGAAAAGTCTTGCAGAGTTTGGGGGCAAAAGTGAAGAACAAATTTGAAGCTCAGTTCACTGCTCTTCTGTTTTTCTGCTTCTGGTATGTTTAGCCTGGAATTGAAATTTGGATTTAAAAAGAAAGTGGATGGTAGAAAGGGGTGCTAAAAGCACCATGTGTTCAGGAGCCTGAGTTGGAGCTGGGATGCTGTTTGGGGCTGGCGTGGACAGTTGGCCGCGCAGATGGAGCGCTGCAAATACCCCCACGCGCTCCCCATACTGGCCCAGCTGGCCCAGACCTCATAGGGCTTGAGGAACAAATAGGAGGTGCAAACTGGGATGGATGGAGATGGGCAAAGTAGAATGGGGGAAGGAGGACAGAGCTAACCTCAGAGAGCAGCGGGGTGGAATTCCTTGGCAATGTTTTAGATACCTTTGAGTCCGAGGGTGCTGTTGGCTTAGAAACACTGCTGAGTCCTGTGGCTGTGCACTGGTACCATGCCTCCAGAGCCTTGTTAGTGAGTCTGTGTAATGGCAATTGTGGAAAAACTAGTATTTCCCTCTTTATGTGTCCCTGCACTTGCTTGAAGTGGGGATTTGGGCTTGGCTTGGGTTCAGGGTTTTTTTTTCAAAACCCAGCAGTTCAACAGTCCTGTAGTGCAGATGCAATAACATGTTTCCTGTTTCTTTGGCATCCTCCCTCCGGCAGCAAGTTGGAATTTGCTGGAGAATGGAGCGGAAATGCATGTGTGTGTATAGGTCCCTGCTGACCGAGTATCCAGGGAATTGCATCCTCTTGGAGAAGGGCAGACCTGCCACTCCATGCTGGTGGAACCAATGCTGCTCTCCCATCAGAGGAGGCAGTGCCGGAGCCAGTGCCAAAGGAGGCAGTGGTTCTGCTGTGGCCTGGCACTGCCCTTCAATGGCTTGGCTAGTGCTGGTGCTCCCTGGATAGTGCCCAGAGAAGCTGCTTCTAGCTGTGCTGCTCTGAACTCTGCCACTGCCACTTCCTGCCAGGAGCAGGGGTAGTGAGAGTCATTCTGGTTCAGGATACAGTGATGGAGGGTGCTGTGACTCTGTGTGGTCTGTCTGTCTGGGCACAGGGTTCCTCCCAGCCCTCCTGACCCACGCTCTCTCCGCAGCTGCAGGCGCATACCTGCCCCCCTTGCAGCAGGTGTTTCAAGCACCACGTAGGCCTGGGATAGGAACTGTCGGGAAGCCCATCAAGCTCTTGGCCAACTACTTTGAAGTGGACATTCCCAAGATCGATGTGTATCATTATGAAGTGGATATCAAGCCCGACAAATGTCCACGCAGAGTCAACAGGTAAGGCAAGTATTAGAGGTTTTGGCACTTGTTTCCTGCTTCCAGTTTCCTTGTGGAGGCTCTGTAAGTGCCTGTCTCTTTGCAATGGAAGCTGTCAGGGTGATGCTGTGGCAGGGGTCACAGCAGTGGCAGGGGTCATGGCACTGCCCACTGCCCATGGGTGGCTGGACTCCCCCAGCCATGTTTTTGCAGCAGCACTGGTTCCTCCCCGGCAGCCTCAGAGGTCCTGAGCCTCAGCATGGTCCCTGCTGCTCCAAAGCAGCTGTGTTATTTTGGCAACAATCCCTGATTTAAAAATAGCGAGCCTGGACCTCAGGCCACCGTGTACTTTACTTTCCTTTGTTTTTCTTTTTGATGTGCAGTTCACTGCCTGTCCCCTGCTGCCCCCACAGCCTGGGGAGCTCTGTGACCCGAAGGCCGGTGAGCAGATGCTGCACATGCCTTCAGCAGCGAGTTGCTCCCTCCCAGCACGCGTAGCGGGTCTGCAGCAGCTCCGGTGGCTGCGCCTTCCCCTGTGCCATGTACACTCCTCCCAAAGCTGATGTACCAAGTGAGGCAAAGCACATGGTCATTTGTCCTTTACTGCTCGGGGAGACTTGGCCCAGCTCTCGGGTGCCCTGAGGAGGGAGGCTGCAGGGCACTGGACAGGTTGCAGAATGTGTCAGGCTGTAAAGAAACTGGCGAAACAAACCTCTCCCTTCTCTCTCTCCCTGCCCCTCTTTCTTGCCTGCGTAGGGAAGTTGTGGAGTACATGGTGCAGCACTTCAAACCACAGATTTTTGGCGATCGAAAGCCAGTCTACGATGGGAAGAAGAACATCTACACTGTCACGGCCTTGCCCATTGGGAACGAGCGGGTAAGAGAGGGCTGTGAGCCCCATGTAGGCAGTGTGACCCCATTCCTGTCTGGGAAGGACCAGCAGAAAACACCCCCTCTTGTCCCTGTGGGGATGCCGTGGTCACTGTCCCTTCCCTCCTGCACCCAGGTTGACTTTGAGGTGACGATCCCGGGGGAAGGCAAGGACAGGATATTTAAGGTGTCTATCAAATGGATGGCCATCGTGAGCTGGCGCATGCTGCACGAGGCCCTGGTCAGCGGGCAGATCCCTGTCCCCCTGGAGTCCGTCCAGGCGCTGGATGTTGCCATGAGGCACCTGGCTTCCATGAGGTACCTGTGCCGAGGGGCAAGGAGGCTGTGCCAGGGAGGGAAGGGGACCGTTGCCCTTGCCAGGCTGTTGTGACTGGGTTGGCCTTGACAGTTACTGGGAAGAGGTGGCCGTGCCTGCCACGTGTTTGGGTGCTCCTGGAAAAGATACAAAGTGGATGGTGCAGCTGGTGGGGCAAGCACTGGCTCGGGGCAGCTGGGGGTGATGCCATAGGGCTGGCGTACGTCGTGTGATGTGATTTGCCCCCATTCACAGGTACACTCCTGTCGGCCGCTCCTTCTTCTCCCCCCCCGAAGGCTACTACCACCCCCTGGGAGGGGGCAGGGAGGTCTGGTTCGGCTTCCACCAGTCAGTCAGGCCTGCCATGTGGAAGATGATGCTCAACATTGATGGTGACGTTATTTCTCGTGCTGGGGAGCTGCAGCAGTGGGGCTGGGTGTGTTTGGGGAGGCTGGTGGAGTGCAGAGATACATCGTGGTGTCTGTTCCACAGTGTCAGCCACTGCCTTCTACAAGGCCCAGCCTGTCATCGAGTTCATGTGCGAGGTGCTGGACATCCGTAACATCGACGAGCAGCCCAAGCCCCTGACGGACTCACAGAGAGTGCGTTTTACCAAGGAGATCAAAGGTAGAGCCCCTGGGGAGCACTGGGACCTATCCCCTCACAGTTGCTGTGGTTTGTGCCCCACCCAGCTCCTGCAGTGAGGTGGGGGTACAAGGGGTTGCACATTTTAAATGTCTTATGGGGCACTGTTGCCTCCGTTGTGCCCTTGTTTGGGTATCTGCAAGAGGGCAATTAGCTCAGGAAGGTGTTGGCAGTGCCTTGGGGAAATTGGGCAAAGGGGAATTGCACCTGCCTTCACCATGACTGTGCTGTGTCTCCCTGTCTCCCATCAGGTCTGAAGGTGGAGGTGACCCACTGTGGGCAGATGAAGAGGAAGTATCGCGTGTGTAACGTTACCCGGCGGCCGGCCAGCCACCAGACGTAAGGCGGGTGGGCAATGCCCTTGGGAAAATCCACGCTGTTCTCCTTGTTAACAGCTGCTAGTGTCGTTAGGGAGAGCTGGGCAGGAAGCTCCAGCCTTTGATGGCAAAAGGAGACATGTCTGGGGCTCTGGAACCCTGTGCCATGCGTGGAGGGGGCTGCAGGGAGGTGGGAGCACAGAGGATGCTGTGTCTGGCAGGCAGAGCGCAGCAGTGGGCGGGAACTGACATGCCAGGAATTGTCCTAGTTTTTACCTCTGAGTTTGGTTTTCTTCCTTCTTAAAATAGCCACTGCCAGAGCAGAGGCTTTGTCAGGGGATAACACAAGTGTCTGCCTTGGAGTTATTTGCATGCGCCTGGGGGCAGGCTGGGCCTGGGCACCCCTCAGTGTCTCCTGTGCTCCAGCATCCTTGGGTCTCAGCTCCAGAGCTTGGCAAGCGCAGGAGGAATGTGGTGCCTCACCAGGGTGTTCAGCCTGGCTCTCCTGTCTAATTTTGGCTCCATAAAGAATATCAAGTCAATTCTGCATTTTTGTGGAGCTCTTTATGGAGGTGGGAGCAGCTGGTGCTTGGTAAGACTGGGTATCATGCTCTGCTGTGGGTGTTGTGGCACCCTTCAGCCTTGCAGCCAGGAAGTTTGATTTTTTTCCTGTGTTTTTGAAGGGAAATGTCCCCTCCAGTCCCCCACACTCTGCCCACCCCAGGGCTGCTGCCCCATACTAGGAGAGGCCAGTCAGCTCAGCTCCGAGGAAGGGCACCAGTCACACAAGCCCTCCCAAGTGCCAGTGTGCTGTATTTCTGTACCTGACTGTGGCATGTGTGGCATGTCCTGCAATAAACATTTGCTCTAATTAGCTGGATTAGTGAGGGAGAGTTTTATTTAGGGACTTCAGTCCCACACTGGGGTCAGAGTGTTCCTGACTCCATTTTCGAAACTATGCTGTTATGCTTTTTATTTTGTTGTATGGCAGCTCGGGGTGGGAGCCTGGCAGCTCCCTCTTCCCAGGCACCGTACATAGTGTCTGAGGTCTGGAAGTGTCTGTTCTGAGTAGGTACATCCCTCATGTCCTGCCTCTGCTAGGTTCCCACTGCAGCTGGAGAGTGGTCAGACTGTGGAGTGCACAGTGGCTCAGTACTTTAAGCAGAAATACAACCTGCAGCTGAAATACCCCCACCTGCCCTGTCTCCAGGTTGGCCAGGAGCAGAAACACACGTACCTGCCCTTGGAGGTGAGTGTTGGCACCTCTGTTTTGGCGCTGGTTGCAGGGCCCCAGTGCTGTGCTCAGCCATGGCCCCCTTGTGTCTCACCTGTCCCCAACACATGCTGCTGTCCCTTCCCATGCAGGTGTGTAACATCGTGGCAGGCCAGCGGTGCATCAAGAAGCTCACAGACAATCAAACATCAACCATGATAAAAGCCACAGCCAGGTCTGCCCCAGACAGGCAGGAGGAAATCAGTCGCCTGGTACGTGGCATGAGTCCTTGGGGGAGACATGTTGGGGCTGCAGCTCCAAGGGCAGGTTATAATGTTGTGTCCATGATGGACCTTGCCATGGTCCTGCTCCTCAGCTGCTCTGCACTGGAGAGCTGCCACCTGTTCAGAAGGTGCTGGTGGGGTTAATGGAGTGGCTTCATGCCCCTCTTCCCACTGAATCCCCAGTCAGAGGTGCCTGCGTGTGTATAATGGACATGGGCACAGGGGAGCCCAGCTCAAAGTGACCGTGGAAACACATGTGCAGCCAATTCAGGTCCTCATGCTGGTGGAACCTGACCCAAAGGGAGCCGGCATTAAAAATAGGGAAACAATTGGAGAAACGCCCCGAGCTGTGGGTGTATGTGGGGCTATGTGTGGTGGGGCTGCGGTACAGGAACTCTGTCTGTGCCTGGCCACTGGTTAATGGGGCTGTTGTTCCCCAAGCAGATGTTCTCTGGGCTTTCGAAGCCAGAGACACTTGATATTCCTTTTGGGGCTCTTGATAAGTCTTTTCAGTCTGAACCCTCCTGTTGAAGCCTTAAATCTCAGGAGCAGGCTCTGCTCTCAGTTGCACTGGCCATTGTGTTCCAAAATCAGGTCCCCATGGGTCAGTTTGGAGAACAGGATTTGGACCTTTGTGTTAACCTGCTGTCCCTCCCCTGACTGAGGTGGCTGAAGCTCTGTGGAGAACAGAATTTCAGGTGCCCACAGTTCCCAGCCAGCTGCAACTCTCTGGTCCCACTCCCTCCCATGGCCCTTCCTTCCCTCTGCAGATGAAGAATGCCAGCTACAACCTGGACCCATACATTCAGGAGTTTGGGATCAAGGTGAAGGATGACATGACGGAGGTGACGGGGCGCGTCCTGCCGGCGCCCATCCTGCAGTACGGAGGCCGGGTAAGCAGGGCTGCCCTGTCTGGGTTCAGCTGCGCTGTGCAGGGAGGTGCTATCACACCTGAAAACACTGCTTCTCAACAAAATTTCTCTTGCCTTCACATTTGTAGGTTAGAGCTGGAATTTTTTATCAGGGCACCTTGGGTTTGTGTTTTTGGGGTTTTTTGCAATATAACTGGTCTGGAAGTTGCAACCAAGAGACATTGGTGACAAAACCAAGAGGTGAAGGGGAGAGGGATGCTCAGGGTAGGACAGCTCAGGTGAATTTTCCATCACTGCTGAGGAGCTGAGGCTGTGGATTGCCCAGCAGCAGCAGCACTGGGAGTCGGCTCCGGCTCCGGCACTGTGACAGAGAGCACAGCCCTGGCCCGTGTGTGGGCTCTGGGGCTGCGGGGCTGGGCAGGCTGCAGTGCTCTGACCCTCTGTTTGCCTTGCAGAACCGGGCCATTGCAACTCCCAACCAGGGCGTGTGGGACATGCGAGGGAAGCAGTTCTACAACGGCATTGAGATCAAAGTCTGGGCCATTGCCTGCTTTGCCCCGCAGAAGCAGTGTCGAGAGGAGGTGCTGAAGTAAGGAAAGGGGCAGCCCATGTGGGTCGGGGGAGCTGGGGGGACTGTGGCTCCTGTTGTGGCCACCCTGCTGCTCCCAGCCTGGGGCTGCACATCTGGCATTGCCAGTGCTGGAGCTGCACAGAGCTCCACTGCTCGTGGTACCAGCCAGGGCCTGTCTGTTTTTCCTGCCTGCAAACAGTCCCTGAGCCATCACAAAGCTGCCAGGTTGGAGTAAGCACCTGTGAGCTGCTAGTCAGGCTTTCCTCGATCTGCTCTTTGCATCAGGGAGCTGCAGTACTGTGAGCGGATAGCTGAACTGCCAGCACTGAAACTGTATTGAGCTCTTCTAGCTGAATCTCCTCAGAGAGAAGGGGTTGTGAGGGATATTTGATTAAAAGTCTCCTCAGTAATCTATCTGAAATAATGTAATTCATGTAGGAAACATCCTAACTTCCCATGGGTTATTATGGAGAAGTTTTGGGCTTTCTGAAAAGCTTTGGTAGCTTAGAGAAACTGCTTCTGTAGCGAAGTGACATAGAGTGGTGACAGTTTATTTGATTTAGGGAAATGGTCACTTTGGTTTTGGATTCTGGTGGGGCCTTGGTTTCTCCTAACAGTGGGTGCATCGAGAAGAGCACTTTGTGTGCCACTTCTGGGTGTTTGGCATGGTCAGTTTGGTGTTTGGAACAGCTCAGTGTCCACGTCTGCAGTACCTGGCTGCAGTTGGGGGTGACACCACGCTCCTCCCCTGCCCCATTTGGAGCAGAGCTGAGAGCCCTGCGTTCCCTCTGGCTCTTACTGCATCGAATCCATCCTTGGCAATCCAAAAATCCAGAGTGTGACTGAGCACTTTGCCAAGCTGGCAACAGCTTTGCAATCACCTGGAAATCAGCTGTTCCAGGCAGCAGGTCTGCTCCCTGCTTCTCCAGCTTCCTAACAGAGAAGGGCTCAGCTCCGTCGTGTCAGGAAGAGTCAGTGCATGGGTAAGAGGGCACAGAGAGGGGATGGTTCAGTTCTAACACGGGCTTGTCTTGTGTGTCCTACACTGGGGACTTGCTGGGTGCTGCAGAGCCACTGACAGGATGATGTGATGGGCCCGTGTCTGTCCCGTGCTGCAGCCCTCAGCCATGGGGCTCCGTGCTCGGTGCCAGGGGCACGTGGCACAGCTGCCATCAGTAGGGCCTGGGGCTCACGGCTTCTCCTCTCGGCACAGGAACTTCACAGACCAGCTGCGCAAGATCTCCAAGGACGCCGGGATGCCCATCCAGGGCCAGCCCTGCTTCTGCAAGTATGCCCAGGGTGCAGACAGTGTGGAGCCCATGTTCCGACACCTCAAAAACACCTATTCAGGGCTTCAGCTCATCATTGTCATCCTGCCGGGGAAAACACCAGTGTACGGTGCGTCTGGGGCGAGTAGAGAAAGGAGAAGGGCCTTGCTCTGGC
Organism: Sclerurus mexicanus; assembly: GCA_013396755.1. Lineage (NCBI taxonomy): Eukaryota > Metazoa > Chordata > Aves > Passeriformes > Furnariidae > Sclerurus > Sclerurus mexicanus. The sequence continues at coordinate 895,483 of VWZF01006064.1, forward strand.
TCAGCAGACCCCACAGTGCTCTCTCTCCCCATTCCTGAGGGCACTGCTGGAAGCAGTGTGGTGCTGGTTGTCCTTGTGCTCACCTGCTTCCTCTGCCCACAGCTGAGGTGAAGCGTGTTGGGGACACTCTCCTGGGAATGGCCACACAGTGCGTCCAGGTCAAGAACGTGGTGAAAACCTCCCCGCAGACCCTTTCCAACCTCTGCCTCAAGATCAACGTCAAGCTTGGCGGGATCAACAACATCCTTGTGCCTCACCAGCGGTTCGTATGGTCACTGCCTCTCACCGTTTTGGGGTTGTTTCCAAGTCCCTGGCGGTGTTGCCTGCCTGGCTTTACCTGGGGGCCTGCCAAGTAGCTCTTTGAAATGCGGGTTTGCAGCCTGTCTCGCCTTGTAATGAGCTGTTGATGTTCCCAGACCAGAGCTGGAGGTCAGGAGATGTCCTTGGTGTCATCTGCTGGTCTCAGTTGGGCTGGGCATGACCCTGAGATGGTCCCAAAGGCTGACTGCGGCTTTCTCTCCTCTCCCACCAGCTCTGCCGTCTTTCAGCAGCCCGTGATCTTCCTCGGGGCTGATGTCACTCACCCACCGGCAGGAGATGGGAAGAAACCCTCCATAACAGCTGTAAGTTCCCAGTTTGGTGCCCAAAAGCCCTGCAGGAACGCAGGAGCTGGAATGGTGCTCATGTGTCCTTGACGGGGCTGTGTCACTGCTGTCCCCATGGTGACACTTGTCGGGTGTGTCCCGTGCCCTCTCCAATGTTTTGATCCCATTCCTGTGGAGGTGGGTCCCTGATCCCCTCCTGCCTATCGGCAGAGGAGCTGCACTTTTGGGGAGACACGGGGAGAACGAGCAGCTGCCACCAGATGGGGCTCGTGGTGTGCCGGCCCCAAGCGCTGCCGGCAGGGGTGTATGGGGAGCTCGGACCTGCACCGAGTCATCCCAGGACATCTCTCGGCCAGCTGCAGCCCTGGAGGGACCTTCAATGGTGGGAAAGCTGGGATTTTGGAGATGGGGGAAACTGGGGTGACTGGCCTTCTGAGCCTTTTGGGAAGGAGGATTTGCCTTCCCGTCAAATGAATAATGAGCATCCAGGAGCGAAGTGGCACTCAGCAGGACTGGGAGTGCTTGTGCCCTCTCTCAGGCTGGGAGATGCTGCCCTCTGCTCGTTGGAGTACAGGAGAGTGTCAGGTTCTCTCAGCATCTGCTTTAATTAAGGACGTCAGCATTTTCCTATTAAGTTCTTAACTTTCCAGGACTCACAGCTCAGGTTTTCCTTGGCATGCAAATGCATCTTTGGAGGAGTGTTTTTTCTTAATTAGAAGGGGTTGGGAAAGGCTTTGGGCTGTTTGCTGTAGGTGTGGGTGGGACAGAACAGTCTGTTTCCTGGCGGCAATGCTTCCCCTCTGAAAACATCATCTGCGGTTTGTGCAGGACCACTGGGACTTTTTTCTTCCATTTTATAAAAACTTTTCTGAAGCTGCAGGGGAGGAGAAGGGTAAAGTCTTTGGAGGGACTTGACCTTGTCCTTGGTGTGTTGTTGATTAGGCAAGGGGGTTCCATGGCTGGAGCCAAAGGAGCTATTTCTGTGGTGCACATTGGCTCCGATGGAGCAGCCCTGACCTCAGAGCTGTCTGTGAATCAAAAGTGAAAGCGTTGGGGAAGGGCAAGAGGTTCACAGTGCTGGGATGGGGGGGATCTGCGGTGCTTCCCCCTTACTCAGGGGGACATGTGGCAGCCAGGCACATCCCCAAGTGTGGGCCAGTACCTGTTTCATGCTGCACCCTTGTCTGTGTCACAGCTGAGCCCGGCTGCTCTTGACCTCTCGCTCTGACATCTCTGAGGTCTCCCCTGCACTGCACCCACTGCGATGGAAACTCCCTGCTCTGCAGCTGCCGTGTGGTGATTCGACCCACCAAGTCCTTGGGCAGCCTGTGGCAGTCTGGGGCAGCCCTGCTCCCCCTCACCACCAGGCACCAGCAGCCCCCACAGCCACGTCACTCAGTGGCACCAGCCAAAGTTGTCTCGCTGGAAATTCCCAGAAGTGTTGCAAAGGGCACGGCAGAATGTGACATCAGGATGTGGCCACAACCAGGGCTGTCTGTTTTGGGTGCTGGTTGCCTGTACAGTATTTGCTGTCCCATCTGATCTGTGAGCTCAGGTGCTCTGCCCATGGCTGTGCATGTGGGAAGCAGGTGGAGGCTGGCAATGTCCCACATCCTCTCCGTCCTTCCCGGTGTAACACACAGGCCTGGCCTGTCACTGCAGGTCGTGGGCAGCATGGATGCCCACCCCAGCCGGTACTGTGCCACGGTGCGCGTGCAGCGTCCTCGCCAGGAAATCATCGAGGACTTGTCCTACATGGTGAGGGAGCTTCTCATCCAGTTCTACAAATCCACACGCTTCAAACCCACCAGGATCATCTTCTACCGTGACGGTGTTCCTGAGGGGCAGCTCCCGCAGGTGAGGACCCCACGCATCCCTGTTGGCCAGTGGGGCTGCACCAACTCCCATGGAGCTCCCCGAAGGTGCCGGGGACAGCTGGGTGCCCACTGTATCCCCACACTCTGCATGCCCTTGTCTCTCCAGATCCTTCACTATGAGCTCCTGGCGATCCGAGATGCCTGCATCAAACTGGAAAAGGATTACCAGCCTGGCATCACCTACATCGTCGTCCAGAAGAGGCATCACACCCGTCTCTTCTGTGCAGACAAGAATGAGAGGGTGAGCAATGTGGGGTGGGAGGCAGCTGATTCATCCCTGTCTGATGGAAGAGCCAGCCCTGGCTTTGCCAAGGGGGAATCTCGTCACTGGCAGGGAGAGCTTGTTCTGAATGAAACATGCTGCTCGCTGGACTCCGGCAGCCACGCGGATTAGGCTGCTTCGAGAACCCCAGCCAGCTGTTTGCTGTTATTATGAGTTACTGGGTGCTGATGATCCTGGTGACTCTTGAAATAACCTCTGTCAGCTTGAAAACATCTGTTGTTTTGGTGATAGCTGGAGCTGCTGACGTGACAGGGTGAATAACCCTTTGCTTGCTCACAGCTTGTTTGTGTGTGCTCTGCAGTATTGATGCTGTCACTTTTCCTAGATGTCATCTGAATTTAGTGGTTAGATCGAGTCTAACCAGACTCTGCTCTACCTGAGCAGGAAGATTTAATCCTGGGAACTGAGGACTCTTCTGATCAGGATGTAAAAGCCCCAGTGTCTCGTGGCATAGACTCCAGGAGATGCTCTGCAGAGATCCCTGGAATTTTGCTCATCTCTGCAGTAGGATGGGCCAGTGCCCAGCCCTCACCCTGCAGTTGGCTCTATCTCCATGACATGCCTGATGTTGATGCCTGCAGAAAATGCCAGCAGGCCTGTTTACACAGGGAGCAGAGCAGGAAGAGCTGCCTCTGTCCTCCCTGAAGCAACACTTGGGGAGTGGCTCTGCATGCTGCCCTCCAAAGTGAGATGGGGACCCTCCACTGTGGCCCTAGGGCAGCTGTGTTAGGGATGGTGCTCTGGGCACCTGAAAATAACCCAACTCTGCAGCACTTGGATCTCTCTCTCTATTCCCTGCAGATTGGGAAGAGTGGGAACATCCCAGCAGGAACAACAGTGGATACAAACATCACCCACCCCTTTGAGTTCGACTTCTACCTGTGCAGTCACGCAGGCATTCAGGTACTGCACTGCGGCGCGGCTGTCGTGGTGCTGCTGGGCTTTTTGGCTGGTGTGGCAGATTGTGCTCTCGCACTCTGTCCCAGCCCTGCCACAGCCTCCCTCCAGCACGGAGACGTGGGCAGTTGGATCTGAGCTGCCACTGCGGTGGTTTGGCGAGCAGGTGCCGGGTCCGCACTGCTGCTGCACTGTGTGGCACGTACTCAGTTTCTCTACTGGAGCCAGGGATCTCTCCTAAGAGATTTTCCTCTTTCAGAGCAGCCAATTCAGCAGCTTGTCAGCTGGTGTCTGAGTGTGCTGTGCTCGCCAGGCGCCCGGTTGTCAGCAGGGACCTGCTGTCTGGCCGTGGGCGGCAAAGCTGGGCCAGCCGTCCCTGCCTGCTCTGCAGCTGCCTGGCTGCAGGCGGCCAAGAGTAGTCAGAAACCGGGCTGGAAAAACTGCGCTCACTTAATCTGCAGCTGCTTCCATAAGGGAGGCTGCCTGGCTTCCCCTTCCTTGTGTGGACAGCGGGGTTGGGGAGATCCCATGGGCTGTGCCATGCTAGGAGCAGCAGCACAGGGGGAACAGGCAGCAGGCAGCGGTGTTAGCGTTGCTTTGCACCTCGCTGCCTCACTGCGTGGGGCTCTCATATCAGGGAAGCACAGGCATCTCCTGCCCAGGCTGTGTGACAGATCGTTTGGATCAGGCAGGGAATGATGAGGATGCCAGGCAGCAGCCTGTGGCTGTCTGTGTCGGGGTGCTGGCAGCACCTCTCACACTGCCCCCCACTCCTTCCCAGGGCACGAGCCGGCCGTCCCACTACTACGTGCTGTGGGATGACAACCGGTTCACTGCGGATGAGCTGCAGATCCTCACCTACCAGCTGTGCCACACCTACGTGCGCTGCACCCGCTCCGTCTCCATCCCTGCCCCGGCCTACTACGCCAGGCTGGTGGCATTCCGGGCCAGGTACCACCTCGTGGACAAGGAGCATGACAGGTGAGGGGCTCAGCCTGTGGCCCCAGGAGGGCACAGCCAGGCATGGGCAGGGGGCGTGAAAGTGTCTGTGTCTGAGTGGTGCTGCCTTTCTGGGAGGGAGACCTGCACATAGCTGCATCCTCTCAAGCCCCAGCACGGGGGAGCAGGGTGTAATGGAGGGTTAAATCCCATCCTGAGCTCATCCCAGGCCTGCAGGAGCATCCCTGGGGTGTCTGAGCATTCCGAGCTGCCTCGAGGCGCTGGAATCTCTGCAGCCCAGGCACAGGCACTGGCACATGCAGCATCTCCCTGCACTGCAGTGAGGTGCCTTCCTGTGCTGCCAGCACTCAGCTGACTCCCATCGCCAGGGGAGTTTCTCAGTGTTCCTGGGGGGAAAATATGAAATAATTATGCAGTGATTTCCTTGATTTTCAGTGGCGAGGGCAGCCATATATCTGGACAGAGCAACGGCAGAGACCCCCAGGCCTTGGCGAAGGCTGTGCAGGTTCATCAGGACACTTTACGTACCATGTACTTTGCTTGAAAGCCTAACTTTTGTTACCTCACTCAAGAAAGCTTTCAGATTTGTAGGAGCCATACAAAAAAGGAAGCATTGGGACACCTTGTTTTTTTTTTTCCAATGAGAAATCACTGCAGGGCAGGCAGCGTCGACTCGAGGCAGGAGACCAGCACCACGGGACAGAATGATCCAACACCTTTGTCGGATTGGAAGAGACTGATGATGATGATTATTTTTTTAATTTTTTCTGGCTTTGCAAAATTTTGACCTGACCAAACACATGAAGGCATTCAAGGGAAGGGATAAAACTCCCGGGAGGCGGAAGCAGGTTTTCATTTTTAAGATGCAATACTAGAGACTCCTGACTGTGAACTGGCGGCTTTGGTCCTCCGTTGCCCACCAGGCGCTGGTAGGTATTTTTTGTGGGGGTTGGGGGGAGGGGATTTTTAGAGCCTTAAAACAGAAGACTAGATTTATAAAACTAATATTTTAGATTATGAGATGCTTTAATGGGTTAAGGGGGAAAAAGAAACAAACCAACTAGTTTATAGGAGAATTCTAACACTAACAGTTCCCCGCCCCCGAGTAATTCCTCCCAGATAATGTAAGGCACCCTAGCACTTAGCTCAGAACTGAAAACTGTCTTCCTCGTGTTACAAGCTAGTCAGCTGCTGCCGCTCGAAGCAACAGTCACAGACTATTCCATGGGTGAGTGCCTTACTATGATGCTGCAAAATTTCAATGTTTTTAATCTTGTAAGGAAACTAGTAATCTTGTCTTGATGGTGGTCCATATTTCCATCGGAAGGAGTTAATTTCTGTGGTCCTCAGTTGCAGTTTGTGTCAGATCATGACCTCACGATGGTTAAACCCCATTGAAAGATGTGCACTTTCATACAGGACACGTTTAATGGCTGCTGACCCATTTTTGTTTCCAATGTACTACTTGTTATTTAAAACTGTTCCTGACAAATGGGGGCATCTCCATCCCATGAGGACAGAAAGCGCTATCCATTTTTTTTCTTTCTTTTTCTCCCCCCCCCCCGAATTTTTACGATGGACACCGGGATTTTTTTACTAAACATTATTTTTATACGATATTGAGTCTGTTGCCAAAATCCACAAGTCATTAACATTCTCAGAGTTTACATCCCTGCACTGCCCAAGGCTCTGTGCTCATGCCAGAGCTTCCCAGCGTTTCCTGTCCGATGAGTGTTGCCGACTGCAGCCCGTTCCGTGCCGGCTGCTCTGTAGTGCCCGTGGTCTGTGTGCATTTGGCACGTGTCTGCCCGGGCTGGCTGCTTTCCGACGTACCACATCCCCCACCTCCAGCAACTCCAGGCTCACCCTCTCTGCTGCTCAGTTTTGCTGCTCTTCGTGTCATGGTATCACTGCTCCCATGCCCAGGGTTTTGATTCTGAAAGCACACCAGATCGTTCCTTAGAGTAATGAAATCCTTGTTGTTGTGGGGGAAGCTTCTGATTTGTGTTTGTAGCAGGAAAACAGCCCTTTTCCCCCACAGGAACCTGGTCGCTGCTTTTCAGGCCCGTTCTGCTGCACAGCGATGGCACGCACGGTGGCAGGGCCATGGGGGCAGCTCAGTACCAATGTCATCCGGGCACATTATCTGGGGTTTTTACTCTGAAAGTGTTCACAGCGCTTCCTTCAAGAGACAAACGAGGCACATGCTCTGAGGGGAAGAGCTCTGGGATCATTGCCCTGCTCAACATGTGTCCCAGGCAGCCCCTGAGAGCGCTGCCCTGGCCCGTGCGGGGACAGAAGCACATCTACACCTCTTTGGTTTGTACTTTCTGATGTTGAAACTTGCCTTGCCTTCATGAAAACCACACCGGTCATGTTGGCCCATTGAGCTGTCCTAACCCCGGGAATTCACTCTTCCCATTTTCTCTTGGGGCAACGTGTTTGTGAACAGTGAAGACATCACTATGCTATGCAAACTAAGTGCTGAGCCCACTGATGTCACATTTGGTGAAGATCCTACGTTTAGCACAGTCCTGTTTTTCCTCAAGACCACGGTGTTTGGTTCATATTCTCCTTTGCACCTTGTGTCAACCTCCACTGCTGTATATCCTCAAGGTGACGAGGAGGAGACCAGGAACTATCCGTGGTCAGTAGGTAGGGAACTCATAGGAAGGCTTTTAGAGCGTAGGGAACGCATCAACACTAAGTGTCAACATGAAAAGCCTACATTCCTCTACACAAGTGCCTGCATAGTGACACCAATCAGCACCTCCATCTCATCCTCCGAACTCTGGCTTGTGTTCATTGAAAGCAAAACGATCTCAGAGGGGCTGTTCCCGCTCACCTGGTGTTAGAAAGCTCCTCATTAAGAATAAAATCGGGGTCAAGGTCAAGGTTCTCTCTGCAAATCAGTTTGTTCACCAGCATTACACCGGAACGCGCCTGGCTGCTGCTCTGCAGCGAGGGGCAAAGGGATTTTGGTTCCTCGTTTTTATTTTAGTGTTTTAGTTGGGTCTAGAATTCTGAAATGTCTTTTAGTAGCTGTGGCATAGCACGTGCCATTTTTAACCATTTGAAAAGAGATAGTGTGGGCATTTACAGAAACAGCTTGTTGCTCTGTAACAATTTTTTTTAACCTTGAGACTTGAAATGTAAAATGGACCTTTAAGATTTGCACTCATTTGTAAGGTGGCTGTTCATAGAAAACTATGAATGAAGACTTGCTGATGTAGCACCTACTTTTAACAGCAATTTTAACTACACAAAAGCTTCACAGCTTCTGAAACTCTCAGCTGTTGACTTGCAGATCGTGTTCTGCCCTTATTTCACCCTCTGCGTTGGGTTTTCACGGTTTTGGATAAATAAAAAAAGCCAAACTCAGTAGCTGCTGTGCCCTTTAAACCCTGTTTCCACTTTGAAGAACTCTAGAGAGGTTGGAGTGACCCGCATGTTTTCTATACCGGACTATGCACCGTGCCCTCTCCGGCATCGGCATTTCCCCCCTTCTCTTGGCCGAGATGCAAACGAGTAGCTGCATGTTGAGGTGCGTTTTGCTGCCCGTAGCCGATAGGTGTTACCCCAGGTACATACCAGGATCTGTAGTTAGCCACAAACCCCACACGGACACCCCCATCGGCTCCGAGTCTCTGCCTTCTCCGCGCGCACGAGTTCCATCTGCCGCTGGAAGCGTCGCCGGGTGCATGCAGTTCTGTGGGAAGAGGAGTAGCTTTCATTTACCCGTCGAATGCTGTTGTTCCCCTAGTCTCATATCTGAGCAGAATGGGGTGGGAGGGCCGCTCTGCCCCCTCCCTGCAGCTCCCAGGGCGGTCAGGGTGTGCTGGGATCGCACGTGTCCGACCCCATGTCTCAGTGTCACCCAGCGTTGCCTCGTGGAAGGTTTTCTTCTTGGAAAATCAGTGTGAAATAAAAGAATGTGATTGTTTCAGGAAGGGAAGCCAGACAGCAGGAGAGCAATAAATAAGTGAAATTCATATCTTGCCTGAGTGATTTGCACTTCAATAGTTGTGAAAGAAAATTTCCAGGACTCCAGTGCTTTTGTGTTTGATTTCCAGCCCCTTTCGTACCTCCTTTCTATGAGCAAGTGTGGGACTGTACATAGGGTGTTTACAGGATGCTCCCTTTGAGTTGTTACTTTTCTTGTGGGTTTTTTTTGCTCTAGCTTGAACTCTGTATGGTCCATTTGTTAAATAGCCGTGAACAGTTGATGTACAGTACTTACTAAACAAGCAGCAGCACAAAACTTATTTTATTAAGAAAATATGGCTTATATTTTAAAAGTTGAATATCAACTTCTTTTTTTTTTTTTGTATGTGTGGAATTAAGACTGGTAAAGAGTAATGAAATCATTGGATTAGGCCAAAAGAAAATACTGTAAGATCATAACCACCTCTTTATTAAAGAAAGCAGTATGATTAAAGAGCTCCAGAACATTGTATTTATATTGGATTTGATTTAATTGCCTTTGTGTATTTTTTCTTTTTTGCCTTGGTCCTGATTTTTGCTTGCAACTTCGACTTTGCAGTCCCAAGTGTCTGTTACCCTGTAACTGTTGGCAGAAGACCTAAATAAAAGCAATGTGAATATGTCGGGGTGACAGTCCTGAGTCACATCGTGTGGGGAAGGGACATGCGCATCCCATTCCCTCGGGAAAGCCTGGGGACAAACAGGGAAACGCTGACTGGAGCTGAATTGCATCAGACACTGCGGAGGATCCAACACCCCTCACTGTCCAGATCTCAATTTAATGAGAAAAACGCTTAAGCAAACAAATACGTGCTCAAAACTTCTGGGAATACAGTAGCCAGTTCTACTTTTTATTAAAATGTCATCTGAGAACTGATTGAATTGGGGCTGCTGGGTTCTGCCAGAAATGTGCATCAAAATCTGCTGCTCCTGCAGCCTCACCAAATGCTTTGGGGGCTGTTGGCTCTGAGGTGCTTTAAGGACAGACTTCAGACTCCTCTCGCATTGAGGTTAAACTTGATCCTCTGGGTTTCTGTACTGCCTCATGTTTTACATTTCCCATCCTGTTTTACATTTCCCAACTTCAACATTCATGCAAACATCCTAGTCCTCCCCAATGCCAACAGCTTATGGTCCAGGACTGGAGGTTGTTTTCCGTCCTCTGAGTTCTTTGCTCACGTTTTACCTCGCAAAGGTGCAGGCACAGACCTTTACAGATGAATGATTTAGCAACTGGGCTGTAACTGGGTTTTTGAATAATGCCAAGGAATTTTAAGGAAGTGCTTGCTAATGGCAGGCAGGCCCTCATTAGTTAATTACCTTAACTGCAGCACCAGGACGTTCTGTCCTGAGCTGGGCACATTGGCTGCTTTGTGGGTTGTATCACCTGTTTGAAATGAGCTCTGCTATATAACAGAAACCTTGTGCAGTTTTAAGGGGGCTGTTTCTGTGAGAGGTTTAACAGCAAATCGTGCCTGGTGTTGGGCCTGGAGTCCTGGAAAACAGGTCGGAAAACTGGTTTCAGGTGTTAGATGGGCATTTGAGCCCCAGCCCTGGTTCTGATTACAGCTGTGGGACCAGCGTGCTGCCCCCGAGGGATGTGTGTCTACAGGGATCCCTCCCTCCCTCCCACGTATCTGCTACATCTTGGCGATCACATTCCCCCTTCCTACTCCGGATTTTTGTTAAGGAAACGTTCTAGTAATTTGCCTTTAATTTGCATGGGTTTAAAATCCTTACTGTGTCGCTCACACAGCTTAGGCTTTTACAGACTTGACTTAGCTGGGAGTCTCCAAGATGGTCATTCTTAATAACGATCCTGAAATTTGGATTATGAATCTCAAAAGTCTGCTGGCCCAAAGTTCCAGTTCTTCTGTTGGACAGGCCCATTTCATCATCAGAAAAAGTGACTGTTTCTTCACAAGCAGCAGGTTCAAACCTACTCCAACAAAATTCACTGTTCTTATGAAAAGATGGTATTTTGGGGGCAGAGGAAGGAGAGATAACGGTGCCACTGCCTGACCCAGCACTGAGTCTGGTACATCCGACAGTGAATCATCACAGAATATCCTGAGCTGGGAGGGACCCACAAGGACCATCCAGTCCAGCTCCTGGCCCTGCACAGACACCCCAACAATCCCCCCCTGTCCTGTTGTCCAAACCCTCCCGGAGCTCTGGCAGCCTTGGGGCCGTGCCCACTGCCCTGGGGAGCCTGGTCAGTGCCCGAACCCTGCGGGTTCCGTCCCCTCCCTGCGGCTCCATCCGGCGTGTCCGTGTCCCGGGAACACCGGGAACGCCGCGGGGCCGCTCCTGGTGGATTTCGTGCGGATTAGAAAAAATAAAGGGGTGCCTGAACCCACGGGGGGCTGCGCTGGAACGCCCCAAAAGAGAGCGGAACCCCACGGGTGCGGCCAAACCCGCAATGCGCGGTGCGGGAACAGCCCCCGAGGGCCTCCCCGTTCTACCCCCGGTGGCGTCCCTGCCCATCATCATCATCATCATCCTCCTGGAAGTGTCCCCGTCCACCCTCCAACCCCGG
>VWZF01006064.1:908282-940722 GCA_013396755.1 Sclerurus mexicanus
GGCCAGGTGGGAGCGACCTGGGACAGTGGGAGGTGTCCCTGCCCTTGGCACCGGGTGGGATGGGATGATCCTTGAGGTCCTTTCCAACCCACGCCATCCTCTGAAGGTCTTCACATTTTGCCAGGGAAGCCCGTGCTTGGTGTTTATAAACTTCAATTGCGTTTTTGAGCGTCAGAGGGGGAACTTCTGCTTCGTTTTGTCAGAAGGGTTTATCCCCAAGGTTGGCAGAGCAGCCGAGGAGAGGTCAGGTTTGGGCAGTGTTTAATCGGCAGGTCCCTGACTGTACCTGGGTGGCAAAGGGAACGTCCAAAGCCACCTGGAATTCCGTGTCTGTCTCTTCAGAAGGTGCCACAGGTGGTGAAAATAAGAGTATGGGACTGAAGGCGTCAAGGCAAAACCTGCCTATTTGTCTCCACGTGTAGACCCTTTTGCAACTTGGGGATTTAAAGACAAGGATGGATTTGGCTGGAAAAACTCCCCACCTCAGCTGTTGCTGGGCTCGAGGAGTTGAAAATGTTTTAGGAAGATGCAGGATTTTAGCAGTTTGGTGGAATTCAGATTATACACTCATATGCTGTGTTAAATAAACTTTAATTATAACGTGGTGCAATGGTAGTTGTCTCCTGATAAACATACTTGCCGGAGCAGCCCATAAACCGTTTAGTTTCCCTTTGGAATGAGTCTACCTGTTGTTGGGCTGCAAGGTGTTGGATTTTAGCAAAGCTGCTGGAGGTTGTTCCTGGTGGGCTTGGCCAGTGCCCAGCACAAGGGATGACTCCTCTACCTCTGCTCTGTGATGAGCAAAGTGTTAACTCTGATGTTCAGATTCCCAGTTTTGGGGTGTTGGAGCAGGAGGACTCAAAACCTCCTTGGCAGAACAAATAACTCTGTCATCAAAGGGAGAAGAACAGAGAGATGTGGTTCCTTTTGCGTGTGTGAAGGGAAGATTTGGGACAGAATAGGCAGAAGGGAACAAAGATTGGGGTGTGAGTGCCCCTGGAGTAAAGTGTGGAAGTGTGGGGGGGAACATCTCAGGTGAAGCAGTGCTGGAGGTGATGTCCTGTTTGTGTGAGAGGCTTAGGCTGTGAAATCCAGAAATCCTGGTCCGTGGAACTGGAACATATTTTAAAGTAGGAGCAGGATGTGAAGGTGGCCGCTCAGAGTGCGGGTTGTGGTGAAATCAAATAACTGAGGAATGGAAATAAAATGGTCACTGGGAAAAGGTACAGCAAGGGAAAAGCAGCCCTTGGTGCTTGAATCTGGTGCCCCGTGTTGCACTTCCACCCGGAGAATGTGAAGTAAACTTCCAAAGGGCGGAGGGATTCAAGCAGCTGGTTGTAACCCAGGTGGATCATTGCTCTGTGTGTCTTTATTTCCATGCCATGCGTAGTTCTTTCAAAGCTCACCATTTTTCGTGTTAAAAGCCTTAAATTGTTGTTTGGAGTTTTTATTCTGTTTTTCTAAGAGACATTTTTAATACCCCGGTTGCTTTCCTGGACAAACTTTGGGCAGAGAAAGTCCTGAGAAGTTGCTTTCCTCTTTCTGTGTTCAGAGGAGTGGTTTGGGAGGCCCTTTAAAAGTCCCGTTTTTTAGGGGTAGAGGAGGGAAGGGGGTGATTCACAGATCCCTCCCAAAGTCACTCTGTGCAATGGCAGGTTTCCTCTGGAGCTGCTGTGGAAGCTGTTTGACTCACAGTGTGAACTTTGCAAATTGGTTCATCCTCTGAGCTTCGCTTCTTTGGGGTTGGAGGTGTCGGGAGTATTTCTTGGGCTAATTTTTACCTTCCTCCTTTTGGTCTGTGGAAATACCTTCCAGGGAAAAGTCTTCCAGGGTTTGTGCGGGCTGGCATGTTCTTCTCCCGGAGCAGTTGGGTATTAACTTCACTGTGTGCTTTTGTCTTTAGATGTTTTAATGGGTCAGAAGCATTTATTGTCTTGTAAATCCTCCCTAAACACTTCACAGTGTTTTCTGTGACTCCATTAGGCCAGAACCAGGTACCACACCAGTGTTGCCTCGTGCAGTTGGCACTCACCGAGCATGGCATCAGAATGTTGGCTTTTGATGAGTTTTAACATGACTTAATACCTGAAAGCTTGAAAAAAACCCCCCAAACCCTAAATTGCAAGGAGGAATGTTTAGAAAACATGGATTGCATTACTCCTAAATAATGCAATGCCACCCAGAGAGGCTGCAGTGACAGAAATGAGGCAATTCGTGATTTCTGGCAGGAGGAGCTCGGTTATTGAAACCACTGGTGGAATCTAATCTTCCCTATGTATTTTTTTACATCTAGAATGAAGTTAGTTTTTTGGATTTTCTTAGAACTCCACAGGCTGGGCCTCTGAGTCCAAGCAGGGGCCGGGGGCCCTCTGAAAGGGAATCTTTTATTTTCCCCCTCCGTGGGGAGCTCTCCCGGGTGCAGCTCCAGCACGAGGCCGGGATCCGTTCCACGAATCTGCCTTGAGTTTAAATTGTGTTTTACCTGCTCAGGCCTTGATGATGTCTTTGGGGCTGCTCCATCACCCGTTCAATTAGAAATTTAGGAGGGTTGCACGAACAGAAATGGACCTCTGGAGTCACCTCTGTCGGTATGGTTTGGTTTTATAACGCTGCAGCTTGGAAGCTTGGTGGGGATGGATGGCCCTTTCTGCAAGGAAATCTGCATTTCCTATGAGCATCCTGCCAGAGATCAGGGTTCTGCTTCGTGCTGCAAAAGCACCGTGCCTGCCGGGAGCCTCGGTGCTCCCCGCAAAGGTGTGTTGGAAGCAGGTTCGGGCTTCATTCCGAGCGGGGTTTCCTCTGGTTGCTACGGTGGATGCAGGCGGCGTTTGGACGCGGGCCAGGCGTGCTCCCTGCACTGCCGGAGGAATTGCCACCCCTTTCGGGTGTGCTTGAGCTCGAGCAGAACATCACTAATCCCAGGGAAGGAAATACTCTCGCTGGGAGCTCCTGGAGGCCATTAGAGGGGCTCCCAGAGTGGGGCAGAACTGGACGAGCCTTAAGGTCCCAGCCCAAACTGTGCCCTGTGCTCCCCTTGTGCTGCACAAAAACCTTCCAAGGATCCGTCCCAGGCACCAGTTTTGGTTCCTGTCTGTGTGTTCATTGTTTTCTGTTGTGAATCGGTTGACTTTTAGTGCCGGGGACTTTCCTGATCTGGTTTTATGAATCGAGCTCTGCTCTGGCACGCTGGACGGGCTTGGGTTAGGGGGTTTTCCTTGGATTTTTAAGAACATCCTCGATGTAGACCTTAAGGGAGCCTAAAAGAAAGGCTGGAGAGAGACTATTTACAAGGGATCAGAGTGACAGGACAAGGAGGAATGGCTTCAGACCTACGGAGAGGAGGTTTAGGTTGGATATTGGGAAGAAATTCTTCCCTGTGAAGGTAGAAGCTGTGGCTGCTCCATCCCTGGGAGTGTCCAGGATCAGGCTGGAGCAACCTGGGCTGGTGGAAGGTGTCTCTGCCCATGGCAGGATGATGCTTAAGGTTCCTTCCATCCCAACCCGTTCCATGATTCCGTGATACAGACTCACCTGATGCTGTAATGGCAGAGTATAATGGTTTCTTCAACACAAAGGTGTTTGCCCTCTACAGTTTTTGGGCACCTGAGCAGGGCACAGCTTCTGTCTGGAAGCACCAAGGAAGAGAAGGAGGAGGCCCCGCAGTGCTGCTGCTTTGACAAAGGTTTTCGAGACCTTACCCACTTTGTTTTCGTGATGGTTATATGGCTTGAAAGAAAGGCTCTGGCCCTCTCTCATCCTGTGCTCTGTAGAGCGCTGCTGCTTTGAGTATTTTTGGTTTGTGTGTTTATTTCCATGAGTTGGACACAGGACTCGGGCATGAGGCTGGGTGAGTCACCGGGAGGGAGATGGGCAGCGGCAGCAGCAGCATCCCCGGAGCGTCGCTGGTTATTTGTGTTTTCCTGGGCTTTGAGTCACGGCTTCGAAGGCAGTGACACAGACTTTCAGGGCACACAGTCTGGCAGTTGGGTGTCTCTGGAAAGCAGGATCCTCTGAGTGGGCAGTAGTGGCAGAACCGAGTTCCAGCATCCCCGTGTGTTTGAGTCCCATTTGTCCGAGGGAACGTGTTCGGTGAGAGCAAAATAGCTGGATGCCTGGAAGTGATACCCGGACGGTGTGTAGACCTGCATTTCTTCTTCATTTATTGGGCTCTTGAACCCCGTTTGCCAAAATCTGGGGTGTAACCCCTCGGTGAGGGGTGCGCAGGGCAGGCCAGACTAAAACAACCTTTTTCGCATTATCTTTGTCTCAGCAGTTTTGTCAGTCTTTCCCACAGATAGGAACCAAATATAAACTGTGGCGTGCATGTCTTTGGAATATTAAAATGAGCTGTTGAGCCCTTTATGCCACTCAAATGTTTAGTAGTAACTTCTTTTTGCATATGCTTATTATATTCTGCAGCATAGCTGGAGTAAATTGTGGAGCTGCTTGTACTCGTGTGAGAGTATTAAAACGAAGGGAAAGTTGCAGAGAGCAGATGCTTGGAGCAAGTTTTGCATAAGCAGAGTCTGTGAGCGGGTTTTAAATGATGCTTCTTGGTTTCTGTTTTGTTTTATCTCGTGGCTCCAAGCCAGCCTCACTCAGAGTTTTTCGGGAGGTTTCTGGGTAGAGCCAGACAAATGTTACAGGGGAACTGGGCTTTGATGTTCACCTGTTCTCAGGACACCGTTTCCTCCAGGACAATGCAGAGTTTTATTCCAGGAATTAGGGGGATTAATCAGAAGGCAAATAAAGAACATTTTTCCCAGCACTTGACATTTTAACTCTGCTCTGAAAACGAGTGGGCTGGAATCGCCTGCGTCACCGAGTGGGAGGAGAGGGGAGAACTTTGCACCAACTCACTTGAGTTCTCTGTAAATCGGGACATTTGTACCACGAGCAACTTCTTAAAATTCAGGCTGCAGAGCGGTTTGGGTGTGTTGTTGTTTGTTGACTGGAAAGAGGTATTTTTAAGTGGAAATACCAGTGGAAATTCTTGGAAATGGGCTGTGTTTACTAGTGTGTTTGGTTTGTAAGGCGTGAGCAATGCAGATCTGGAGTGCAGCCTTCTCATCTCAGTGGTGCCCAGTAAACGAAATAGTGAGAATGGAACAGATTACCGGGCTGGGGTTTGAGCTGACTTTCAAAATGCCCATCTCGGTGCAGATTTGGGTGTTTCTCTGAGCAGCTCTGAGTATTCTCTATGAGTAATCAAGAGTTCTACAGTGCTGTGTCTTAAGCTGAGCCTTTACTCTCCTGGCCAGTGGGCTTTGGGGGGCAGTGGGACAGGAGGGGATGGTCTCACCCTTCATCCCTTTGCAGCCAGCAAAGTTCAAGAATAATCTGTCTTATTAAAGCTGATAATGGCACTGAAGTGAGGAGTTTATCACTAACCCTGTGCATCAGTCCAGAACCACTAATGTGTTCTTGTGCTCTGCAGCCACTTTGTTATTACCAGGGTGTTCAGAACAGGCTGGTAAAACGTTCTCTGATGTTTTTGGGGAGTGTTTTTGTTGGTTATTTTTTTGTTTGTTTGTTTTTTGGCGTTCTGGGGTTGATTCTTGATTAGGAAATCTCCTAACCAAAATCTCCTGCCTTTATTCATGCTGATCACAGAAGATGAAGCTCTTCCTCAGTAAGAGAACAGTCCAGATGTGGGTGGAGGCTTAAGAATTAAAAGCTGGCAAATGTTTTTGTGGAATTCCCTGGGTACCAGGCTGCTGGGTGTGCGCTGTTGGAGGCGGCTGGTTTCCCATTTTCCCATGTGCTGGCTCCAGTGCCCACCTGGTCGTCCTGGGATTTGGTTCAGGGAG
Source organism: Sclerurus mexicanus (assembly GCA_013396755.1). NCBI lineage: Eukaryota > Metazoa > Chordata > Aves > Passeriformes > Furnariidae > Sclerurus > Sclerurus mexicanus. Next base: position 914,093 of record VWZF01006064.1, read on the forward strand.
TTCTCTGCTGTGCTCCTCTCCTTAATCTGTGGTTTTTTTCCTTCCACAGGACCCGTCGGGGCACAGCCCCTGCTCATGGTGCCCAGACGGCCCGGCTATGGCACCATGGGCAAGCCCATTAAACTGCTGGCCAACTGCTTCCAAGTTGAAATCCCAAAGATTGATGTCTACCTCTATGAGGTGGATATCAAACCAGATAAGTGTCCTCGGAGGGTGAACAGGTGAGAAGATGAAATTCATCCTGTCAGTTGTACCCAATGGGAATGTTGAGTAGCATCAAGAACTGCGAAAGGGAGTTTCTGGGAGGTGAAAGTGCTGCTGCTCATTTAGCTTGAAGAGGAAGCCAATATTTATCATCTTCCTGAAGTACTTGGGGTTAATATTGCCTGGCCAGGAAATGGGGGCTGGAAACTGCTGCTGCTGTGCAGGAATTCTGCTTTGCAGGTGCTTAAGGAAAGGGTTTCCATTCTTTAGAATAGGGGAGCTGTCTGTCAGGTGAGGTGCAGTCCTTGTGCCACTGAAACACAAAGGCTCCCTGAAGAATTCAAATCCCGAAGGCAAGGCTCAGTTAGAGGTGTTGCAGAAGCCTTTCTGGTTCTGTCCACTGCTTGAGTCGGGAGGCCTTTTTTGTGTAAAAGTTTTATGGTGTTTTGTTCAACTGTAATTTCAGTGCTTATATCAGGTCAATCTTTATTGTCATCAACTTACAATAAAGCAAGGGAGACGAATCTTTAATTGTGTGCCAATTTGAGCAGGCTTTTACTTACCTTTGTGGTTAAACCCTCATGTTATTAAGGACCTAAAGCCAAGACTTCTTTGTTAGGGTACCTTGGGTTCATAACCAGTGCAGACAGAATTCAGAACTCTTGTCAGTCGAGGAGCAGATGAATGTCACAGCAGACAGCACAGGGAGCTGCCAGAGCTTCCAGTTGGGAGTTTGTACTGGTTTTTATCACAGTGCCAGCTTGTGAGTTTCTTTCAAGGTAACAGTGTCCTCGTTTCCCACAAGAAAGGTGATGCAAAGGTTTCAGTCATTTCCAGGAGTTTCTGAAATTATTTCAGTTCTGATATTTCCCAATATTCGAGCACTTGCATTGATTCTGTTTTTATTATTTAGTGTCTGTTTATTGTTTTAGCTGAAGTATGTGAAGCACCTTTTGGAATACCAGTGGGTGTTTATAATTCACTGAGTGCTGTTTATTGAAACTACTTCAGCAAAACACAGCTGGGTGGGAGCCAGCTCCAGTCTGATCCCTCTTTGGAAACATCTCCAATGTAAATATCCCCCTTTCCAGGGACGTGGTGGACTCCATGGTGCAGCATTTTAAAGTCACGATATTTGGGGACCGCAGACCAGTTTATGATGGAAAAAGAAGCCTCTATACAGCCAATCCACTTCCTGTGGCCACTACTGGGGTAAGATAACTGGGAAAACATCATACTGGCAGCAGCTTCGTAGGAAAGAAAAACAAACAACTTTTAATATTGCCGAGTTCAGAAAAATTGGAAGTACCTTGCAGTATCTGCACTGCAACTGAGTCCTGGTGTATTTTCTGCACATCCCAGTGTGTGTAAATGTGCAGGTAACAGTTGCAACAGAACCTCCCCTGGGATGAAGGAGCCACTTTGTACAGCAGAATCTGTGAAACACTCCGTTTTACAGACTGTGATACGTGATCTTGTGACGGATTACAAAAAAAAAAATCAAACCGTGTTTTTTCTGGAATGAAGAGTTTCTGATTTGAGATGACAGCACGTTACGTGATTCTCTTCTTTTTGGCCAGGGCCCAGTTCTCTTTGCTGTGTGCGTTTGATAATGTGTTTTATCAAATGTGCTGTGTCCTCAATATCTGAGTTTCTGAGTCTCTGACCCAGTTATGGGAAGGGGTGGAAACTCAAGACTCCAGATTAAACAGCTGCTTTTAATTCCTTTCCCTTCCCTGCCCAGGTGGATTTGGATGTGACACTACCAGGAGAAGGTGGAAAAGATCGTCCCTTCAAAGTGTCAATAAAGTTTGTTTCTCGGGTGAGCTGGCACTTGCTGCATGAAGTTTTGACAGGAAGAACCTTGCCTGAGCCTCTGGAACTAGACAAACCTATCAGCACTAACCCTGTTCATGCTGTCGATGTGGTGCTACGACACCTCCCCTCCATGAAGTAGGTTCACTGTCTTCCTGCAGTCTGTCTTTACCTGAAGTGTCCCCGCTGGGAGACCCTTCATCCCTGTTCCTTCCCAGGTGGAAAGCAAAGCTGCTGCTTTCCCCTTGTGCAGCACAGCTGGGGAGCTGAGTGGGGAGGCTGGAGCCAGCTGTGTGCCAGTGTGTTTGTGCAGGCAGAGCAGGTGATGTGTGCTTGGAAGGGTGGAGACACAGGAGACATTTACAGTGCTGTGGGTTTCCGTGGGCTGGAGCTCTGCTGTCCTGCCCCTGCTCAGCTTGAGCCAAGTGTCTGAAAGCAGGAGTCTCTTTAATCCACTGATCCCCATCACCAGTGTGAGTTTCTCAGGGATGGGACTAGAAACCCGTCCTAACAAAGTCTCTGATCTGTTATTTTTGTCTCAGAACCCTGAAATTTAGAGAAGGCCCACTTAATTTTGCTTGATTAAGTCAATGAAAGTTACTTGTGAAGCTTGCTGGCTTCAGGCAGCAGGATGGCTTTGCTCTGGGGGGTTTCACTGGGTGTAAGTGACTCTTTAAAAAAGAAAAAGGGCTTGTGGTTTTATGGAAACCTGTGTTCCTCAGCTTCCCTGGACCTGAAGGAAACATTTAGATGTTAACCTCTGTGCTAATGCCTGTCATTACAAAACTGAAGAGGTGTGGAGGTTCAGGAGCAGCTGTTTTCTACCAGAGAGAGAAGCAGTAGCTCCTCTAGTTCTTTGTTTCCCCCGTAGCTTTTGCTTCTCTTGGTGTGTCCTCGAATTCAGAAGTTCCTTAGTGAAACAGGCAAAGTGGTATTGGAAGGCCAGGCCAGTGTAGACAGGGCTGTTGTACAGACTCTGCTCTGATGGAGATTTTACTTTCTTGAAGGAGATGATCAGGAAGGGTAAGTTAACTCAGTTCTTGGTTTGTTGTAAAAACTGAAGGTGTTTGTGCATTCCTAAAAATAGTAGATGTTTTGCCTGAATTTGAGAGCGCTGCGATGGGAACAGAAGAATTCAGGGTATATTGTTTAAACTTGCTTCTTGGCGCAGGCTCCTGGTGCACAAAATTCCCCCCCCACCCCCAAAAAAATAATGGTGCTTTGTGTTATAATCTTCATTACATAAATTTTGTGTTTGGAAAGCAAGAGCATAAACGTGTGGCCACCTGTTTGCCCAGGTACACCCCTGTGGGCCGCTCCTTCTTCTCGGCTCCAGAAGGCTACGACCACCCCCTGGGAGGGGGCAGGGAGGTCTGGTTCGGCTTCCACCAGTCAGTCAGGCCTGCCATGTGGAAGATGATGCTCAACATCGATGGTAAGTTGAGATTTGGGGCTGGGATTCTGACCAGCTCTGCATGGCAAAGGATACCTAGGAATGCCAGTCTCTTTTTCCCTGGATTTGTCATCGTGTGGGTGTTGGAGCAGACCTTTAACTGCCACATAAAAACCAGTGTTCCTGCATAGGAAGGAACTGCACGTGGCTTGTTTTCCTCCTGAACTTCTGTACCGGTCCAGCCCCAGTGACACAGGCAGGTTGTCTCCGTGCAGCTGCACACAGTGAGCAGTGCTCAGTGTTTCCAAGAAAACTCTGTGAAATGTGTCCCAAACACTTCTGTGAATAGGGCTGATTGCCTTGGGCTTTCTTATGCAAAAGCAGCTCTGCTCTGCACCACCGTATTGAGTGCCAGATGAATGGATCCGAGAGCAACCAGTGCCTCTGTGAGACTCCTGCATTCCGTGAGCTCTCGAGTCTATTTAGTTGTTAAACCCCCATTGAAAAGTGTCAGTGGTGGAGGTGCAGGTGCTGCCCGAAGTTTTCTCTCGTTCACATTCAGTTCCCACTGCCTGAAATGCTTTATAAACACAAGGTGAATAGTCTCTCTTGCTCTCTCACTCAGGTTGTGTTTAGCATCTGTCTTGGAGCATAATAAAATACCACAGATATTGAGCTTTCATGCTGAAAATTTGCAAGTCCACATGCTCTGGGTTACCTAAACCGTGGGTGATCCTTGTGTGCCTTCAGATGAGTCTAGTCTTGTAGAATTGCCTTTCTAAAAGAGGCTGTGGTTTGAAAAATGACTGTAACAGCCTTACCTTTCTCAGAAATAACCAGTGCTGGTCTCTCTGTGCAGGGTACTGAGCGCTGCAGTTCAGGCAGGAGAAGGGTATGAATGTACACCAGCTGTGGGTGCCCTGTGCTGTGCAGCAAGCTTTTCTTACCAGCATTGGCAAGCGTAGTAGTAACTCTCAGAGTAGTTTTTCAGTCCTTCCTTTGAATGGGAAACTCGAGCCCTTCGCGAGCGGCGGAGCCGTCGCCGTGTCGTGGTCTGAGGCTGTGAAATCGCCTCCAAATCCCATTGCTGGGGACCTGTTTGGTTGCTCTCCGAGGTTCTCTGTGAAAGTGTCGCTGTGGGAGACAACCCACGCGCTGCCACTCCCACTGGAGTGTGAGGATCCGGGGTCATTCAGTAACTGAGGCATCCGGAGGCGGCCGATGCGTCATGTGAAGTTGGCAGCCAGCTCGAGTGACACACGTCTGAAGAATGTTGGGTTGTGCGAGCACAGATGTGGGTCTGGTGCGTGAGATCTGCAGAACTGATAAATGCTCGTGGGGTGTTTCTCTTCTGTCGTCGCCACTTGAAGTTTTCAGGGAGTGGAGCAGTTTGGGTCTGGGCTCTCCCTGGGGCCACCTCACCTTTCTGGCTAGAGGTGCCGTTCCAGTCGCTTGCAGCTTAGTCAGGGAGATGATTTGTGATCTTCCTTCCGTGCAGCGAGTCAGCCGTCCCGCTGAAAACCAGTGCATGGTCAGAGTGATCGTGTCATTAGCACGTGGGGAGGGTGAGAGGTTGGAGCGGATCGAGGATGGCACTGCCCGCTGCCCCAGCACGGGTTGTGTGCAGTCAAAGTGCTGCCCGTGCCTCTGCCAGACACCGTGTCAGGAGCCGAGCAGATTGTACCACTGACAGTTCTGTTGCGTGCTGAGTAACGTCAGCTTTTAATGTCAAAAAGTGTAGCAGGGGGATATTAATGCTGGGTCTGCAGCTCCGTACGGAGGTGAAAGGGAATGTCTCTCTGGGGCATTGCAGCTCTCTAGAAATAAATGTTCTCTGGGGGAAAACCCTTGAAAGCCCTGAAATGCAAAGCAGTAGCAGGATGGTTGTGCTGGAGACTGATGTGTCACCACGGGCCCTCCAGTGGCTCTTGGATACTTTGCTGTTGCAGGGTTTGCTGCTCTGGTTTTAGGTGTGCTGCACAGCCTTTGCTTGAGGTTTACGTGGGATTCCAAGAAGAATTCATTTCTGTGCTGCTTCACAACACTCTCTGACTGGGTTGGGTTTGTTTTTTATTTACACTTAATATTTTGCTCTTTGTAGTTTCTGCCACTGCCTTCTACAAAGCACAACCCGTAATTCAGTTCATGTGTGAAGTCCTTGACATTCATAATATTGATGAACAACCAAGACCTCTGACTGATTCTCACCGGGTAAAATTCACCAAAGAGATAAAGGGTAAGTAGAAATGAGCCTGTTTTGTCCCAGGTAACGTAATCAAGGTAATTCTGAGGGAGTTGTTTTAACTGGAAGCCTGGCTAGCATGCATCAGAAGGGCCTGGATCTGCCAAGGGAATTGCGTTATCCTTGTTTGTAGATCTAATCCTGAAGGAAACAATGCAGCTCTGCGGAAATGAAAGCTGAAAAACATTCCCAGTGGCTTAGAGGCAAAGAGAGAGAGCACGTTGTTCACTGCCTGGCACAGATAAGTGGCTGGTGCCAACCTTTCCTAAGCCAGGGTCTCTGAGGCCACCTGGCATTGTGTGTGGGCTCTCCCGCTGTTCAGATCCTGTGCCAAAGTGACCGCTGATTTCAAGGCTAACGTTGATTCTTTGAAAGAGTGCCGTTGCAGTGACTTCTAATAACTGATGGCCTTGTGGAAAAACAAGTAGCACTTGCAGCTGAAGGCCAAATTCCATTCCAAAGGAGTTGCATAAGCTGTTGGTTTGAGTGGTTTCACTCCATATATGCTGCTTGGGCTTGCATTTCCCCATATCCTTCATTCCAGTGTAATTTGCAGAGAGAGAAGCCTTGAAGGAGCTCAGTTCTTCAAAGCTCAGCTCTTAAACACTTGATGCAAGATTAGACTCTACTGAAATACTGGGCAGCTAAAGCATAAGTTTGAACTATAGTCATAATCAGATGTGTTCTTAGAACAGTCATTAGTGAAACAAACTTAAAGGAGTTGGTTTGTGGTAGTCCTGGCATGCCTCCTTTTTGCATTTATGTGCCTCTGCTCTGGAGGATGGCTCACTGGAGAGTGAGGAGCTGCCTCTGCTTGATCTCAGGTGCCTCAGAAACCCTGTTCCCATAGTCAGAAAATACTGAAATAATGCCTTTGCTCTTAAGCTTGTCTTTGCTGCTGTGGGACCTGGGAGACGCAGCGAGGATGCGAGCACGGACAGCGACGCAAACTCTGCATTAAAGCACTGGCAGGGTGTGAGCAGCACTGGGGGAGGGCAGTGCCTTGGTGCTGTCCCAGCAGAGAAATGGCAGAGCAGAGATGGGTTCCAGATATCTCTGTGGTCACAGTGCCCCATGGTTTCTTTTCTCTGTTTTCTCTTAATGTTCTGTCAGGGCAGTGGTGGTTTATTTTTGACTGTACCATTCTCCGAGTAATACCGATGTTATTGATGCAGTTAGTGTCGCCAGGGAGCAAAGAAGTGCAGTTGGTGCTTCTTTGGGATGTCTGTGTCCCCAGGAAACCAAACGCAGTCTGCTGTTTGGTACATGGGGGCCTGATTTTGGAGCTGCCACTGCCATGATTGTCATGGGCAGAGAGAAGCCTGGAGAGGCTCTGCTGTGTAGGCTGAGTGCTTTGAGGTGAGATGCTCGAAATCTAAAGTTAAACCTGGTCAGTGAAATTAAAGAAAGGTACAGGCTGCTCGTGGCTATAAAGTTGAGGGGGAAGACAATAAAGTAGAAGTGTGGGTTTCTTTTAATTTCAATTACATTGGAAGTGATAGTTTGAAGAGGGTGTACAAGACTGAGAGAACAGGAGGATATGATGAGAACAAGCCTCTGGGTTCAGTCAATGCCTGTTAAATGGAACTGCTGCAGGAAATTCAGAAGACACTGAACGTTAAGTATGATACATCGTGATTTCTTTTTGAGGATAGTAATCAGGATTAGTCAGAACTGAAATTACAATGAAAGCAAAAATGTCTAGACAATAACAATTTCTTACATTTGGGCTATTGGGTGCTGACCCCAAAGCTGTTGTGTTCTGCCATATGAAACCTCGTGTCTCCTGAGCACATCTCTGGGTAGCTGTGCCATCAGGTGCTTCGCTGCTTTCCTGCAGGTCTGAAGGTAGAAGTGACTCACTGTGGGACGATGAGAAGGAAATACCGTGTCTGCAACGTAACCAGGCGACCTGCAAGTCATCAAACGTAAGAGGCTTCTTGTCAGAGCATGAAGTGTGTGATAGCTTCACACAGCTTCTCGGTGTTCTGATTAATTTTGGAGATGATAGTATTTGACAACTAAGATGTTACTAAAATACCTGTCTTTTCAGCTTTCCTCTACAGCTGGAAAATGGCCAGACAGTGGAGAGGACAGTAGCACAGTATTTCAGAGAGAAATACAACCTCCAGCTGAAATACCCTCACCTTCCTTGCCTGCAAGTGGGACAAGAACAAAAACACACCTACCTGCCTTTAGAAGTAAGGGCCTGACTCTGATAAGTCAGAAGGTTCTATCAGTTTGCAAAAAGTTAAGAACCAGTGCTCTTTGCAGCTTGTTTGCAGATTTACACGTTCATTAATTTCACCAAAGGCCCTCTGTGTCTTAAAGTGCTTTAACATTTAGAACCACAAGAAAGAACATGCAGTTGCTTAGACACGTTGGGGTTGTAATTTATAGTGACAGCGTGGTGGTGTGTGTGTGTATGGGGTGTTGGGCTCTGTTTCTGAGTCAATTAATGCCTCTGCTTTCCCCTGCAGGTGTGTAACATCGTGGCTGGCCAGAGGTGCATCAAGAAGCTCACAGACAATCAGACTTCGACCATGATAAAAGCAACAGCCAGGTCTGCTCCAGACAGGCAGGAGGAAATCAGCAGACTGGTGAGTTCCCTGACCCCAGCTCCGTGTGACACTGGGCTGGATTACATCCATGCAAAACTTCTTGTATGCCAGCCTAGTCTTTTCATTCCTTCTTGTCCTTAAACTTAACAGATTGTAACTACTTTTTAATAGGATTTATTTATAATAGCCTTCAACAATAGCGTGAGTCCGTAATACAGGCTCTTGTGTTATCATCTCTACAATTAATTCCGAGTAGGTGTTTTGTTTACTGTGGGGAAACAAAATGCTTTTGAATAGGCAAACTACAAATGAGCACTTGAGTAACAAGTGGGAACAAAGAAATATGCCATCCAAGATCACTCCTGGCAGTAATTGCTTTCCCTGGGAGTTGTGTTGGGCAGTTAAATCTGAGCCTTTTCCAGTGAAATTGTTGTAGAACACTTCTGCAGTGTTCCTGTTAGTCCGCTGCTTGTTGTGTTGTTTGTAATACTCGCGTGACACGGAAAATCTCTTCTTCTAGGTGAGAAGTGCAAATTACGACGCGGACCCCTTCGTGCAGGAGTTCCAGTTCAAAGTGCGGGATGAGATGGCCCACGTGACGGGGCGGGTGCTCCCGGCCCCGATGCTGCAGTACGGGGGACGGGTGAGGCTTTGCCTTCCCCTTCGCTCTCCCTTTTGAGGAGCGATTCCCATTCTCGTTCAGTCGCTTAAGCGTCTGTTGCTTTTGTTTCCCCAGAACCGGACCGTGGCCACCCCGAGCCACGGCGTGTGGGACATGCGAGGGAAGCAGTTCCACACCGGCGTGGAGATCAAGATGTGGGCTATAGCTTGCTTTGCAACACAGAGACAATGCAGAGAAGAAATACTGAAGTAAGGCGTGTCGTGGTTCAGGCTTTGGGCTGTTCTCTTAATGAAGTGAAACACGTGTAGGGTTCCTAACGAGCGCCGTAGCTGGGTTTAATATCTGAGGTGTTAGGGAGAGAATCCAGGCTGGTTCGCTTCCTTGCTTGAAGCTGTGGTCAAAACACTGCCTGGGTGCACCGTGGGGTGCTGCTCCTGTGACACCACTGCTTTATATATAGTCCCTTCTGCTATCTCGAATGAAGTACTAAAGGTGCCTCAATGTTTTGGGGTTTTTCCCCCCGTTTTGACCTGTGGTGTTTCACATCCGCACAGCCCCCGCATAGTGAATGTTTTTAGGATGCTGCTTCAAAAGCTGTTTGGAGTTGGCTTCATTTGACCAACACGGCCCTTCTGTGCTCTTCTGCTTTGGCTGTTGTGTGCTGTTGCTACTGCACAAATGCAAACCTCTGCTCGTCCCCAGGGGTTTCACAGACCAGCTGCGCAAGATCTCCAAGGACGCCGGGATGCCCATCCAGGGCCAGCCCTGCTTCTGCAAGTATGCCCAGGGTGCAGACAGTGTGGAGCCCATGTTCCGACACCTCAAAAACACCTATTCAGGGCTTCAGCTCATCATTGTCATCCTGCCGGGGAAGACACCGGTGTATGGTAAGGGCACACCTCCTCTCTGATCAGGTATTGTTGGGAGAAATGTGCTGCGAATTATTCAGGACGGTTCTTTATGTGTTAGAAACCAATGTTTTGCTTCTGGAGATAAACTGGAGGCAGGTCTGAGCGCACAGATGAGTTGAAAGTCACTGCAGAGTATGTGCACTGAGATTATTGTGGTTTATCTGAGATGCAAATGCAGCTGTAACCTCAGATGGACTCAGGCTGTCTCCTCGTGTTTGCTTCCCAGCGGAGGTGAAGCGCGTGGGAGATACGCTGTTGGGAATGGCCACACAGTGTGTTCAGGTCAAGAACGTCATCAAAACATCTCCACAGACCCTCTCAAATCTGTGCCTGAAGATCAACGTCAAACTAGGAGGAATCAACAACATCCTTGTACCTCATCAACGGTAAGGCTCTGGAGACTGGTCTGGGCTTTCTTCTAACAGATGTGGTTACGTTTGCTACTCAGCACCCAAAATTTAAACGTGGCCAAAGTTTTAAGTTGAAACATTCTTCTGGTAGTAGTACGTGATATTTGAGGGAGAGCTCAGTTCCTTCCAGCCCAGGTTCTGAGTGCTTGTTGGCCTGTGAGTTCAGTCTTAAAGCCAAGTTTGATCTGTATCAAAGTTGAAATGTGAAACAGCGGGGTGTGGGAGAATATTTTAAAAGCCCTGGGAGACCATCGTGCTGCTCGAGTGCTGTAAGCCAGAATAAGGTGTGTGCCACTGCCCCCAGCTGCAGCCCAGCTGCAGGGCTGATGCTGTACCAAGAGGGGCTTGGGCGGCCTCCAGGCACTGCTGTGGTCACCTGGAAACAGCTGGATGTACCACGGAGGTGTAACTCTGTGCCTGTTCCCCCACCAGAACCCTGCCCCAGTCCTGGCCGTGTGTTCACAGTGTGTTTTGGACTCTCTGCTGGGGAGGGTTCCAAGTTCACCTCCCGTGCACAAAGATCCCATTGTTGAGCCTTGGCCCCGGTACCTGATAAGGCTGAGACAGAAACAACCCCCCGCTGTGAGCGACGACCTTGCGGCAGCTGTTCAGCTACCAGTGTGACTTAGCACTTTTTTCTTTTTGAAGACCTTCTGTGTTCCAGCAGCCAGTGATCTTTTTGGGAGCTGATGTCACTCACCCTCCAGCTGGAGATGGAAAGAAGCCCTCCATCGCTGCTGTGAGTTTTATTAAAATTAACGTGGGTTTTTTTCATCTTAGGTAAATGTTAGGGTGCTAAATGCAACTCGTGGACTATGTCTGTGTCGAATTTCTGTCAGGGCTTATGCCAGTCCTTTGTACACATTCCCAGTGATATTAAAAATCATGCCTTTAAAAGAAAAAACACTCCTTGATGCTTCAGACTGGTTTCTTAGTTCTTTATAGCATTGTTAAATAATGTATTTCTGCAAAAGTGTTCTCAAGAAAATAATGCAGCTTGGTGGTGTCAGCTAATAACATTCCTGTCTTTTTAAAGGAAAAAAATGTAACTAAAGACCTGGTTTGGCAGAAATGTTTTTGATACTTCTTACCTTTTGTGTTGGTACAGTCCAGGAGATGAAGGTGGTGGTTGGAGGCTTGGTCAGTCCTCTCCTGTTTTGTCCCCTTGGTATTTTGGTTGCCATTGATTGCAGTTACAGAACTGTGTCTGTGTTTAGAGTAACTAAGGGAAACTGAGGTGTTTGACTGTGTAAAAAGGGAGAAAACTTCACAGAAAAAAGTCTGTCTGGATTATAAGAATATTGCATTAGTGAGATGTGGACAAAGAGGAAGCCAAATTCATGGTGCTTGGGGGCAAGTTTTATAACCTCTTTTCAGAAGGCATTAAACCACTGCGTACTCCAGGTCTCCAGTTTAAAGTGTTACTCTTGTTTAACATGAGCATCTTTTGCTTGAAAATTGCTGCTCCTGGGAGTGTTTTGCTCTTAGTTTTTTATTTTTTGATAGGATTGGCTCTTGAATCCCTCACTCCTGTGCTTCCCCTGCAGGTTGTAGGCAGCATGGATGCCCATCCCAGCCGGTACTGTGCCACGGTGAGGGTCCAGCGGCCCCGGCAGGAGATCATCCAGGACCTGGCCTCCATGGTCAGGGAGCTGCTCATCCAGTTCTACAAGTCAACACGGTTCAAGCCCACCCGTATCATCTTCTACAGGGACGGGGTCTCTGAGGGACAGTTCCGACAGGTTGGTTCAGCTGTGGGTTTCTGGAGGGGTTTTGTTACCCCGCAGTCACTCCAGGTCTTGTTTTGTACTCCTTGAGTTGCTTACGTTTACACCAAGGCAGCACAAAGCAATTGAGACTTAGAAGTGGAGAATTTCTTAATCATGTTGGGTAAGAGGAGTTGCTGCTTCTTTCCTGTCTGGGAAGGGGAAGTCTTAGAACTTGGGAAACCACGTATTTCTAGGTGCTTCCTAAGATTACTAAAGCAAAGTTGCACTTAGTGTTAACTACAACCCCTTTATCAGGTGTTGTGTGTAGAACACGATGGAAGGAAAACCTAAACTCTGCTGTTCTTGTGCTCACAGGTTTTGTATTACGAGCTGCTGGCCATTAGAGAAGCCTGCATCAGTTTGGAGAAGGATTACCAGCCTGGGATAACCTACATAGTGGTGCAGAAGCGACACCACACGCGGTTGTTCTGTGCTGACAGAACAGAAAGGGTAATCACTGTCCTCTCTTATGGCAAAGCTTCACGTCAAGCTCTTAGGTTGCTGGAGAAAGTGTAGTGTGGGCTTCTCTGTCCATCCGGTTGTTTGTGCACTCAGGGGAGTGCTGGACTGATAAAACGTGGCCCCAAATTGAGAAATCATTGGCATTAAGAATGTTAAAAAACCCCACAACATCCCCGCTGGAGCTGATGTTCGTGTGAGTAACCAGGACCCATCTCCAGCCATTGGAATAGAAGAAGGTACAAAATGATGGAGCCTTTTTTCCGAGTCAGTCGATCCAAACTGAAGCTGACAGTTCTAAAATACAAATGTCTGTGCAGCTCTTGTCTTGAAATGGAAAGCTCTGAAGTGCTGTAGGTGCAGTGTTGAGGTGCTGGAGAGCCATCCAGTGTCCTTGTCAAGCCTCCGAGGCTGCTGTAGTGGCACATTCCAGACAGTTCTGAGGCACTTCATGCACCAAATCCTTGCCAGTGGTGAACAGGAACTTTTATTTTCCATTAGAGCTGAGCTGTGTGAACAGCTGAGGCTGCACTTAACAAACCTTTTCCCTAGGTCGGACGGAGTGGCAACATTCCAGCTGGGACAACTGTGGATACAGACATTACACATCCCTACGAGTTTGATTTTTACCTCTGTAGCCACGCTGGAATACAGGTACAGTTGCCTCTTTGTAAGTAAATGTGAATTTAGAACATGTTGTTTTCCTCTGTTTGCAAGATTCAGGTGCATTGTAAGATTGAGCTGTGGTGTCTAGTGTTCATACTTGAAATTGGAATGTTCAGGAATTGAGAAGAGGTAAAAGCAGTGGTTATTTCTCTGGGAAGTGTGTCTTGGTGAGAAACTTTAATTGAAGGTAGGTAAGAGGTGGTTTAATCATGGTTTGATCACGCTGGGAGCGGGTGTTGGTCACTGAAGGTTATGTGGAAGGCATGTGGGGTTTATCCAAGCAAGAATAATTAGAGCAGTGTAATAGTGTGTTACTTTGTCATCTTTGAGTACATTTAGGGCTGACACGAGACCGAGTGTTCCTCGGCTGCTGGTCTGTAGTTCAGACTGGAGACTCTGACCCGTTCTGAACTTAATCTGCCTGGTTTGTATGGAAACCCAGATGAGTGAGGGGATGTTCCCCTCTCACAGGGAACCAGCCGGCCGTCCCACTACCACGTGCTGTGGGATGACAACTGTTTCACTGCGGATGAGCTGCAGCTCCTCACCTACCAGCTGTGCCACACCTACGTGCGCTGCACCCGCTCCGTCTCCATCCCTGCCCCGGCCTACTACGCTCACCTGGTGGCATTCCGGGCCAGGTACCACCTCGTGGACAAGGAACACGACAGGTAAATGACAGTGTGCGCTCAGGTTTGTGTCCGCGCTCGCCTTTGTTCCACCTGGCCGCAGGTAATGGCTGCGGGGTTTGCTGTTAGATTGGGTTACGTCTGGGTGGGACCAGTCTTGAGGTCATCACTGCTGGCAACTGCTGCCCTGCATCAGAACAGGGTGGGTTGGTGGGGTCTGTGGAATAACACTCAGATTAAAAGAATTCGGTTTAGTTCACTGAAGGGTTTTGTTAGGGCTTGGACGTGGTCTGAGGGAACCGAGCGGCGCGTTTGGTTTTTTTGCTTTAGGATCAGAGTAGTCGTGAATGAACCAAATGTTAAGTGCTTCCACTTATCTAACCGTGTACGTCAGAAATATTTTATAACCTTCAAGCCATCAATATATTTATAACAGGCTTATTTTTAGATGAACAAGCTGAGCAGCCACAGTGAAGGGATTGTGAAAAGCCTCGAGGTTGCTGGGTGAATAGAAGAGTTGATTTTCCTCGGTATCCAGTTCTGTTATCGGTGAAGGGTCTGGAGAGTCACATGAGGAGCAGCTGAGGGAGCTGGGGGGGCTCAGCCTGCAGAAGAGGAGGCTCGGGGGGGATCTTCTGGCTCTCTGCAACATCCTGACAGGAGGGGGGAGCCGGGGGGAGTTGGGCTCTGCTCCAGAGAACAGGGACAGGAGGAGAGGGAACGGCCTCAGGCTGGGGCAGGGGAGGGTCAGGTTGGACATCAGGAGGAATTTTTCCATGGAAAGGGTGGTCAGGCCTTGGAAGGGGCTGCCCAGAGAGGTCTGGAGTCCCCACCCCTGGAGATGTCCAAGGAAGGACTGGCCGTGGCACTGAGTGCTCCGGGCTGGGTGACAGGGCAGGGATGTGTCACAGCTGGGCTCCGATCTCGGGGCGGGGGGGTCTCAGCGACTCTGTCGGAACTGATGCCAAAGCAGCGTTTTTGATCCCAACTAAGGCAATTCACAGCCCTGCCTGTCTCTCCCTCGTTCCCCGCAGTGCTGAAGGGAGCCACGTGTCAGGACAGAGCAACGGGCGAGACCCCCAGGCCCTGGCGAAGGCTGTGCAGATTCACCAAGACACCTTACGTACGATGTACTTCGCTTGAGTCGACGCCCCGGGAGACACTCACGGAGAGGAGGACTGAGAACTTAAGCCACATACAATGTATGTTTTCCAGGGGGTTGGTTTAGGGGCCGTGCCTCCCGTCGTGCCGGAGCTGACGCCGTGCAGGGGCGAGAGGCTCACCCTTAAACTGACACGAGGAAGATTGTTTACTTCATCCAGGAACACAGCACTATTATGCAATATGAAACCAGCCAACTGCTTTTTTGGGGCGGGCTCCCGCGGGAAGCACCGCCCGTCATGTTCTTTTGGGGTTTTTTTTTTTAGTTATTATTTCTCGTAGTTTAACCCTCTTCTGCCTTTACCTCAAGTTGCTCGGCAGCACAACTATCGTTGCAAAAAAAAAAGGAAAAAAAAAAAAGAAGAAAAAAAACATAAATAGTAATAATAAACTAAAATCTATCGTGGAATTTAAAACAGAAAGCAAACCAGCTTTTAGGAACAATCACAGTGATTGTTTGGAGGAGGGAAGTGTGCAAAAATAGAGAATAATTCAGTTTTTAACCCCCGTGCACTGAGGATTCTCTCTCTCAGTACGGCCATCGAGCATTCGAAGGTGAACATATCCGAGCGCGTTGCAATGTGCAGCACTAGCTAGAAAACAGTGAGGGGGGAAGATGTTTTGCACACTAATCCAATAATTTGAACCTAATTTAGCCAACGGCTGCCTTTGTGTCTTTTCTCACAGCTTTGGAGCTCTCAGCTCCAAGAGTTCCCTTTCAAAAGCAATCCGAGGAGCTCGTGGTTCGTGTGCAGGCAGTGCTGACCCAACTCTTGTTGCTCCCTGGGGAATTTGCTAAAGCTGCTCTTTCACTTAGTCCAAAAGTTTCAATTTTTTCCTATCTGGCAAGTCCAATCTGTTGAAGCTTCACGTGAGATCCGATGTCCCGGGTTTTCTGGGATAACACACAGTAACCACCAGAACTGAAACTTTAGAGCTGAGGTCTTTTTGGGAAAAAAAAGAAACCTGCTAGTTTACTTGCTGCCTCTCACACCTTAATGTGATTCATATGTATGTGTGTTTGAAGTTTAGCTTCCTTTTGTTTCTTTTATATTTATTAGAGTAATAATAATGCTTTAATTTAATTATTACAGAACATATGGTCGACATCAACTTTTATTTTTTAGAAACGTAACCGTGTTTATTTTTAAAAAAGAAACTGACAACTTGTTTTGCTATCTTTTAGTGCAATAAGCGTTCTAAAGAAAAACTGTGTCCATTGAGCTGTACTGAAGCAGTGTCTGTACCACGGGCCGTGGGAGAATGGACACCTCCAGGATTTTAAAAGGACAAAGTAAAAGCCTTAATTTTGAAAGGAAAGTTTTATAGTCAGAAGGAATCTTGAATTTTCCTTTTTTAAATCAAAAAAAAATAAAAAAATTACAAAAATGCTTCTGGACTTCTGCAAGCTTTACTTGTCGCTGCAGTCTTTTGATTTAACAAAGGAATTGGCCTTATTTTTGGCTTTGAAATGTGGAGCATATTTGAATTAAATGGAAAGGGTTTTGTATTAAGATCTCAGTTTTTACATGCTTAGTTAAACCTATTTGACATCAGTAAAATGTCTGGAATTAATAAAAGTTTTTAGGCTTTTTTCCTCTTTGATAATGACTTTCCTTTTAAAATTAAGTTATTGGTAACTTCATTTCACTTTGCAAATAAAGAGGGCTGGGATAGTTCTAACATGTTAAATCACTGAAATGTGAAACAAACCGATGGGACTCTTTCATTCCACTTTAAAACCAATGTTTAAGATGTCAGATGAGCGTTCATTCAACGAGGGGACTGGGGAGTTTTGCACTTTGTAAACTCGTGAACTGCATTTTTGACTGTTTTTATTTGCACTGGTTCATAGTATATTTACTGCAGATGTTTGTATGGGCATTGCTGTGATCCCAGCCCTCCCGACCTCCACCTGCTCTCACATGAAAACCAGTGGGTTGGTCTAAGTAGCTTCTCTCCTCTTTCTCACCAAATCCACTGTTTGCCAATATACTGTATTTTTGAGCCTAAAATCTGAGCCTGTTTTGCTTCACCAGGCATGAACCTCCCTTTTTTCTGCCAGGAAACCAAGTACTGTATTTTGTGCATTTTGTATATTGTATGGAAGTGTCCGTGGCGCTGCTCACAGCTGCCTGCAAGAGCTTTACTAACACTTAGTGTAGATCCTTACTTTATCTCCAAAAATCGAGGGAAACGACGGGAAAATTTCGCTTGGCAAAGCTGAAATTGCACTGAAAACAGTCCTGAGGGTGGGCAGTGGCTGGGGGCGCTGGGGGAGGAGATGAGGAGTGCTTGGGGGGGTTCAGCAGATCCCAAGGGATCGGGACCCCCGGAGCCAGGGCTCCTCCACCCGCAGGCACAGCTGGGGCAGGGCAGGGGTGTCCTTCGAGCAAGGTGGCTCCTCAATAAGTCTCTGAGATGTTTTGCCCAGTCTGTGACCTGGCAGTTTCCTCCCAAAGCTCTCCACCAGTGCCCTTTGTGGAAGGTTCAGCTTAGGCTTTTTACAGAAAGTTGTTTTGAAGTAGAGAACTTAAAAAAACAAACAGGAAAATATTTGACAGGGAGTTCTTGTGGACTTCTGGCATTTAGGTGAAAATTCCTTTTTACAAAGCCTTTTTGAGTCTCCTTTCAAAGCTGCTGGATGCTTCTCATCCCACCCACGCCCGGCAACTCGGATTCGAGAAGCTTTTTCGCTCGCTACTTTCACCAAAAAACTAAAGAAACTTCACTGGCAAAGTGACTTCAGTTGTCAAGGTAACGTTGTACCTGGTTTTCATGTGAAGAGTATTTGGAAGTTTTAATCTCTCTTCTTGGTTTTGCAAATATCTACGTCAAGTGCCGATACTTCTTTGTATTACGATATCAAGTTACTGACGTTGTGAGGGCCACACATTTATGATGCTGTAGCTGCTATATTTATTTAAATGGAGATGGACAATTACTGCACTAAGGAATGAGGAGAAAAGCAAGGAATCAAGGTTAGTTAGATATCTTGGGTTTTTTTTCAAAAGAGAATTAATGGTGTGAAATATCAAGTGTAACAAAGGGTGCTGTCATTTTAACTGAGATTAAATAGCCAGATATTCTTCTTTTGTTTAAAAACATATATATTTTGATGTTTGCAGTTTGGGGGTGGGGGGGTCGGGATAAATGGTACCTCATCTGTGGTGGCAGTTTCCAGTATATTTTCAGAGTATATGGATTTCTTTTATTTTTGTACCTGCTCTCCTTTAAAAAGAAAAAAAAAAATCTCAAATTCTATGTGCTGTTTGAGGAAACCTTGAGTGGCACAGCAGATCCCCCCCTCTCCTGCTGGGAGCTGGCTGTGGATAGTCCAGAGAGGGACGTGGGCACAGGCTGGTGATTCTTCTTGCTTTGCAGAGCCCGGGTTTCTGCCTGTTGGGAAGAGCAGTTCCCATCTCCCCAGACACTGAGACCTCACTTGTACTTAACAAGTGCCACTAAGTGCTCCTGTGGTGGGAGCAGGCCCAGGGCTGGGCCAGGAGCAGCTGTAGGGTATTGCTGGAATGGTGCTGGCCATGGGGACGGATCCTGGGGGTGATGCCAGTGCCCCTCCTCACCTGGGGACGGATCCTGGGGTGATGCCAGTGCCCCTCCTCACCTGGGGATGGATCCTGGGGTGATGCCAGTGCCCCTCCTCACCTGGGGATGGATCCCGGGGTGATGCCAGTGCCCCTTCCTCACCCGGTGCCGAAACCTGCCATCTGGCCACTGTTAGATCCAGAGCTGGAGGGACTCCTGGAATGTTTTGTGGCTGAGACGTTAAACTCACGACATCTGCAAACAGAACAGGGGGACTCTTAAGTCACCTTGTTTCCTTTGTAGGGATGTCAGCTCTGGCCATTTGACTCAGGATCGCTGTGTCACTGTTCAACGTGTCACCTGGTTACACGTGCCCAAAAGTTATTTTTATAGGGTTCATTCTGGCATCCTTCTGGAAGTTTGGCCAGAGAAATGGTTTTCAGGAGTAAAATGGGTTTCTGGAAGTTGTCAGTCAAATTATTTCAAGATGCTCTTGGTCCTAAATGGTTTTCACTTATTCATGTATGAATCTTGTCCTATAAAATGCTCAACACGAGATACCAGATAGTCATCTGCTGTACAAATTCCAGCTACAAATACTGGTTTTCTACTAGTCTTAAAGTTCACTCTGGTGAAATTCCAAGCTCAAGCTTGAGGCCTTTTTTTTTTCTACACTTTCTTCATATCTTGTCCTGTTTTGATATTTTCCCTGTTTTGTGAGCTGAGGGTTTAGAACCTTTCTCAAAGTACTTTTATAACCAAGAAATCAAAAGATCAGATTATGTACAATGGACCTGTAAATTCAGTTTTCGAAGGTGGTTGTTTCTAAATGACCATCATGGTCTCTGGTCAGGCCAGGCAGATTCTCTGTCCCTTTCAGTATCCTGGATTTTTGTGGCTGCTCCTGGCGGGTTGGTTTGATCTGGTGAAAAAAATCAAAGGGGAAAGATTCTTGTCTGTCTTTTCTACCCAAAGATGGTACTTTATGTTGATGCTGGGTGGCAGAATATCAGTTTTATTTTGGCACATGTTGAAATCAGACTTCACTTAGCCAATTCACTCCTGGTTTTTATACAATATCGTGGTTAGAGCTTGAGCTCGTTGATGCTTTCTGCTGGTAGAAGATTTTGTACTTTCTGTAGTTGAGGTATGAGCAAGATGGA
Organism: Sclerurus mexicanus; assembly: GCA_013396755.1. Taxonomy (NCBI): domain Eukaryota; kingdom Metazoa; phylum Chordata; class Aves; order Passeriformes; family Furnariidae; genus Sclerurus; species Sclerurus mexicanus. The sequence continues at coordinate 933,644 of VWZF01006064.1, forward strand.
TACAGGATCCTACATTTTACCTCCCAAGCAGAGTCTTCAGCATCCTGATATCTGTGATACATAAAAAACCCAAGTTGTTGTCCCTGAGTAGGCAAAGGTGCACGTGGAGGGGAAGGAATTGTAAGGGAGAGGCTTGCGAGGGAAAATATCAAAGCATCGGTTTGGCAGAAATGAGGGTGTTGGGGAGACTCCATCCACCTTTCCATCCCACGTGCCCTGGCCTTTGAAATCCTCTCTGAGGTACACCCTCACCTGACACGGGTCGTTACCGTAGGGTCCTTTTCAAACAAAGCAGTTCCACTGTTTAAAACTTGGAGTGACTTTTATTTTTGTTTTTAAAGCAAGACAGTCCTCAGAAAGTGCCTTTTTAGAAGATGGTGCTGTAGATTTTTATTTTCCAGTTGTACGCGGCTGCAAATTTAAGATAAATTATTGAAAAATGCCAAGTGTTTGAGGGTATCTTTTAGGTACTTTTCAAGCATCAGCTTCTCTGAGTCAGGACCAAGAATAACCAGGAAGGTGTTTTCCTTTGGAGGGAGAGGCATTGGGGAGCGATCACCAAGTTCAGCTGGTAGGCTGGGGTTGGGCTGGGTTTGGTCAGTGTGATTTGCCTCTTCATATTGAGGGGGTTGGGGGCTTGGGGTGTAGGAGAAGCCGTGGGGACGTGGTTAGTGTCCAAAGGAATCCATAGCTACAGAAGGATGTCATCCTTTAGGGGTGGCAAGCTCCCAAAGATGGAGACAAACTGAAAGGTGTCTTAGGTGGATGTGTTAAGGATGGCTTAGGAGATGGTGGGTCCCCACGTGGTTTGTGCGTGTCCAGGAGGGATGTCGTGGATCAGTGGGGTCCTTCTGGTTCCCAGCTGGGAGTTGGGTGCTCTGGATGGGAGTGGGTTGGTGGGTGGGTGATGCTGTGGAGGGGGTGGGTCCCTGGTGAGTTTGGTGAGCGTTCCTCCAGTCAGGAAAAGCTGTAGACTAGACTATTAAACACTGCACCTCAGTAACCTTGTAATGCTGCATAAAGTAATAATAATAGCAAAGTTGTGCTTTGATGACACTGTAATGTGCTTGCACATGCCTGCAAAAAACACACACTTCCCTTTCCTTTGCTCTGAGTAGCAGTTATGGGACTTTTCTTTTATGATGAGCCTCGTCCTTTCTCATGATGTTTCTGTATATTTATTGGTGGTCTGTGTGCAGCTCATAGGTCTGTGTGTCTGCTCTGTGTGTTGCTTTTAACACTTATTTTTAGGCGGGAGAAGTTCCTGAATGTTTTGGTTTTCTTCTCCAAATTCAGCTTAACCAGTCACGCTTGAGACGAGCCAATAAACCTGCTCGCCATAGACAGAGGCTTCATTGGTACCTTGTTTCTTTACAACTAAAATGATTTTGTGCATTTTATTACTGTTGATAATGTTGGGCATTTACGATGTGGAATAACTCGACGCCAGTCAGGATATTTTTGAATATCAGGAGCTTAAGCGCAGAACTCACCGAGTAATTCCAAGTGGTATCTTTGCAGGAATGTGTTCATGGCCAGACTTTTTCTGGGAGCGAGCAGAGCTTCTGGACATCACCAGTGTAGGGTCCAGAGTCCCAGCGTGGGGCGGTGCCCTTGCTGGGTGCTCACACCTCCTTGTTGAGGGGACGCTGCCCGGGTGCAGCCCCTGCTCCGCTCCCCAGACACGAGTTGACTCTTTGCTCTCTAGTTTCTTCTGATTCAACTTTGAGACATGAGCCAATGTCTCTTGTAGTTTGTTACCAACTTTCTTGTCTTATTACAGTGCCCAATGCCATTGTGTTGGTATTTAAGCTTTGCCATGGTGTTCAATTGTTTTATATTCCCAGTTTCTTAGAGTTACCAGAGTAGGGTTTAGAAAGCTTTTTTCAGTCTAAGTTCTGAGCCAAAACTGTGTCTCCTGTCCTTTTTAGTAGTAGCTGTTTTTATCTTTTAGACTAAAAAGGGCCAAAAATCTTGCACCATCAGCTTGTTTGCAGCAATATTCTCCATCTCCTCCCTCACCTGTGAACCGCTTTGTTTCTCTCTACACTTTACTAATACTGGAGCTGTTGAGATTTAGGAGGAAGTTGCTGCCTCTTCCTTCTATCAAAAGAAACTAATTCGCACCTGATGAAGCATGTTTCTGTTGGACATAAATCTCTTGCCTTGGTGTTGATGAGCGGCCGCACACAAGGTTTAATTCCAGCAGAAATGTTTCAGTCATCGGAGGGTGCATAATGATTTAAAATATCCCAATTGAATAGGAGCTAATAAACCACTGAAAATAGATACTATTAAAATACTTCACATTAAAAAAAAAAAAAGAAAAAAGAAACCAAAACACAGGAGCAGCTGTGGGTCGACAGGGAGGGCCTTGTCAAGGAGATGGAGAACCTGTGGGACACAGATCCTGCAGCTGCTGGGGCAGCTCCGCACGAGGAAGAAAAGTGTTGGAAGAGGCACCGAGAACAGACTCGAAGGAACAGGGCCTTGTAAAAGTTATTCCAACTGCTTTAAACATCATCAAGTGGGAAAATCTAAACGGAATGCTAATGAAGAACCAGCAGAACCTTCTTTGCTTCCTGTGGCAAAGAAAAAAGCAAAACTTGACAGATGATGTTTTCCTTCAGTACTTTCAGTACTTGAAGGGGCCTGTGAGAATGATGGAGACAAACTTTTAGTGGGGCCTGTTGCCATAAGACAAGGAGTGATGGTTTTAAACCAAAGGAGGGTCAGTTGTGATTATATCTAGAAGCTTTTTACCATGAGGGTGGGCAGGCCCTGGCACAGGTTGGGCAGAGAAGCTGTGGCTGCCCCATCCCTGGAAGTGTCCAAGGCCAGGTTGGATGGGATAGTGGAAGGTGTCCCTGCCCATGGCAGGGGGTTGGAACTGAATGACATTTAAAAGGTCCCTGCCAACCTAAACTATTTTCTGATTTTGTGATCATATGGGGGGAAAAGCATTTTCCTGTATGTCTGAAGGGTGCCTGTTCTCCTCCAGGACTGTGCTGGGAGCAGGTGGCAGTGCCTCGGACAGCTGCACCCTGAAATCAAACTGTGTTTTTTCTAAACCTTGAAACTCCTTTACTTGGGTCAAACCAGCTGCAGGTTCCACTAGATTGGTGCTACCTGAACCCATGGACCTGAGGGGCTTCTGAGCAATATCTGACCCCTCCATCCAACACAGATGCCCTGATAGATTCCTGGCTGCCCTGAGGTGTGTCTGGCTCCCAGGAACAGCAGCAGGCAGGTGTAGAGGTAATTTTGCTGTAGCACTACAGTTGCTCTGCTCTTCCTCAGCTCTTGCCTACCTCCCCGTTCCCTGACCGGGGTCACTCTCCCTCCACTGCCTGTATGGAATTAGCCATGTTAGCACGCTGTAGCTGTGTGGAACACAGAGCAGCGCTGGATACGAGGGTGGGGGTGTGATGGTGACAAAAGCCTGTAGAAAGAAAGGACTGGGTAGGAGGTGGGTGGGTGTTGGGTGAGCTGTGATCAGCTCCAGCCCTTCAGGGGCGTTGGTGGGGACGCCAGACACGAGCTTGGTTGTCCTGAACTGTTTTTGTTGGACTTGAACTCACTGAGAGCAAGCATGTGCCTTTTTCTGACCAGGAAGAGAGCTGGGAAAACCTGTGTTTGCATTAGTAGGATGGTTAGTGTTTTTCTTGAACTGTTTTTAAAGCTCAAAGTCCTTGGTCAGAATGGAGTTGGTTTTGTGTTGAATTATTTAATCAAAGCAAGCCCTGAATTATTTGTGAATTAGAACTACCCAGAGAGGAGAAGCTTTTAAAACAAGTGGTTTCTGAAGAACAGTGTCATCAAATAAACCTACTTCCTGGTAGACTTGCAATTTTTTAAGATAAAATTTAACCTTGATGTGTTTATCTAATGAGAATCATTAATTCTGCCTTTATTTGAATGTTGCCTGTCCAGTGACGTCCTCACTCTTCACTGTGCTCCTGCAGCTTTCCATACACTCCATTGCTTCTCCCCTCTCAGGGACGTGGGGAATGTTGTCCAGTGAATGTCGGGGAGCAGCGCAGAGCTCTGATTCAGTGGGAGTGTGGAGGTGAGGATTAAACAGCACAGATAATTCCTTGAGAAGCATTTGCCAACAGCAGAGCGTGGCAATGTCAGGGAACAGAATTGTGTGGTTACTTGGGTGTGGAAAGAGAGACAAAGTGGTGTGAGGGGAGGAACAATCCTTCCTCCTCTGACCCCAGGTACCTGTTGTAGACAGTGTGCTCTGCAGAATTAGACACCTGTGTCTTTAGATGCCAGTTTGGGCTTAAAGCTGCTAAAAAAAATAGGATTTTCAGACCAAAATGGAAGAGCTTTTCCAACGGGTTTTATTTGGTGCAGTTTTGAGATACTGGTGAGTTGTCCAGCGAGGAGCTGCAGTACCAGCTGGCTCTGGAGCGAGTTCCTTCTCTGACCTGAGGGAAATGCCTGGGTTTCATCTAGAAAATGTCTGTGATGGTTCACGTCACCTTGTGAGAGTGAGCTCCTGGGTGTTCTGAGGGTGAAGGATGTCGTGACAATGGTAACTGCTTAATACAAACCTGTGCACCTCTTACACATTTGTGTTTTTAGTGAATCCAGCTCTGCTTGGAGCCTGTGCTCTTCCCCTCAGCAGCTCTGCCCGAGGCTGAAGGCCCTTGGGGTCAATCCTGTGATGTTTGACATGTTGCTTTCTTTTAAAAGAATCCATTTCTTGTAAAACATTATCAGAGAGCGATTTTATTTAAATGAAGGGTTTTTTTCATTGCTGAGAATTATACAGGTCTTTCAAACACATTTGGCAGTTGGAAAATCAATACTGTAACACTATCTAGCAACACAAAAATACGACTGTGTTGAGTTTAGGGCTATGCTGGCCCATAAATCATAGGTCCACAAACCATTTAAGTACAGGTGTGCAAAAATTAGCTTTTAAAATAGTTACTAATAAAGTTTCATTATGCTTAACACTTGCAAATCTCTTAAATATCTTCAAAACTAGTTTCTTTGATAGAAAATCCATGTCTTGCTGGTTAGTGTCCACTCAGACCTAATAGCAGAGTGATGCCCACTGGAACAATGGAGAGTTTAAAGAACTTTTGGAAGTTTTGGAACCTGATGGAGTGCCAGCAAGGTGGACACTTGAGTGGTGCTCTTCAAGTAGTGAGAATTGAACACTGACAAAAGTCAGTGAGAGGAAGTAACTTTGCAGTGAAGAATGGCTTCTTCTGGGTACTCAGTTTTGTGCATCACTCCCCTCCTGTGGCTGTAGTGTTTAGTTTTCTTTGGACTTGATTTCTGTTTTGCAGCGCAATCTTCTGATTTTTTGCGGTTTTCAGTGTTGAATCTCGCCTTGAGACAACATCATGTTGTTTTCCTGTAGAAAAACCTGCTTCTAGCTCGTTGCATTTGGTGTTTGTTTGCAGGCCGGTGTGAAAAGTGAGCTGCAGCACAGCACTGGGGCTGGCAGAGCGAGTTTTGGGTCAGAAATGTTGGGTTTACAGGCACTGGTGTGCAGATCAGCATTCCATGGATGCGGTGGCGCCTTGGGCTCACAGGGTACAGACCCTCCTGTCTGTTGTTCTTGTCTCTTCCCGTGGTGAGAGCAGTTCAGCTCCCCCAGGCAGCCTCGTGGTGGGTAAATGGTGCTTGGTGAGGAAAAAACTGGGCTGTTTACCTGGCAGACGGTGTCTGATCGTGGACAAGAACGTTGTCCGTCAGCAGGTGTTACTTTAAAGCTTTCACAGTAATCAGTAGCATTTGGTATGAGCCAATATTAAAGGGTCTTTAGGAAAAGGTGGCTCAGGTGGCATCGTGTGTGCCATAAACATCGTTTATATGAGCTGGGTTAGTTTTGGAGACTGCTGGAAGCAATGTCGTGCATAGAGATCTCGCGTATTTAAGACCGTGTGTTTGAATTGTAAAAAGAAAAAAAAAAATAAAAAATTTGTGCTGTTTGGGGCTCCTTTTCCCAATAAAATGCTAATAAAGCAGTCCCGTGGATCGATCCCCTCCCATGTGTCTGCTCTATCTCATATGCTGGTGACTGCTCCCCTGTCTCTGTGTCCTGTTGCTTCGGAGCGTGAATGTGTTCCCACCGTGAAGGTCCTGGGGGCTTTCGAAGCAAAAGGGAATTGGTTCAAGAGTAAAGCGGGGCTGTGACTCGAGACCGTTGCACAAGTAGATTGTAGGTGGGTGGCAAACAAACTGGTAAAAGCCTTTATTTTTACTTAACCATCTTGACCATGTGTGCCTCTTTGTACCGCGGGCGTGGGCTGCAGCCGTGCCGGGGTGGGAGGGAACGTGTCGGTGTTTGAGATGTACTTGCTAAGCAGAAGCCGTGTCCTCTGCCCCTTCTCCCTTTCCGGACAAATTGTTCTTGCCAAAATTTTCTACCTGTTGCAAGAGTTGCTTTCTTTCCAGCACAGTAAAATGTCGACTTCTTTCACTGTTCCTTCCCTCTCGTAGGCATCTGTAACCTTTGTACGACTGTGTATAGGACACAGCAGTCATCGATCTCTGCTGGCTATAGATACCATCAACTTGAGTGTATTGTAAACGAACCGTATTCATTTGAAAAAATAAATTTTTTTTTTTGGAAATGCACATGTGATACTTTTTTTTTTTCCCCCCCCTGCTTTGCATCATTTCAATTCATTCCAAAAGCTGGGTGTGGATGGAGGTGGAGGTGTTTGGGCTGGAGGGTGGAACATCCACACCAGAAAGCTGCTTACTATTGTTTGGTTTTTTTTTTTGTTTGAACTCTGTTTTAATGCCATTTAGTCAAAAAAACAACCAGAAAACGAAAAACAAAACCAGAAAAACCAACAGAACAAAAACCAAGGAAAAAAACCCCAGAACCAAAAAACCCAGGCAGAAATAACAACACAAGCGGGGCAGAGCCTGGAAGCGCTCGGGGTTGTGGTTCAAACCCTCAGCCCTGCAGCAGGCCCGGGAAGGGATGGGTGCTGTGGGGTTGGGAAGGGGCCCCGGGTCTGGGCACCCCCGGCTCCCTCCTGCCCTCTGGGACATTTTGTTGGGGGTTTTTTGGCTGAAAGCAGTAGTTATTACCACGGGCA
>VWZF01006064.1:947119-1002604 GCA_013396755.1 Sclerurus mexicanus
GGCTCCCGGCCCGGCCCCGGCCCGGCCCCGCTCGGTTCCGCGGCTGCTTGGCCGGGGCCTTGCTGGGGGATTGCCTTGGAGCTGTCTTCGAAGGCAGGAGCGTCGTGAAGCTGCCGGAGCTGCTGAGTTTCCTCAGAGGGCTGGAAGCGGCGCCGCCCGAGGAGGAGGGTGGGGAGCCGGCGGGGAGCGCACGAGGAGGTGGGTGGGGGAACGTCGGCTTGGCCACCCTTCACACGCCGGGCTCAGCACCCCGCAGGCTCGGGCTGGACCGCAGCACCCCCCAGCATCGGGCTTTGGGGTGCGTGTGACCGCTCCCTCCTCAGCACCCCCGGGGTTGGGCTTTGGGGGTGTCTGTGTCCCCCTCAGCACCCCCGGGGTTGGGCTTTGGGGTGGAGGGTGTTGTCCCTCCTCAGCACCCCAAAACTGGGTTTTGGGGTGCTGTCCCTCTCCTCCCCGCATAGAATCCCCCAATCTGGGATTCTGTGTTGACCAGACTCCCATGTCCATATGTGACTCTGGATGTCACTTTCTCCTGGCTCCTATTAACCACGAAGTACAGTCTGTCTGGTTTTACTGTGGGTGCAGCTCCTTGGCTGTCTCTCTCTCTGATGACCACGGCTGTGCCGAGCTCTGAGTGCTGGGGAACTTAAATCCCAGAGTGGTTTGGGCTGGCAGAGACCTTAAAGCTCGTCCAGTGCCACCCCCTGCCATGGGCAGGGGCACTTTCCACTATCCCAGGAGAATCCAAGCCCTGTCCAACCTGGCCTTGGACACTTCCAGGGATGGGGCAACCTGTGACAACCAGGCCTTGGAGATGAGGGAGCTGCTGGCAGAGGGCAGGAGCAGTTTGGCCCTGGCTGGAGGTGTCACCCTGTCCCTCCTGTTGCAGAGTCACTGCCATACACGGACGACACGGCCATGAGCAGGTCGGTGGTGCAGTCGCTGCTGGCCAAGAGAGAGTTCGACGAGGTTGACATGGCCAAGAGGTGAGGGTGGAGCTTTCTGAAGGGGAAACCATCACTGTGACTGTCTGTGGAGCCACTGGTAATTTGTGGAGGGGAAAGAATTATGGAAGTGGTGGTTCATCCTGTAGTTTGTTGTGTGCTCAGCCCTGCCCTGGACCTCCAGCAGCATTGGCTGCAGTGTGGGGTCAGAGTCTGCCTTGACATGTCAGCCCCATGTATGTTCACCTTTGGGGAAGAAAATGCCTGGAGAGTTCAGAAACATTTAATTTCATGTTTATTTGTTGCTATTTATGTTTGTGCTGCCCTTAATTTAGTGAGGGAATAGGAGCGAGCTTGGCTTGGCTTTGTTTATGATCTGTTTCCCTCTGGAATCCCCAGCTCTGAGAGCATTTGGTTTCACTTAAGGGAGAGCGTTCCTTTGTTTAGAAAACTCTTCCATTGAACTTGAACAAAAGACTTTCCTTGTGGTTGTGACCCACGGAAATGTTTCCAGTTTGCTTCTATTTCGAGGCAAGGCTGAGAGGGAAACAAGTGGGTTGTGGAAGGTGATGTTTATGCACCCTTTTCTCCTTTCACACCGATTTTTTGGGAAGTTTTTCCCTGCAGAACTGAATCCCTGAACCCTGACTGCCACCAATCCACATGTGTGTTATTAATTCACTTTAGCAATCACAAACACCACTAACAGACCAAACCCCCTCTGTGTTTTTCCTGCCCTGCCCACGCCAGGTTTGCTGAGGAGTACAAGAAGGAACCCAACAGGGGTTATGGCATGGCTGTGGTCAATGTCTTCAAGAAGCTGCTGAGCCCCAAGTGCAGCGATGTCTTCGAGCCCGCAAGAGCCCAGTTCAACGGGAAGGGCTCCTACGGGAACGGCGGGGCCATGAGGGTGGCTGGCATCCCCCTTGTCTACTCTGACATCCAGGATGTCAAGAAGGTAATGGGAATGTTCTGGGCTCCCCTGCTGCCAGGTGAGTCTCCCAGTAAGCTCTGCTGACCCCGGGGTTTCCTTGGCAGTTTGCAAAGCTGAGCGCGGAGCTGACCCACGCCAACTCCCTGGGCTACAACGGGGCCATCCTGCAGGCCCTGGCCGTGCACCTGGCGCTGCAGGAAGGGCTCAGCAGGGAAACCTTCCTGGAGCAGCTCATCAGCCACATGGAGCACGTGGAGGCGGATGACAAGTCTCTCAGCGACGCCCGGGCGTGAGTAGCTGTGGGGAAGCACCAGCTCTGCTGTGGTGGTCTGTTCTGGCTCTTCATGTTCTCTCCTCTTCACTGCACTCTCTGCTTGCAGGCTAGGATTTGAGGATTTACCATTTTCCAGGCGTCTAAAGAAAATCAAGGAATTTTTGGAGCTCAGCAGCGTGCCCAAAGCAGATGTGTTGTTTGAGTTAGGTGAGTACCTTTTTTACTCTAAGCATTAGGGAAGAACTGGAAGCAGGACTAACTCAGCAAGCCTGAGTGTCTTCCGCCAGATTTCTCTTTGTGCTGCCTGTTGGGCACAGAATGTGCTGGAAAAGCCCCCTGTACTCACCAATCAGGAATTCTGAGTCTCTGCCTAATAATTCCCACTTTGTATTGGTGGGGAAAAATTGTATTGCTAAGGAAAACTTACCTTGCATAATATATCTTAATATTTCAAAGATGTCTTAGTGGGTGTTGGGTAGTCATGTTGGATGGGGACAGGTAGGTATGTATGGCCAGACTATACTGGTGTAACTGGGTGTTGCTCTCCAGGACGTGAGTGATACTGGGGAACTGGGGGGATTCCTGAGGCACAAACTTTTGCACCTTTTCCTGATAAGACCCATGATACGGGTATGGAAAGTCAGTGGCAGCAGGAATTTGCAGTCAGAAGGGCAAAGGGTGCTGACAGGGTGTGTTCCAGGCAATGGCATCGCTGCTCTGCGCTCCGTCCCCACTGCCATTTACTCCTTCCTGCGCTGCATGGACACTGATCCCGACATTCCCGAGCACTACAACGCCCTGCAGAGAACCATCATCTACTGCATCTCCCTGGGGGGGGACACGGACACCATCGCCACCATGGCAGGGGCCATTGCGGGCGCCTATTACGGCGAGGAGCAGGTGCCCCCGAGCTGGGAGCAGAGTTGTGAGGCTTTCCAGGAGACCCAGAGGATGGCCAAGAGCTTGTATGAACTCTACTGCCAGCGGCTCTGAGCGCCAGGGGAGCTCCAGGGCTTTCCTGAAGGCGAAGGGATGGTCACCTCTGCTTTTGTGGTCAGATCCAGCGGTGGATCCACGCCGTCGGCCGACACCAGTGAGCCTCACCTGGGAAAGGTGCCTGCTGCTGGGAGCTGGGAGCACGAACCACCTTGGAAGAGAGGGAACACCCCCTTCAGGCATGGATCAGCTGGGAAATGGCTGCACATGGCACCTTGGACAGTGGGTGCAGCTCTTCCGAGTGTACAGGAGTGTCTTGTTTTTCCATGGGATTTCTGCTGCTTGCTTTGTCCACCGTTGTGCCATTTGTCATTGCAGTTACTGGCGAGTGTCTAAATCCACGGACTTCTTCCCTGTTTTCCTCTGCTCCTGTGTGCATGGCCTGTGTTCTGTGGTCAGTGGCCTGTCCAGTGGCTCTGGGAGGCTCCACACCCCTTGTAGAGCAGCAGGTCACTCTCCAGCTGGCCAGCTGAGGTCTGTCACAGGGGTCACCAGAGAGGCCTGGTGGCCTGTGCTAAGTGAGGGTGCCAGAGTACAGACCTCCCCAGGGAGGTGTGTTTCCCTAAAGGCTGAATGAGAAGTGCCAGAAAAGGAAGGGTTTTCTTTGCATCACTCATGGCACTGTGAGGGACCTTTGGTGGCTGCAGACAATCCCAGCTGGCTTCTTGTTCCTGCTGGGAGAGGGTGTCACTAATTGCTGCTCCTCCTGTGTCCTTTGCCCTGTGATCCAACAGGCACTGTCACCTGCTGCACCTTGTGTTCCTTTGCATAGCTGCTGTCACCTGTGAGGAGTCTGGCTGCTCCTGTGTTTCCTAATCCATGCATCCCACATTTTTAGTGTCCTGTGTGTGCCCAGAGCACCAAAAGAGTATCACAATACTCTGAGTTGGAAGGGACCCACGAGGATCATCAGAGTCCAGCTCCCACAGAGTCCAAATATGGGGGTGGAGATACTTGTGAAACCTGGAGCTACACCAGCATGGAATTCCTGGTTCTCCTGTAGTCAGTGATAAAAGTGACTTGAGCAGGATGCAGGAGTTACTTCTCTCAGTTCTTATCCTCTGTACTGGGTAAGAATTACCCAAAATTAAAGGGAGTTAAAGTGCGTTAATTGGGGGAGAATTTATCAGTGTTCAGGAGAAGCTGCTGCTGGTGGCCAGGAACATTCTAGCACAGCTGTATTCCACAGTTTCACATTCAAAACCTTTTCCTAGTGGAGCTGGTCAAAAAGGGAGAAACAGTTTGGGAATGGCACATCTAGAAACGGGTTAGAAGCTTTTTTTAATAATTGAAAACAAAAAGTCATCATCTGGAAACGTTTATAAATTTGAATGTGGCAATGTAACTCTGTTATTTCTTCAGTATTTCTCGTGACACCGGGAAGTGCCCGTTGTGCTCCCTGGTGGTGTTGGCACGTGGTGGCTGTGTCAGGCTGCATGCACATGTGGGAATCTGGCTGCCACAGGTCCTTCCAGTTTTCCCTGTAGTCTGCTTCCTTCAAGTGCCAGTCTTTTGTGTGATGCTTTAATGGGTTTTCCTTGTATAAATGGGTTCTTGTCCTGGGAACATGTGGAATTTTAGTCTGTTGTATATTTCTGTATTGTGCTGCAGATCTGAGCTGTAAAATGTCAGGTTTTCCACGTTATTCTGCCAGAGGGGCGACCAGATTCATAGAATTATTTAAAAGAAGATATTTTTCCTTTTAAAGCATCTTTATAATTTTAAATGTTTGGAACTCACGGAGAGCAAAGAGCTCCTGTTTAAAGACTCGAGCTTGTTTTAGGCCAGAATTTAAACATGTACTAAAACCTTTAGCTCTGACTTCCTTGAAAATAAATAAAATCCCTCAGTTATCTTTGTTAATTAGCCACTGCTCCTGTGTTTTCATTCAAGTCATGAAGCTGTGCTTCCCTAAAGCCAAGAGTACCAGGAATGGCTCTTGGTAGCAGGGTGAGTTGACACTGTGAGGGTCACTGGAGAGGCCCTTTCCTTCTCCGGCTGTGGAAGGAGTTCAGGTGCTGGAATCCAGTGTGTGATGATGGTGCAGAGACCAGGGAGTGTGCTGGGAGCCCTGTGACCGGCAGCACCAGGCTGGCTTTTTCCTTGGAATCAGTTTTGAAGGTGCCTACATGGCAGCCAGACTTCCCTGGGAGTGTTTCACCTGCTACAAGGAACGTCTCCTCTATGCCAGGTCAGAGATCAGGTGGGAAAACATATTTTCTTCTCTTTATTCTTTGTACTCTGAACCTCTGAAGGTGCTTTTCTACAGGTGATTCACCAGTCCTGGGTGTTTCTGAATGGCATGGAGGTTGGCTGAAGAATAAAAAAATGGATAAAAACCCACACAGAAGGGAAGAACGTTTCACCCTAAATTCCTCAAATTAATAATTGCCAGGCTGGAAGGGTCTGGGTTTCATCCTTTTTTGAAACTGAACTTCTGGAGACAGGAATTCTGAATCGCACGAAACATGCAATAACTTTTTGCATAAGGATATCAACTAGGGAATCTGGTGGGAACAACTGAGGAGATTGGAGGAGGAAGGAGAGTGTAAGAGAACTGTGTGAGGCTGAGCAAGTCCCAGGATAAAGCACAGCTGAGCCCACCTTTATACAATAAGTTTTATTGATGTTTTGTCAATACAATCAAGTACTGCAGTTTTAGTTGTGAAGAGCAGGCCAGTTTCAGGTCACAAAGAGTGCATTTTAAACCAACTTTTACTAGGACAGTGCATGTAATAAGTATTTACAAAACTAAAAACCTCTATAAACTAGGTTAGAAATGAAGATACTAGAGGCAAATTTAAAAAAAATAGTAAGACTTTGTATATAAAAATGCACATTGTAATGCAGTTTTCAGCATTAAAAATAGACACTTCATCCAAGCCAACCTTTTTATTCTTGTGATTGAAACCAAAATCCCACGCGCTCACACACACGAGAGAAAAGAACCCTTTCTGCTGGCGAATATGTACTCAGTATTCCAGAAAAAAAAATCCTCCTGGAGAGTGAACAGCCTCCCTCATCCTGTGCATCGTTTTTTTTAGCCTAACTATGTGCGTGTAATATCTTTGCTTTCCATTAGTGTGTAAATGTAAGAGGTTAAATAGCTGCAAGGGGTGATTATGGGTTTGCTCTGCACATGAAGGGAAAGTGGAATTGCAAAACAATATCTACAGCACGAAGGAGTTAGTCTGGGGGTGGTTACAGTGAGGAGTTTGGTCGTTGCTTTTTGCCAGCTTGAACAAGAAGTTTGGAGTGAAACAGAACAGGACAAAAAGAGGTGGGATGTAGGTTAGGCACAGTATAAATAAGTCGCTTTGAGGAGAAGGATGGGGCTCCCACCAGGCGTGGCAGCTCCTGGCCCTGCACAGGTCGTGTGGGGCCAGACCAGCCGAGTCCCTCCCTGTTCTTCACAGGGAGGGAGATGGGTCCCCTGCCAGCACCTTCTGCTCCCAAACCTGGGCTTGGAAAAAACATCTGAGCTTCCACTTTTAGTAGTAGGGACTCTCTGTACGGCTCCTGTTCCTGCTGGGAAATAACCTGTTACAGTCACAACCCAAATGGTCCTGACCTCGCCCTCAGGAGTTAAAAATGTCCAGTGGGGTCAGACACCTTTCAGCTTGAGAAGTTTCATCTTTGCATGAAACTTGCAACTTTAAGGAGAGAAAATCCCAGGGAGGGGACACAGCCCCAAGAGGCAGTGGCTGGAGCACTGCCCTTCCAACAGCCAATTTCCTTCTTGTGTTTCTTGATTTCAGGGATAGGTGTGTTTTTAAAAGGAAGCCCTGCATGGCAAGAGGCGGAAACACAAGACAGGCTTGAGGAGAAAAACAAACAAAACAGAAATAGGAAAAGAAGAGTTGTTTAAATATCTTGTAGAGTCCATCTCGAGAACAAGCTCAGTCCCAGTCTTGCTACGTTTCTTTGGCCATCGAACAGGCTGTAGTAAAATGCAAAGGTCAGAGGTGCTCAGCTGGTGACCAAAGAGTTGCTGTTTCTCAGGGATGTGCCTTTGCAGAGGGACATGCAGTGGGATGCACATGGATTGACTTCAGCAGCGTGTTCCTGGCCTGGGATGAGCAAAATCCCTGTCCTGTGAGTGGCAGTGACCGTTCTACTGTTAGAAAACCTGCAGAGCGACAGGTTCCCTTGTTCCCTGTGCCAGGGGACAGAGCAGCCAGGTGGGCATTGCTGTGCACACCCGGCCCAGAACCCCGCGGCTCATGCTCAGGTCAGGAACATTTCAGCATTATGGAGACAAAGCGGTGACAACAGAGAGATGTCGATTTTTCTTTTTTTAAACCTAAGTCACAGAGTGGCACTGGGGTTGGTGCCCTGGCACAGGTCCATGTTTGGTGCCCTGTCACACGTACATATTGCACTACACTTGTAAGTAACATCGTTAAATAACAATGCTGTAAGTAACATCGTTAAGTGGATCATAGCACCGATCATAGCACTGCATGGAAAGTTAGAACCAGCACTATTTTTTCTTCATTCCAAGATCCCCAGAGAAAGGGAGGGACACCAATGCAAGAGTTCACACATCCCGAAATAGACAGGAAAAGCAAGTTGTCCATCAGTGGCACTTCCTTGTGCCACACCAGCTGGCAGCACCATGAGCTGGTGCCATCCTTGTGTGGACAGAGATGCTCCCAAGGCCAAGCAAGTCTTTGGGCTGCAGAGACAGACGGGACAGGACCAGCCCTCGGACTTCCCAGCAGGTGAATGGAGAGAGCGGATCGTTGTTCATCCCAGGGGTCCCAGCTTCCCTCACCACCTTTGGAACAGGTCGTGCCATCCTCCCAGGTACCAGTGCCTGGATGTTTTAATTCCTAAAGGTGCTGGGGGTGGGGGGGGAGGGTTCAACATAATATTTACTTCTTAGAAGGTGCTTATGCAAAGTGTTACACTTTTTAGGATTATAAATCCAACCACACTGAATCCGGAGTGAATCGGAGAGACTGCCCCAAAGCACAGGCCGGGAAAACAGGCATCAGCAAGCCTGGAACTCGGGCATCTGATGGTTGGGAAGGAAATTTCTCAATCCAGCATGGATCCCTGCTGCTGTACGGGTTTGTGTAAGTGCTGGGACCCTGCGTAGGTTACCGAACACACCAGCCATGACACAGCTGGATTTATTTATCCAGCATTCCAAATGGGAAACGAGGGCACTTGATACAGACCAGGAGGGTCTGGTCTTCCAGCTGACCCTCTCTGGATCACAGAGCCAGATCCTTGCCATGCCAAGCGTGTTCCTCTGTTTGATGTCCAGTCACTGGGGTAAAAGTTATTCCACATATTGCTTTGCTGAGGAAGTTGCTCCCCTCCCTCCCTTCTCCCTCCCCCCCTAAAAAAAGAAAGATAGATGGGTAGATGTCTCCTTCCCAATTACCCTCTTGACTCTTGGATCAAACAGCGTGAAGCAAGGTCCCCCGGCAACGGCTTGCGCGGTCTTCCCAGTGACTTTCCTTTTTTGTATTAATTTTAAAACACTTTTTTATCAAAAAAAAAAAAAAAAGGCAGTTTATGGCTAAAGTGGGTGAGAAGGAAACATGCCCAACAGCCGTTATGTGGGGCAGAGCAGGAACCCGGAGAAGGAGGAGTGGATGTATTCCGTGGAGTACAGCCCGTTGGCCTGGTCCGAGGGCATCTGCACCCACACCTGGTCGTTCTCCTTGAGTTCAAGCACGGCACTGCCCGAGGCCTGGTCCAGGTACCCCTTTTTGTACTCGTCGTAGGTGTAGGTGGCTGGCACGTTGTTCTTATACAGGGCCACCCAGACGTTGGTCCCTTTGACGTGCACGTGGTAGGCAAAGTAGTAGATTCCGGACACGGGGCAGGTGAAGATCCCGGTGACGGGGTTGTAGCCGTTGTGCCCGTTGTACAAGGTCCGGTCAAACTTGACGGGCATGCCGGATGCGGGGAAGGGCGAGGTGAGGATGGCGGTGAAGGCGGGCGCGATGCGGGCGGCGAGCTCCCCTCGGCCGTACTGCGGCTTGCCCGGCTTCCCGTTGCCCAGCACGGCCCCCTCCACGCCGCCGTCCGGCAGGTGCAGCCCCGCGATGCCCGTCTCGTCCAACACCCCCGGCGCTCCCGGTGGCCCCGGTGGCCCCGGTGGGCCCGGCGGCCCGTTCAGCCCCGGCGTTCCCGGCATTCCGGGGGGCCCGATGGGTCCGGCCATTCCGGGCTCGCCGGTCTTCCCCTCGCCAGGAACGCCGGGGAGCCCGGGCTCCCCTTTCAGCCCTGGCAGCCCCTGAGGCCCCATGGGACCCGCGGGTCCCTGCAATCCCGGGATGCCCGAGGGGCCCCTCAGCCCTGGCTGCCCTGGGATCCCGCCGTCCCCTTTGGGCCCGGGGCCCCCTGTTAACCCGGGCACCCCCGGGAGGCCGATGAACCCCGGTTCCCCCTTGGGGCCCGTTGGGCCGGGGGGTCCCACTGACCCAGGCAGGCCTCTTTCTCCCGGCACCCCCGGCTTCCCGGCAAAGCCATTTGGGCCCTGGTCGCCGCGTATCCCCGGCATCCCCGGGGGCCCGCTCGGCCCCACGTCCCCCTTGGGTCCGGGCAGCCCGTGCTTGCCCGGCAGCCCCATGGACCCCGGTGGGCCCGGCGGGCCGATGATGCCGGCAGGGCCCGGCTCCCCTGGCTCCCCATCAACACCCGGTTCCCCCTTGTCGCCGATGGCTCCCTGCGCCCCGGGCTGCCCACGGTCTCCTTTCAGGCCGGGCAAACCCGGCTTCCCATAACCCGTGGGGCCCGGCAGGCCCGGGAGGCCGCGGATCCCGGGCTCTCCCTTGGGTCCCATGGGGCCCTGTATCCCCGGCACGCCCGCGGCGCCCGGGACCCCGATGCCGTCGATGCCAGGGGGTCCCCGCGGCCCCACAGGGCCAGGCTCCCCGGAGACACCGGGCCCGCCCGGGGGGCCCACGTCGCCCTTGTCCCCCGGCGCTCCCGGCAGCCCGTCGAGGCCCGGCTTCCCAACGCCAACGGGCCCGGGGGGCCCTGCAGGGCCGGGAGGGCCCCCGTTCCCCCGGGGCCCCGGTAACCCCGGCTTCCCCACGCCGTTCTCGCCCTTCATACCCCGCTCTCCGCGGGGGCCCGGCTCTCCCTTTGGGCCAGGCTCGCCCCGAAAGCCGGGCAGGCCAGGGCCGCCCTGGGGACCCGGCTTCCCGTTGACGGAGAGCCCGGCTGGCCCGGGCAGTCCCGGCGGGCCCGGCAGCCCTCTTGGCCCTTGCTCCCCTCGCATGCCGGGCTCGCCCTTGGCTCCGGGCATCCCTTTCATACCCGCCTTTCCAGGGAGTCCCGGGATGCCGGGTTTCCCGATGCCGGAGAAGCCAGGAGGCCCAGCAGGGCCGGGCTGGCCGTGCATTCCCGGCTTCCCCGTGCCCGGTTTTCCTGGGTAGCCGGGGGGCCCGGGGGGTCCACGCGGGCCGGGCTTCCCTGGCGGTCCTGGCTCGCCTTTGAGGTCCATGGGCAGCAGTGGTGGCATGTCTGTGGAGAGAGGACACACGGAGCGTCACCGGGGCCGGTGGTGGACAAGGACTGGGATGTCCGTGGGATGTCCATGGGATGTCCATGGGATGTCCATGGGATGTTGGAGCTGGGGCCTCCGTGCCGCCCGGACTGCACCTGCAGGAGGACCCTTCCATTTGGACGTGGCCACAGTGGCTCACATCAGCAGGGCCGTCCTGAGGCGAGACCTAGGCCAGAGCTCAGAGTGCTAATCCCAGCCTTACACCCCTCCACCGACGCCAGGTGACGCCGTGGAAGGCGCCAGCACAGCCAGCGCTTGCTGTGGGCTCTGGCAGTGCTGTTTTGTGATGAGTTACTGCGGGGTGTTTTTAGGAGCTGGATTCGAACCTCCTGCTGCCTCACTTCCCAGCGGCCTCGAAAGCTCCGTGGGATTCAGTCGCTCCTGCCTGGGCTCAGCTGAGAGGACGGCGACAGAGAGAGCCAAGACCGAGGATAATCCCTCCACCCCATCCCCTGAGTCCAGGGCCTCGGGAGACCTTTAATCCTTTTGGATTAAAAAGAAAACTCTTGGACATGTACTTGAAAGCCTGAGGAGGCAATGGGTGTATGGGTTAGGCCATGCCCACAGTGCTCGCTGGCACAGCTCCTGAGTCCAGCAAGGCAGAGAAAAACCAAAAAGGAAAAAAGCGCTGGGGACGGAGGAGCAGCCAAGAGCTGGGAGGAAAACGCAGCCTCAGCTCCGTCCAAATGAGTCAGCCCAGCTGGGAATAGGCTGCAACCACTTGACATTTCAAGAATTTATTGAGGTCTTTTGCAAACGGATATAAGAAAGAAACTAATGGGCTGAGAGTCTCCAAAGGCGAGGAGAGGCAGAGGGACATGCCCACCACAGCTCGGCACGGAAAGCGCAGACGTGAGCGTAAATAACTCCTCGAGGCTGACCCAGGCAGGGTGTCACCTCCCACGTGACACCGGGAACGGGTGAAAAAGAATAAATCAGACAAAGGCTCTTTTGGGGAAGTTTGAAAGGAAGGAAACACTTGACAGTCGCACCTACACAGGGCGATGCCCAGAAATGCAAAAGGCAGAGGAAAGGGCCTTGACATCTTTGGGTGAACTTTAACCAAATCTGCCTAAGGTTGATCATTCCCGTTGGGAAGAGATCTGTACGGAAAAATTCTTGGGATGGGAATGGATCCTGACTAGGGTGGGAGCAGGACATGAGGCATGCAGAGGAGGCAGTGGGGTCCCCAAGGTCTGCCAGCCCGGCCTCCTCAGTGAGCCCAGCCCGGCTTTGGGAGCAGGGACACCCATAGAGCCGCGATCTGCCAGCACGGAGATTTCCTCAGTCAATGGGAAAAGCTTAGGGGAGATTTGAGACACGTGAAAAGAATAACTGTGGCAGCAGCAGGCACCGCTCCCGGAGCGTCGGAGGTGGCTTTGCTGCCCTAAGCACAGCAATTAGCTCCGGCCCTTCCCAGCCTGGTGCCGCCGTGTTTTCCTTTGGGTAATGGAAACATTTTCAGAGCTTATCTATAAATCAAAGCCTGGCCCACAGCCCCAGCTGTAGCCCCGGTCACTTGGCTCCCTTGATGAAGGAAATACTTGTTTGTCATGGCATCGCCACTGGATTTCTGCAAACTCCTGCTCCTCACCCCGGAAAACGGTGTGGGAAAGAGGGCAAGGGAGCCGTGCAGTGCTGCACTATTTCTGGGGCCTGAATCCTGGAAAAAATTTTCTCCAGAAAATGATTTCAATGTGTTTTCTCCCCCTACTTTTTCTTTCTTATTTTTATTTTTTTCTTTCCTTCTTGCAATGGTTTGAAATGAATTAGTTTTCTAGGTCATTTTGCATGGAACCAGAACAAGGATCTACAGCTGAGCCCACGAAGGAAGGAAAAAGCGCACACACACACACTCTCTCACACAAGGCAGTGGAGAGAAACACCAGGCAGGAGCTGCCAGCTCGCAGGCGGCCAAAAAAGCAGACGGGAAAACCAAACCGGGGCCGTTAGCGGAGAGAAACTGGGACACTGCAGCACCGCTGGTGTCCGATTTCAAAAGCCCATGTCTTGCCACAGACACATGTCTCGGAGCTCTGTGCTTCACAGCAGCAGCGTGGGGTTCTGTGTTCCCCTCGAAGCTGCCGTGAATGTTAACGCGGAGCCAGCTGGGGTGGTGGGAAGGGGATGGGGCAAGGAGTGTCCCCTGCGAGCTCCCACCTGGGCACCGCGGAGTGTTCCACCTCCTGAGGAGCATGGACACGGCCAGGTGGGTGCTGCAGCCCCTACAGAGCTGTGCTCATCCCAGTAAGGACCTGCAGGAGGGACCCAGCAGTGCGGACCGGCCATCAGAGGAATAATCCAGCAGGATGGGAAGTGTTTCCCAGCCAGGAGCAGCCAGCAGCGGGTCTGGCCAGGGCGGCCGGATGACACTGCAGGAAGGAGAGGTTGGCTGCTCCGGCCGAGCTCGTTCCAGAGCCGCTGCCAAGCCCTGTCTCGTGAGAGAGTTTCACAGGCTCACAGGGACATTGCGTGGGATCGGTGTTTTAGCACCTCTCATCCTTTCCCCGGGCCGCGGGTGTCCCAGCACAGCACCCAGCAGTAGGTTTACCTGGCTGCAGGGCCATGGACGTGGTTTAAGTTAAGCCAGAAATAAACCCCAGTGTGTGCAAATCTCTGCTCCCAAGTTCTGAGCATTTTAGCACTTATCAGCATCTCCTGCCCTGACCTGCCTCTGTGCTCCTGGGGCAGCTGCTTTTGGGGCAGAAAAGGTGTCTGGCACCTTGAGGAAACCTGTCCCTCACTAGATGGCACCTGGAGGCAGGAGGGACCCCCGTGGCTCCCCAGGAGGGGATCCCAGTCCCAGGGCAGCCGGGGGGGGCCCCCAGAGCTCCCCGCCGGGTCGGGGTAACCCACGGGGGCACGGCACAGCCCTGCGCCGTCGCGGAGAGTCAGCTGAGCTCCCCGAGCAGGGCAGAAGGCCAGCAAGGATTTTCCTTGCCAAATTAGAGGTTAAGCAGAGATGGGAGCTTGGTGGGATCCAGGAGGCACCGGCTTCCCCAGCTGCCCCCGTGCAGCCCCGCAGCCGGTGGCTCAGGCTGCAGCTGTCCCTGCCCGTGTCCCTGTGTCCCCCACCTGTCCTCTCTTTCCCAGGGGTATAGGAGAGTAATGTCCAGGGTATTCCCGTGCTCTGCCCTGCCTCAGTGTCTCCTCTGTGCCTGCTCTAACCTGGCAAAGCTTGCCCAAACCACACCTTGCCCCAGCCTGGCACTTGCTGCTCTCTCCACCATAGGCGGTGCTGCTCTGAAGCAGCACAAGCTGCTGCATAGGAAGAAAGAGAAAAAAGAAGGGAAAACAGCAGGGAGAGATTTGAATCCTGTCCCACCAGCAGCTGAAGTGTTCCTGTGCTACGCTGGAAGGTTTTGGCTCTGGCTGGGATTCAGGGAGCAGCTTTACAACAGCTGGGAAGGGGGCAGGGAGGGGGGGCTCGGAGCACACTTCGGCTCCAGATTTTGCTGTGTGTTTTCTGACACATGTGCTGAGCTGAACTCCTGATAAGCCATTCAGCCCTGCAGTAAATCAGCCACTGGCAGCCCAGCCTTCTCCAGTTTCTCCTCCCAGAGCCAGGACTTTGGCTCCTGCGAGGGTTGGGGTCTGTGAGAACCCACAGGGAGCTCTTCCCGAGGTCCAAGCACTGAGCTGGCAGGTCTGGGCACCCAAACCCAGTGCTGCCAGCAGCCTGGGATGGGCACAGGTCCTGTGGGCAGCTGTGGGCAGGGGGTATGGAAGGCTGGGGGTCCCGGAGCCCTGGCTGTGTGGAGCGATGGCCCTGGTGCCTTGGCCCCTCTGAGTGCACAAGTCACTCCATGGGGAACAATTTAACATGTGGGGAGTTTCTGGTTGCTGCTCTGTGAGGGAGGAAATGTCTCTCTCCTGCTCTTCCCTCGCCAGGCTGGGTCTCAGCTCCGGCCTTGGCACTCTTTCCTTTCCCAGCTGGTGCAAAACACAGACAGGGAAATGGAATAGGTGGAGGAGTGGAAAAAGCCTTGCCGGGACAGCTCAGGTTTAACAGCAGTGAGAGACAGAGAGGGTGAGTACTGGGGCTCCTCTGCCTCACAGCTGGGACAGGCAGGAAGGTGGGAGCAAGAGGCTGGGGGGTCCCCTGCGTGTCCCAGCTCCCTGACCGAGGGACCCACGGGTGCCCCCTCAGCCCAGCAAAGGGCTCCACTTCCCCCTCTGAGCCTCTCCCTGGGTTAAGGAGACTTGAAAGGCCCCTTGCGCTTGGCCAAAGTTGTTTAGGATAGCAGGACCATCGGCCATGCCAGGTGGCTCCTGGGGGCTCCAACCCGGGAGGGTTGGTAGGGGGTGACAAGTGTGACATGGCTGTGGGGTGCCACAGCCCCTTCCCACTGTGCCAGCAGCTCCCCTGTGTCCTCCCACTCCCCCACAGACGCGGCCCTTACCCAGGTACTGCCCTTTGCCTTCACGGAATGGGGGTCCCAGGGGTCCCTTCACCATGGGCTGCATGTACTTGACTTGGGCGTAGCCCCCCACGCCGCCTCCCACGGCCAATCGAGGGCCGACCACCATCACCATCATCACCATCGTCACCAGCAGCGCCACGGCGTCCGGCAGCATCCTGCTCCCGCTCCCACGGCTCCTGTGGACAAAGCAACAGTGAGAGCGGGCACCCACAGTCCCCCTCGTCCTCTCCACCCCACAGGGACCATCCGTGAGCCTGGGAAGGATCCCGGTGGGAGCGGGACTCCCTCAAATTTGCCTTTTTGTGGACCAGAGATGCCCTGTACATGTCACCCTTCCCGACACGCCGTGAGTCAGAGATGCATGGTAAACACACAGTTTATGAGCAGCAACTAAACGTGGGTGCCCAGCAGAGCCTTCCAGAGGCTGCCCTGGTACCCTTGAGTCTGGCGTTATCCCTGCATCAGGCTTTCTTCATATGTTTAGCAAATAAGAAGGGGAAAATTCGACTGAAAAACCCACAGCCCACCAAACCAAACGTTGCTGTCACATCCCTCAAGTGAGCAGGGTCTGCCCTGACAAGATCTGTGGCCACTGTAGCCAGGGCTGTGGGCAGCTGGGTGGGTGCTGAGTCTCCCAAGTGGGTGTTGAGTCTCCCAAATGGGTGCTGAGTCTCCCAAATGGGTGCTGAGTCTCCCAAATGGGTGCTGGACCAAACCCACAACGTCGGACCCGGAGACTCGCCCCGTTCACGGCTCAACTACGGCACTTCGTGGGCAGCGCCGGGAGCTCGCACGGAGCACGGGGGGATCAGAACGGGAGCAGCAGCCCCAGCCTTAAGTGTCTGTTTATTTAAAATAAACCCCCTCCATAAATACCGTCTTCCTCCAGCAACTTTCCCTGCCGGCTCCACGCGCAGAGCTGCAAACAGATTGATTTGCGAAGAACATTTATTTTTGGAAGCTTAAACAACACGTGATGCCAAAGAGCTTTTTCGCCGCTCTCCCTCCTTCTCGCAATAATTGACCCGGGGTGGTTATTAATGAGAATTAAGCTGCCGGCCTGTCCCGCCGGGGAGCAGGGGCAGGGCTGCTGCGCGCCGGGATTTCGTCGGAATTTCCTGAATCGCTTTTGCTGAAGCAGCAGTGAAAAAAAAACCCCAAAACCAAAAAAAGCTGCAGCCTACAGAAAAAACAACCCGACCCCCTCCACACCCCTCCCCAAATTATAACAAAATTAAGCCAAATTAAATCAAGGGAGCGGAGAGCCTTGGCGCGGGTTTGTTGCTGATGCCACAAGGGTTTGGCAGGTTGGTGAAGTCTCCGGGGATGAGGACGCCTTGACTGCTGCTCTCCTGCCTGGAAAGTGCCCTGGGAGTCAGCTGAGGGCGGGAGGGGACAGGGATGGCCCTGCCGTGGGCTGCAGGACAGAGCCTCTGCCCTGGGAGGATGCAGGTGGGAGATGCTGGGAGAGGAGCTGAGCTCTGCCCATGCCGCCGGAGCCGTGAGCCCGGAGCGGTGCCGTACCCACCACGGATGGCCCCCGGAGCCGTGGCCGTGGCTCAGGTGGCACTGCTGGGGACACGTGTGACAGCCACCCTCGGTCTCCTTGGCAGCACGGCCGCGGCCTCGCCAGCGTTATTGTTTTTCTGTCTTCAGGGTCGAGGAGAGGAACGCTTCTTTTTATGAAGCATTATTTTACAAGGATTTGTTTAAGGGAAAAAGAATCCCGTTTTAAGGGATTGCAGCTGTAAAAATACAGTTTCTGTTAAGTAAAAGAGGAGAACAAACCCCTGAATCAGCTATTTACTTGTTTTGCTTACCTGGTATGACCCCTGTGCCTCCGTCTCCCTCCCTTCCCAGCTCTCTCCTCTCCCACCTGAGCTGGATTCACCCCTGCTCCTCCCCTCTGCTGGGCTGTTTTTGGGATGCTATCATGGGAACAGCACCCTGGGGTGGCTCAGCCCCTCGCTGCTGGGCTGTCCTGTGAGACCTCAGCCCTTGGAGAGATGTGGGATGGAAGGCAAACAGAGCCAGAGGGGAAGGGAGAGACAAGAAAAAGCAATCTGGCCATGGTTTTGCTGCATGCTGGATACAAAATCAAGTTCCCTGTGCCCTCTGTCACCCAGTGGCTCCAGACACGGACTCAGCCCCTGTGTGTTCTCCCTTGG
Source organism: Sclerurus mexicanus (assembly GCA_013396755.1). Lineage (NCBI taxonomy): Eukaryota > Metazoa > Chordata > Aves > Passeriformes > Furnariidae > Sclerurus > Sclerurus mexicanus. The sequence goes on from VWZF01006064.1 coordinate 964,394, forward strand.
TCCAGCTGGGTCATTCCACCTGCTCCTGTGCTCCCAAGGGGCTGTGGAACAATGGGGGGAGCCTGGTCTGAGCCCCCCAGGTCTGTCCCTCAAGGAAAGGGGTCTCTGGTGCTGTGCTGTCCCCACCAGTGGTGCCCAGCACTGGGGCAGGAGGCCTCCCGCTACCCGCACTCTCCAGGCAGTGATTTAATGAGAATAAAATGGAAACATCTGGAGTCTCATATGATGGATAAAGTGTGCACAACGTGCCTGTGGAGAGGCTCTTTCATGCCTGAAATCTCCTGTGTTATGAACTGATAATTAATCACACAGAGCAGCCGCTCGAAGCTCCCATCTCGCTGGGCAGGTCGTGAACAGCAGCTGGTCTGTGGTGCAGACGGGGTGGATACGGGTGGGGGTCACCTCCCTGTCCTCCTGGGGGTCACCTCCCTGTCCTCCGGTGGGCTGGGGGTCACCTGCCCATCCTCCTGTGGATCACCTGCCCATCATCCTGGGGCGACAGCAGCTGGGACCTGCTCCAGCACAGCCAGCAGAAATCCCACGAGAGCAATTTTTTTCCCACCTGGAGCAGGGGACATGATTTAGGGGTCCCAAGTGCAGCCCCTCCTGGCTCGCCCCACCCAGCCTGGGCACTGCAGCTGCCGGGCTGGGCACTCTCTGGCCAGGCTGACATCCTCTGGAGGCAGCTCCGGTACTTCAGCCGCAACCACCCCTTGCTGCAAAGCCAAGCCCAGCAGGAGCAGCTGAGCCAAGAGGGTTCATGCAGGGGCAGCGCTCCAGGGGTCTGTGCTGTTCCCTGGAGATGCTGGAGCAGGATGGGGCTCAGCAGCACCGCACTGCTCGGCTCTGGGGGGGAGCAGGGCAGGGCCCCGACCCAGCACCGAGACCCCTGGCACGGCTTCAGAGCCACCGCTGCCACACTGACGGTGCGAGTGCCGGCTCCCCTGGCAGGCGGCAAGCAGACATGTTAAAAACCCCTGGCACGCCATGAAAGCGCTGGGAACAGGGAAAAAAAATCTCACACTTAGAGCATGAGAAAGGAGACAAGAAATGTCACCTTGTTCTGGCAGGAAAACAGCCAGCCTGTGCCGCCCCCGTCGCTGCAGGACTGCCCGTGGCTCGTGCTGGGCAGCTGGGTGAGCTCCTGGCGTGCTCCTGGCATGCTCCTGGTCATTCCCAGTGGAAGGGGACTGCAGACCCCCACGCCGTCCCCCTCTCCCCGCAGTGTCCATGTCAGCACTCCCGTGCCCGTGGACTGGGCAATGTTCCCGTGAGCACCACGGCCGTGCTTCCCTGTGGACACAGCTGGGGCTGTTGGCCGAGCTGCAGCTGATTTATGGCCCCTGTTACTGAAATATTAATGAAGGGCCTGGCCAGCCCCGCGCCTGCTCCCTTCGAGGCTAATTATTTTTTAAGTCAATATATGTGATCCACGGGGGATCTGCCATTGCGACTGAAGGTCGGCACAACAGGGGACTTGTTTAAACCCAGCAGTCAAAGCACGGTCATTGCAGGGCACGGCATGCGCTCGCTGGCCCTCGCCCCAGCTCCGGCCCCACATCCATCCCGGGGCCACGCCAGCCCCACAGAAGGGCTCAGGGATGAGCCAGGATGAGGAATCTGATGCACTTCAACTGTGCACCCAGGCTCACTGGTGTGGCCTCATCCCATCCCAGTGCCCATCCCAGTGCCCATTCTGTGCTCTGGGAGCACGAGGCACAATCACCACCTCTCGAAGCTGTGGCAGAAGCCGGCCCCAGGCCGGGGGGAGCAGTGGGAAGCACCTCGTGCTCGCCTGGGGCGAGGGGGACGCAGGGAAGGGGAAGCACCAGGAGCAGCCGGCGCGTGTGGGTGGGCTGGAGCGGGCGGGCTTGGCTGCCGCCGTGTCCCATCGAGCCGCTCCATCCTCCGGTCATTTACAATAAAAAATAAAGCAGGGAGGATTTCCAAGCCCAACACGGGGCTGGCCCGGCTCCAGCGGGAGGTCAATGATTTGCTTTGCACTACACATGCTTAAAAAATAATAATAAACCGAGTCAAAACCGAGAAGTGAGCTATGGAGAGGGAGAGCAGCACGTTGTTTCTGCGGGCCGGGCTGCGAAAGCCAAAGGCACTGGGAGCAGCTCGGCTGAGCAGTGCTGGAGCGTGGGGCAGACTTGGCACCAGCCCGTCCTTAACTGCATGACACCTGATCTGATCCAAGGCTGCTGTACGCGCCGCCGGAGCCGGAGCCGGAGCCGGAGCCTCGCCCGCCAGCAGCCCAGGGAACAAGAAAACATTTTCCTTGACGAAGGAAAAACACCCCACCCCATCTGCAGGGACCTGCTGCCCCCGAGCAGCACCCGCGCCTGGTCCCACATGGAGTGGGATGGGCATGGCATGGCATGGCAAGGCATGGCATGGCAAGGCATGGCATGGCAAGGCGTGGCATGGCATGGCAAGGCATGGCAAGGCATGGCATGGCAAGACATGGCATGGCAAGGCAAGGCATGGCATGGCAAGGCATGGCATGGCAAGGCACAGCATGCCCATAGTGCAAACTGCCCGTGGGTCACCCCCCCTGGAGCCGAGGGGCCTGGGGTCCGGCAGCAGTGCCGACACCACGGTGCCACCACTTGGTCCCGCGGCCGCCGGGTCAGGGCTCAGCTCAGGCGGATTAACGACCCCGGGCGTGTGTGCCGGGAGCCACAGGTCACGGTGCAGGGCTTAATCCCTCACCTCCAGCTGTCAAAACTCCTCCTGAGCACGGCAGAGCCCCGGCGACCGCTGCCGAGGGCACGCGTGGGGGCAAAACCATCCCTGTGGAATGGGGATGGGAGACTGGCACTGGGAGACCCAGAGAGAGCCCCAGGTCGGTACCGGCTCGGACCTGAGTCTGGGTGGAAAACCTTGGCCCGAAGCTGCAGGAACACCGGGTTCCTGCCCTGGGGGCGAGGCTCAGCCTGGCTCACAGCACCCCTGGGGCGCTGCAGTCCCCTCACCAAAATACGGCTGGGAATTGTCCCATGAAGGCACGCGAGACCCAAGGGACATGTCCCCCCTTGCCCCGGCCCCGGGGAAGGGTTTCTGCACCCAAGCCCCCCAGTCCAGTGTCCCTCCCGCCAGCCTCCACTCCACCGAAATACCAGACTCGCAGCATTAATAGCAGGGTTCCCTGCCAGGTGCATAGTTTGACCAGTCGGATCACACATGCCAAACCACAGGTATTTTATGAGACGTTTCCTGTTATGAAGACATTTTTGTGGGGATTCATTTTTTTTTTCCTTCCCTTCTTCTTCCCGTCTCCTCCTCCTCCTCCTCCCGGTGGGATGGTGGCCTGCCTGAAGGGCAGCAGTGACACTGTCCCTGAGGGTCTGGTGGAGCAGAGTGGGAGATAAATGCCAGAGCTGGGGCACAGCAGGGATGAGGATCACAGAGGGTCCTGTCCCCTTGGCCACCCTGGCAGGGTCTGGAGCCCCTCTCCAGGGGTCTGCACAGGGGCTGTGAGGGTCCAAATTGCTGAGTGAGCCCTGGCTCATGCCATGGCCAAGCACAGCTTCTTGCTGGATCCTGGGGCAGGATGTGGAGCATCCGCACAGACACCACAGGGAAGGGCATGGGCTGTGAGCCCCACCGAGCTGCTGGAGCATCAGGCATCACTACCTGAGGAAGCTGTGCTGCCCCAGCCAGCACTGCCCTCCGGGGACACCCAAGCCCTGGTGGGAGCAGTGGGAAGCACTGGGAGTTTCCCCAAGGTCTGTGGGTCAGATCCGCTTTGCCCTCGCAGCTCCTGCACAGAAACAGCATTTTCCAGGGTAATGGGTGTTTTGCAAAGAAATCTGCTAAAGCCTGGAGGGACCCGCAGAGAGCGATTCCCATCTCAGGGGATTTGCGGGCAAGTGGCCATCAGCCGCAGATATTTAAAGTTCCAGCCTCGTGCTGGGTCACCAGCTTCATTATAACGAGCCATGGTCCAGGACAGAGCCTTCTGGGGCAGGGTGCTCAGGGTGGCTCTCCCAGGGGGCTGCAGGGTGGGACACACAGGGCAGGGATGTCCCAGAGACCTCCCGTGTCCCTGTCCACGCTGTCCCCATGAGAGCCAGGGTGATGGTGTGGCACAGAGCACCCTGATGCTGCTGGAACCCATCACATCCATGCAGATGTGCAGGAGGGATGCAGCTCCTGCAGCCAAGGCAAGGCAGTGACAGCCCTGCCCATGCGGGAAGGGGACTCCTGTGAAGGGGGACGCGGGAGAAGGGGGATGCAGTGGGAGCCCATGGTGGCTTTGGGTCCAACGAGGGGCCTCAACAGCAGTAGTTGCCCTCCTGCAGGATGGACACACTGGCCATAGCAGCCTTGCACCACGGCAGATACAGACTGAGGCAATACACAGGGACAGCAGCTCCTGAGCTGGCCCCCAGTGCCCCACAACTGGTGCTCTTGGTCCCTGGCACAGCGTCACCTCCACACAACCCCACACCGTGATTTTCCCCGCTGAGCTCCACCGCTCCAGCCCCCACGCTGCCCTCCACCGCACTTCCAAGCCACCCAAGGTACAACACCAAACGTGTGAACTGCTGTGAAACCATTCCCTCCTGTGTGAAACCATTCCCTCCTGTGTGAAACACCAGGAACATCCCCCCATCCCTGGCCCTGCTGCCCGGGCGGGAACTTGCCTTGCAGTGTTTATCCTAACAGTCATTTTATTTTAACGTCAGGGGTTGAAAGCCTGTCTCCCTGGTTTTGCTGGGTCCTTTGATCTCCATTTCCTCTCCTCTTCCAGCTTTTTAGCAACCCCCCAGGTGAGCCTGGCTGGTGCCAGCGCTGCTGCCTGTGCCTGCCCGACCGGGCAGCCCACGCTCCGGCGCTCACCGTGTCCATCCTCCTCCTCTGCCATAACACCTGGTGAGACCATCCCCATCCTCGGAGCTGCATCTCCTCGGCGGTGACCCCAGAGCTCTGCTCCCTGCTCCCCAACAGGGCAAGCCCATGTTTGGAGCATCCCTGGCTGCACCAGCACTGCAAACCATCCCCCGCTTGCCAGGTCAGTCACAGCCCTTGGGGACTGCGTTGGCTGCAGGTGATGGGACCCGTCTGGAGCAGTGCTGGAGTCCCCTTGCCCGGGGACCAGCCCAGGCAGGTGCTGTGTCGCTTGGGGGTGTCTGTGTCCCCCTCGCTGCAGTGTCTCCAAGCTGGTCCCTGCGCCGCTCCTGGGGTTAACAAGGGGGGGGAATATTGTTTATGCTTCTCTAATATCGGCCTTCTGTTTTGCATTTGCCGTTTCTTCAAAGATAGGGAGCCGCCTCTGCCAAGATTCCAGAGGAGATATCCTCAGCAATGCCGACCGCGCTCCCCACCGCACTCAAAGAAAACAAATGTCAGGCCAAGGATTGATATGAAATAGTTTAAAAATGAGAAAAAGCTGCCTTACAGCTAGGTTTACATTAAAATAAATTTCAGGAGCAGGAGCCTCGGCTGTGTCCTTCCCTGGCGGGAGGCACAGGGGGATGGGGTTACCTGCCAGGGCGGTGCCGCTGTCCTGCCCTTACCTCGGTCACATGTGGCCCTGCACCAGCACCAGCTCCCCCATCCCCATCCCCATCCCTATCCCTATCCTCATCCCCATCCCATCCCTGTGTCTATTTCAATCCCCTCCCCATTCCCACCGCTATTCCCACCCCTTTCCCATCCCCATCCCTATTCCCATCCCCTGCTGCCCCCCAGGGCCGTGCCCCATAAAGGAGCACTCCTGGCACAGCAGTGATGCCAAGCTGCTTCCCCACATCCACACCCCAGGAAGGGGACGGAGCGCACATTTCAGGCAGTATTTATGTTCTTTAATTTAATTTACTTTAATTTAATTTCTGCGAGCTGCTGGGAGACCCCAGCCAGACCGAGGTGTTTGGTGGAAACTCTGACACGATGCTTCCCACTCTCCCAACTGGATTTCGGATTTCCCCTGTGCCCTGTAATGCCTGTGTCGGGGGGCAGCCCCTCTGCCAGTCTGTGCTCGCAGGGCCCTGCAGCACCACAGGGCTCGGTGCTCTCATCCCAGTGGGCAACCCCCACGTGCCTTTCTGTCGGGACGGACGCGGGTTGTGCAAAATCATGCTGATTTTTTTCCCAGAATTTCGCTTGGAAAGAATTTGTCTGACACTGTCACAAGATGTTTCACCATCGCTGAATCAGCTTCTTTGATTTTTCAGTTTGAAATTTCTATATTTTATTTTTTATTTTTTTTTTTTTTTAGTTTCCACGTTTCCTTTGTCTCGGAGCCGACAGCCTCACAGGGAATTCCAGTGGCCCCACTTTCCTGGGGATTATGCCAATGCCTCATCTCCCTGAGCCCCGTGCAGAAGCAGCAGCGAGTCCCATGGGGCAGCTCCGCTCCCGGCCAGCCGGGTGGCATGTCCTGAGGGACACCAGGGGCCACTCAGTGTCCCCACGTGCACCATCTCTGTCATTAGCTTTCAGCCTCACACCCGCATGCCACAACCCATAGACACTTTCATTTCCAGGCTCCCCATTTCCACTGCAATCAAGTTTCCCACTGAATTTGCTCCAAAGGGTTCCAGACCCCCCTTGCCCAAACCCCTGCACCCACAAACACGTTCATCTCCTGCTGCTTCTGCCTCTCCCAACACGGAACCATCAGCAGAGTCATCCTGTCCAGGACACACAGTGGCTGTGGAGCATCCAGACCCCGACAGGGCAGCCCAGAAGGAAATGGGATGGATTTTGTGTGGCCCAGACCATTCCAGGAGAAAAACCACTTCTGGACCCAGGCTGTAGAAAGGAGCAGCCGGGACAGCATAAGGAGCTGTCTGGGCAAGGCCTGGAGGAGCCATTGACCTTCACAGCTCCAGAGCATCTGCCTTGGGCGTTGCTGTTACCATTGACCCTTTGCCAAGCAAAATCAGGGACCTGGAGCTCCAGCACCAGTGGAAAGCAGTGTGGAATATATGGAATATTTTCTTAGTGGGACTCATTTGTTTCTGTTAGAGACGCCAGCCCTGGTCAGACACACAGCTGGTGGAGCTCAGGGCTGTCCCCATGTCCCTGCAGTGTCCTTGGGGCACAATTTGCTGGAGGACGGGATGAAACGGGAGCACCAGGGCACAAAGCTGGGGACCGACCCCGGGGGACAGGGAGACACTTATTACAAAACCTTTTGTTTAGTCTTCAAGCTGGAAAAACACTCAGCTCACTCTGGGTTTTCCTCCGGGCTGTGCCATGTGGGAACCTCCTTCTGTCCCCACTCAGGACCCACTGCCCAGAGGGGCTCATCCTGCCAGTGGCACGGTGCTGAGCCCAGCCAGGACCCTCTGCCTTGGCACAGGGGCACCTTGGGCACAGGCACTGAGAGGCTGCCACGGTGCTCAGGAGAGGACTGGCATCATTACTGCATCGAAGGAGTACCAACAGTGATTCCAATTATCTCCCGGTGCCAGGAGCAGACCCAGACTCTGGGAATAGATGCAGACCTGGGGAATAGTCCAAGACCCAGGGATCAGACCTGACCTGGGGCAGGCTCTGGCATGCTGCTGCCTTCTAGGAAGGGCTGGGCACGTGGCAGCCCCAGTTTGGGCAGGCACTGGGCGTCTGCTGCGGGTGCCACGCTGGCCTGGCACTTAGGAGCAGCAAAACATGGGGAAAAAATTAAACTGACTGATTGAGCCCATTTTTCTAGAAAACAACTCTTAAAAAAAAAAACAAACCAAAAAGAAACACCAAGAAGAGAAAAGAAGCCCAAGGTACCCTTCAGCCTTCAACCTGGAATTATTGTGGGACCGGGGCTGGGAAAGGCTCTGGAGGCAGGGACGGCAGTGGGCAATGCCCAGGGAGGGTGACAGCCCTCTCCACACCCACCATGGGGTGCCCTAAAGTTCTGCCCCGAGTGGCTGCAGGACCCACGTGGGACGGGCAGCACCAGCCCCATTGCTGCCATGGAAAGAACCAGGATAAGCAGAGCTGGCTGGGATCACAGGGATCTCCGGAGGATCCCACCCCATCCCAGCTGCCCTGGTAGGGCTCGGCCAGTGCCCGGCACGCCCACGGCTCAGCCGGCTCCTGGGAGCCTTCCCGCACAAGCCCTCGGACATTTTCCACCACGTTTACAGCAAGACCATTAAAATGCTGTTTTCCGAAGGCTCGGCACGTCAAAATGTCAGGCCCTGGGTGGAATGTGGCGGGGGAGTGGTGGGAAGAGGGTTCTGGTCATGGCTGGGCTCCAGAAACCCCCCATCTGGGCTGGCCTTTGGCCTCCAAGGGAGGCACTGGGGGCAGTGGCCACCTTCATCCCCCCGGCACCCTGCGGGCAGTGGCGAGCGGGGGCGGCTGGTCCGAGGAGCCCTGGACGGGGTCCTGCCCCAGCACTTGGCAACTGGCACCGTCTCCTGCCCGCCACCGAGCTCCTTTTGTTGGGATGTTACGGCTGCCCCTTCCCACGGCCCCCGCCGGGCTCTGCCAGGGCCAGACCATGGCCATGATGAGTCAATGGAAAGCAAATGCTGGGCAAAGCCAGTGTCCCACGGCCTTTGGCCACCCCTGCCCGCGCCGGGCCAGCGCCGTGGCACCAGCACGGTGTGATCAGGCAGTAATGGGAGGTGAAGTCATGAGGCCAGTGCTCCTCCCGGACCTTCTCCATCAACCAGAGCTTGCCAAGAGGTCACTTTACGGCGGCCAGTGTCCCCTCTTGTGTGGTGCCAGCACACAGCGTGCCCCAGGGACGCTCCCTGCACCCAGCCCCTGCAGCAAACCCAACCCTGAGCAAAGCTGGCACCTGCTGCTCACTCCTGGGCGTCCCTCCTAGTTGGGGGACAGCTGGCTCTGGGGGACACATCCACTTGGGAGGCTTAAGGGAACAGGGACACATCCTGGCTGCCCAGGGCAGCACATCCTGGTGTGTGTGAGCCCAGCCAAGACGGGGTCAGGGAGCTGGGGGAGCCCCAGGGTGCCCTCTGTGAACAGGGAGTCCACACGTGCCATGGCAGGTCGATGGGGCTATTTCAGGAGCTTCCAGCACCACCCAGAGAGGTGTCTGACGCTTTTATTTATAAAGTCACTGGCTCCTGCCCAGCTCCAGACGCTCGCATGAAGGAAAAACCCCGCTGGAGCCAAGACAAACAGAGCCAGCAGCATCCCTGCAAGGCGGGAGGCAGCGCCAAGCGAGCCAAGGATGCTCCGGCGGGACCGTCCAGCCACAGTACCTGGCAGGACGGCCGTGGCCTGGCACCATGGCCCCAGGGCTGGGATCCCACAGCACAGCAGCCCTGGGGGCACCAGATATGCCAGGGCTGCATGGAGCAGGTGGGGGGCTGCTGGCAGGACCCTGTGTGCTGCCCTCAGTGCAGGGGCTGCTGCTCAGTGCCAGGGATCTGCTTGGGGTCTGCAGAGCCACTGCGGGACCCCTGACACTGCAGCCGCCCTCTGCTTCCTATCCTGGTCCCCTGGCACTTCACCAGGACAGCTGGCCCCACTGGCAGCCAGTGCTCTCCACAGGGATGCTCCTGTGCCCAAAGGCAGAGAGGGATGCATACTCCCACAGCTCCCGCCAAGCATGGGGATGAGGGTCCAAACCTGTTCAAGGGGGGCAAAAGGGCTGACCCCACCAATGGACCACCCCAACACTGGCTCCAGTCCCCAGCAGCGCAGCAACAACTGGGTTATTGTCTGTGTGTGCCAGGGACACGAGTGTGACAGGGAATTCAACAAACCTGGTGCTTTCCGCTGGTCCCAGTCCAGGCTAATCCCATAAGACGCCCTGTCAGCAGAGCCAGAAAGGAGGGACAGCAGCTCCTGGCCCCCCCATCTGGCCCAGGCACCATCCAGGGGCTAAGCAGTGCCACCTTCCCAGTGCTCCCACTGGGCCCAAGGTGGGTGCAGACAAAGGCTCTGAGAGCGCCAGCTCCAGCTGCTCCAGGGACTTGGCTAATGGGGTCCATTCGCTTGGTAGTTCTTGGAATAACAAATTGTATCATCCAAAAAAGCAAAACCACAAAGGGGGATCGGTTTGCAGACCGACTCACAAAAGCCCCTTGTCTGGAGGCTCCCCGTGCCCCCCAATCTCCTGGAGAAAATTTAACCAAAATAAGCAGCACGCCCAGCCCTGCACTCTCACGCTCCACGGCAAACTGTGGAGCAACACGGATCAACGTGATCCTGCAGCTGGCACCTGGCTGTGCCACACGGAGCCAGAGAGCTGCTCCATCCAGACAAAACTGAGTTGGCCAAAGCTCAGAGGGCTCTGGGCACAGTGCAGACCCCCAGTACTGTTCCAAACCCATCTGCCAGTCCATCCCAGTCAGCAGCAAACGTGGAGGGAAAGGGCAGCCCCAGTTTGTCGGGGCTTGTGCAGGAGCAGGAAAGAACAAGCCATGGATTTCTCTGGAGCAGGATGAAAGGTGAGGCTCAACACCTGCTAAACCCTCTAATCCCCCTCCTGACCCCTGCCAGCTCTCCAGCGGGCTGGAGCCCACCAGCCCAGTGGGAAGTGGAGGTTTGGAGCAAACAGGGTTCCCAGCAGAGCAGGGAGTGATCCCAGCCTGCAGTGGGACCTGTTGGATGAATCCATTGGCTCCTTCTGGTTTCCAACTCCCATGGGGACATCCCGCGCCTGCTGTCATTGCCAGAACCCCAAGGTCACCCCAGGTCATGAGCACCAGTTCACATCCTGAGAGGACATGCTGGCTGAGATGCCCACCTGGGTCCTGTCCTGGGGGGCTGCAAGAAGGGGAAAGGCTGAAGGAAGGGGGGTTAAACTCTTTCCCGGTGGGACTACATTCCAGAATCATGGGATTTTTGAGCTATTCCTCCAGCTGGGATTGGACCCCAGGGAGCAAACCCCATCCTATGCCAAGAGCTCTCCTGGCCGCAGCCCCACAGGGAGCTTGCCTTTGGGAAGGTGCCCCTTTCATGCTTCTCTCAATGGGTGGACAGAAGTTTGCTTCTCGCACTGCCCTGGTCTTCACACCTTCATGTGCAGGGCAGGAGCACTTGCTGCCAGCCCTTGTTCTGCAGCCCAGGTCAGGTACCCTCAGCCCCAAAACTCACTTGAATTATTGGCAAGTTCTGAGCAGTTTTGGACCAGGTTCCACCCCTGGACCAGCTGCCACCAGCCAGGAGACTCAAACAGATGGTCTGTGACACCCTGTCGCACTCGTGCAGGACACGACCAAGCCCTGGGATGGGAACGGCCGCAGCCACTGACCTTTGGGGACACATCTGAGTTCCCACATCCCTTGGGAGCACAGGGTGGGAGGGGGCTGCACCCAGCCGTGCCCCGGACGGTCGCTCCAGCAGCTCCCCTCTTCCCATCCAGATGCCCCCGGGAAGGAAGCCGAGGCCAGCACAGCTCCAGACCAGGGACCAGGGGCGACCCCTCCGTCACGGCCCATCTGCCGCGGGTAATTCGCCGCCTGCCCGGCAGCGCTCTGGCTGCATTCCTGCCCTAAGTACCGCGGATTTGCTGTGCTTTATGAAAAACGAGAAGAATGTTTTAAATGAAATTAATTCTGACGAACCCAAGATTTCATAAAAGAGCTGCCTGGGTACAGTTTGGCACGGGCCCGCTCTTGTTCGCTCTAGTGCCTCCCCTGGGGGGAAGAAAATACCAGGCTTGGCATAAAATAATTACAGACTCCCTGTGCAGCTCCGTTTACGGCTGCTTGAGGAGCGCCGGGGTCTTGTCCTGGCCCGTAGCTGGTGGTTGGCAATGACATCACACACGGCCTTTAATAAACTGCAATGGGAGAAGGTGTAATGGAAACGAGCATCGGCACCAACCGTGCCGGGCTGTCAGAGCGGTGCCGGACACCTGAGGGTCCCTCGCTGGGGCCATGTGGGACCATCTCACACTGCCACATGAGCTGGCACCTCCTAGCACGGTGCGGTGTTGACACAGACAAGGTCCACTCGTGGCACAGACGTGTCCGTGCCGGCGGTGGGAAGGAGCGAGCGGAGGTTCGGGAAGCGGGCACGGAGCCACCGGTGCTCGGCATGGCCCCACCAGCTTCCTCTGGACGCAGACAGAGGAACTGCTGTGGTCCTGCCCGGCTCTCCCTTTCATCTTGACTTTAAAAAGCCACTAAATTAAAACCACAAAGGCACCCAAGCCCCGAAGCGACTCTGCTGTCCCGCCGGCCCCCGCGCCAGGGGATGCTCGGCGGGACGCGGCACTCGCGCGCAGCCGGAGCAGCTCGCGGGGCCCTGACCTTGTTATTTATGTAACACAAAGCTCTTCTCCTCTGTTCATGCACTGCCACGAGCCAGCTGCTGAGAGCTCCACAACGTGACCCTCAGGGGTCCACGGGCCCATGGTGGTGGCTGAGCTCCGGACCCTCACGCTGCTGTGACCAGGGGGACAGCCCAGCTCCGATTGTGGAACAGGCTCTCCAGGGCTGTGGTGAAGTCAGGATCCCTGGAAAGTGTTCAGAAAGCAAGTGGACATGGCATTTCGTGGTATGGTTTAGTAGGCATGAGGGTTGGCTTGGTGGTCTTGGAGGGCTTTTCCAACCTCAGTGACTCTGTGTGCCCACAGTGCCCAGCCTGGTTTGGGGTCTGCTCTGGATGCCTGCACTGCCCACCTCCGGGCTGTGGGCTCTGCCCTCCCAGGTTATCAGCTCAGCCCTTCGGGGCCCAAAGCACCTGAAATTAAAGGCAAAGCAAAGACAGAGGTATCGCCACTGTAATCCAAACTGGGATCCCATCGGGATCTGCCTGTGGGTTGTGAGTGCCAGACTGGCAATATCAGGAAATATGAAGAAATAGCAATAAAAGTCAGCTTGTTCTTGTCCCCTGGCTCATGGCACACAGAGCAGTGAGAAATACCTTTCTGCAGTCCTTGACAATGCATGTTTGAGGCTGGAAATATGCTTTTCTGGCAAAAGCCCACATATTTAACCTCAGTGGGCACCAGCAGCTCACTCTGTGGGTCCGGAGAGGGGAGGGCAGTGGGACTTCCCAGCCTGCCAGGGCACAGCCGTGCAGGGGAAGCTGCTCCAGCCACTGACATGGAGCAGGATGTGAGGGTGATAAGTGGTGAGTGTTGAAATGAAAGCTACAATGAGAGCAAAGGACCTGCTGCAGGTCCACTCCATGCCAAGCCTCCCGCCACCTTATCGGTGCTTCCCTGAAAACCATGGCTGTGTTGTCCTGACATTAAATATTCTTGTGGTGATCCGTATCTCCTCCATTTCACTCACTGCACCCGAATGCTCCAGCCCTGATGCACACCCTGGATTCACACTCTCGCCTCTGGAGTGAAGCCAAAATCTCCAAAGGAAAAAATGCAGCCAGGGCTTCCAAGTTTTGTGGCGAAACCACATGATTTTGATGGGAAGCCATAAATCAGTCCCAGGCTCTCCCAACCTCCGGTAACTTCTTAAAACAAACCTGGGCTGAATTTTGGGTCTTGTAATGAAATCTGAAAGCAGGTGAATTGGCCGCGGGGTTTGAGCATGACCACAAGTGAGTGCACAGAGTGGCCTCGGCCACTCCGGACAGCCACAACTCATCTGAGTGGGCTCAGCTCTCCTGCAATTAATGGGGCACAACCAAAGCACCTTCCACCTTCGTGGTGTCTGAGGGCAGGAGAGGCTCAAGTGCTGCCCAATCCCTGCGGCAACGCTGAGACCTTCCAAGCCCCGGGGGCACAGGCAGAGCTCCAACAGCGGGGGAGGACAGGGAACACCCCAGCAATGAGATGAGAAGAACCCTCTGCCCTGACAGAACACGGGCATCAGGGGAAGGAGTAAATCCTCATGTGGCTGCAGGGATGGGGGCAGCTCCCCAAGGTGGTCTGGCCCCAAGGTCTTGGGTTTCAGCACAAAACAAAGCGAAGGCTCTTATTTGGCTAATGTGCCTCCGAAGAAAAGCTCTATCCTTGTTTGCTCCCACTGCTGCATTGTCTGTGGATAAAGACGGGGATAGATCTCATCTGATACAGCAATATCATCTCGCCCATCTGGACGGAGCTCTTTACAAGACCCTGCTTTAGAATTTAGATCCCTGGGAACTTGGAAGGCAGCAGTGAAACAAAACCCTCCTCCAGAACAATAAAGAGGCTCTCGGCGACGGCCAGAGCTCTGTGGGGCAGGCACAGGAACACTGCGAGGTGCCAGGGGTCCAGCATCGTGGGGCTGCTTGGGTGTGCAGCAGGTTTTGCAGAAATCTGCTGGTTTGGGGCAATTCCTGGGGCCCATCCTGCCCGGGGAAGGCAAAGCTTGGGCTGGGAGTGCTGCAAGTAGTAGAGACTCAGGTTTTTGGTGCAAAACAGTCAAGCTGTGCAAGGCCTTGTGTCGACCGCTGCATCCACAGCAGGTGGACATCGAGGTCACTGTCCTCCTCCCTGATTGCTCCCTGCCAAGCCCTGTCCTGGACAGAAGCGCCTGGAAGAGCCTCTGAGGACAAACATCTCCAGATGGGCCAGCGGGACGGGCTCAGCCCCAGGGAAGGTTGCGGAGACCAGACTCGGCTGCTCTGCAGGTTTTGGCTGCAGTTGCTCCTGTGATCTGGAGCTTTGCTCCATGAACTCGGTTGACACCGGGTCCAGGGGTCACAGGAGCGCTCTGTGGCCACTGGCTGAGGGGACAACAGACACCCTCACAATGCCACCTCTGGCTGCTTTTTTAACCCTCCTCATTTTTGGTAGCACCTATCTCCAGCCTGCAGCCCCTGGCCAAGCTCGGGAGTGCTGCAGGGTGGCAGCAGCCAGTGGGAGCCGTGGGGTCCCTGGTGGGATATTCCTGCGAGGACACGGGGGTAAAGGGCAGGAGGTGGCTTTGATGAAGGGTCTGGCCCCTGCAGCTCCTTGGGAGCAGCCAAGTGATGCCCAGAGGTGAGCTGGGCTTTGGGGAGCAGATCCTCTCATCCCGCCAGGCTCCGCACCCCTGTGGCCCCGCGCAGATGTTTCCCGGAGCGCTGCCATCCCTCCAGCCCTTCCCGGCCGGGATGGATCCCATTGCTTTGAAGTTCGCAGCCGATGCGCAGGGTTATGCAGCCAGAGCAGACAGCCCTGGGGAAGAGCCAGGCGGCCAGGGATGTGACTCAGGAGCGGCTCCGGTGACAAGGGGAAAAGGAAAAGCGGTTTATTATGTCTGTGCCGGCGTCCAAGTCGCCAACGCAGGGAAGCAATGTGCAGCTGAGCCCTGAGCGGGAGGGGAGAGCCGGGGGGTCAGCATCACCCCACCTCGCCAGACACCCTGAGGGTCCCAATCCCAATGGATTGCTGCAGGACACAGCCAGGTTCCAGCAGCACCCAGCCCCGCTCCCCAGACGTCCAGTGCAGGGAAGCCCTGAGTGCGAAGGAGGGAATGGGAATGAGCCAATGCTCCCCACCACCTTCGCTAATGAAGTTAATTACTCTTTCTAATCAGTCAGTAATGGAGCATATGGGGGAGTGGGGAGGGTCAGAGCCCAGCACATGCCCCATAGAGCTGATGGCCTGCACCCTCTCCCATAGGGAAAGGGCTGGGAGTGAGAAACTGGGGGAAAACAAATCCAATTTGGTGTCTTTTTATTCCTCCCCTTCCTGCACTATGAGATTTTATTGTCACAGACATTTTCTTTAGTGCAGAGGAATGGAAACTCTGCTCCTTCCCATGCTGCAGACAAGCTGAAATAGGAGAGAATGACCGAGGGGTGTGTGGGGATGGGACAGGACCGGCCCCCACGCCCTGCCCGCTGGGCTAATGCCTTTTACAGGTGCCACTGCCCAAATCCCCTTGATCTGCTGTTGCCCCAGCATGAGGAGCCCGGCTGCTGCTCAGCCAGGGGCCCAGGGCCCGTGGAGGCTGTTTTGTCCCTCACATCACACATCCTGAGAGCAGACAGAACATTAAAACCAGGCGGTTTCATCCCCACCTTCACGGGAGAGGCTGCGCCACCCGCCAGCAGCCGAGCGCTTGGATGCAGCACACAGCGCCGGCATCCCGTGATGGATCAGCACGGAAAACAACACTCCGCTAATCTGCCTCCCCAGCAGCCATAAAACTGTCTTCCCAGTTCCTTCGGAGGGGATTTACAGCGGCTCAAAGCATCCCAGAGCAGCTGTCGGAGGCGAGAGCCCCCCGTGGGCTCCGGCCCCACACCTGGGACACATCATGGCATTGGGGTGATGCCCTCATACCTCTTGGCCCTCAGCCACTCAGCTTGATTCACCCCAAACTAAGGCTCCCCAACGGGGACTTGGCAGCCCCCTAGAGCGGGTCAGTGCCCCCAAGGTCATGCCTGACCCCTGGAGCCCCTTGCCAGGGTCCCAGCACCCCACAAAAAGGCTCAGGAGAGGCTCATCCCCTCACTGGGCTGTTTCTGTCCCCCGTGCTGAAGACAAACAGGGCAGACTCTGCCCCAGTGGGGACAGCTGGTCTGGAGCTTTGGTCACAGCCTTGGTGACCGTCACTCAAGGGGCAGCACCTCGCCCAGCCATGGGTTCACCGAGAGGCAGCTGCTCACCAGCCCCGAGGCTTCCTGAGCGAGTGACCCACGGGGGTTTGAGCCCTGGTGGGGCCAAGCACAGGGGCTGCCCCACGACCCCTGGCCACAGCCTGTGCCGGGCCCCTCCGGCACCGAGAAACATTCCAGTGCTGGGCAGGGGCAACAGGAGCGCTGGCCCCACGTTCCCCCCGCTCTGTATCCAAGTGGGAAACCGAAAACCCGACGCAAGGCGAGCTGTGCTGAGCCCCTGCCAAGAGCCACGGACAGAAATATCCTTGATTTCGCCAAGGTGTGAATAACTTTTGACACTTCTAGGGCTTATTGCCTTAAAAAAAATCCCCCCGCAGTCCCCATTCACACTCTGCAGGACTGTGTTTCATATGAATGGAATATATGAATCACTGTAAAGAATTTAAATGCTTCCCTGTACAAAGAAACGCTCCCTCCCCGCCTCTGCAGCCGGGCTCCGCACAGCCTAAAACAAAGGCATGGCAGGAGACAGGACAAATCCCCATCACCAAACCGCTGCCTCTGTAGCCAAGGGCAGCCCAGCCTCTGGGTTCGGCCCAGCGCAGTGGGGCAGAGCCCAGCACCCTCCACCACCCACTTCAACCCACAACCAACTCCCCAGCCACGGCACTCGCGGTTTCCGAGATTCCCAATGAGTTCCTGACAGCTCCAGGTTCTCGCCTCGGTGTGCTGTTCGCATTTCAGCTCTGCTCCCACCCCTAAACCCCAGTTTTCACGGTGGAACAGGCAAAGAAAAGCTCTTTACTGCCATTCCTCTGCCCAGACCCGCTGGGACAATCCGCCTCCCCACTGCTGGGGGACCCACTCAGCTGGGCTGACAGAAACCAGGCAATTCTTCCTGCAAGAATCTCTCCCGTTTTTCAGCAAGTTTGGGTTTTGCTGCTCCTTTTCCCCTTGGGCAACAGGGCGAGGAGGAAAAATGTAACTGGAAGCCTGGCGCAGCCTCACTGCGTTTCCAGCTGTGATGTTTCCCCTGGCATCGCTGCCTCGGCTCCGCACACGCGGCCGTGTCCACAGCCCCAGCGGCACGAGGGGAGCCAAGACGGGGCTCCAGGCACCCAGGTTGTGTTGGTCCCTCAAAAAGCAGGGGAAGGACAGCCCTTGGAGCTCCCGTCCACCACCACGGCACTGCCCCTGCCCCAGGGGCTCACAGCCACCAGCCCCACTGCCAGCTCTGTGTCCTAAATTCACAGGATCCAGCTCTGAAAGGAGCCGCTTTGTTTCCCAGTGTCCCTCGCAGATGGATCAAAACTGCATTTTTACAGAAGCAATAAAAATCCCAGGAATTCACCGGCCTTATGATTTATTAAACATGTTCCTTATAGCAAAGCTGCCCATAGATGAGAAATATCTCCGGTAGGTTATTGCCTGGCCTGGGGCTACTGTACAGGGGGGATCTTTCCTGGCTTATTGGGAATGTTCAAAGCCAGGGAACCTGGTGGCTCAGGAGCCAATTAACAGCAACACTTAAAAAAACCTAAATAAAATAAGCACCTTGTATTTCCCAAGGTGTTTGTGGAAGGCGCTGCAGTGCCAGTACCCGGGAACAGTGCTGGTACCCGCTGGGTACAGATGTTGGCAGCTGCAGGAGGGGACAAGCTCCAGGCAGCGAGAGCCAGCAGCAGCTGTCCCAAAGGTCGCAGCACTTTCCCTAAAACACTTTTGCTCTCACAAACATATTTCCTAACAGGAGAAAGGGCTGGGCATTGCGAGACGGCAGAGGCTCTGGGGAGGATTCCCCGAGAAAGGGATCCGGCCGAGGTGGGTCAGAGGACGGAGAAAGGATGAGAAAAGGAAAAGCAGAGGAAAGCGGGCTCAGACCTGCCCCGGCGAGGGACGGCTGGAGCGTCCTGCGGTGTTCCTCGAGGGCAAAGGCACCAGAACCGCGGGACTCGTGACTGGGAAATCCACGAGATCAACTCCCGCCCGAGCCCGGGGAGACCCGCAGGACACGCGGGGGAGCGGCGGAGCCCCGTCCCCATCCCGGCGGAGCGGAGCGGACCCTTACCTCACCTCCCCTCGGCGCGGCGGAGCGGAGCGGAGCAGCGGGCACGGGCGGCCGCTGGCGGGAGCGGCGGGACGGNGCGAGTGCTCTCTTTTCTCTCCTTTCTCTCTTTTCTCTTTTCTCTCTTTTCTCTCTTTCCCCTCTTTTTCCCTCGGTCCCCCCGGCCGTCCCAGCCCGGCCGCACTGCTCGTTCCTCGGGCGCGGGACGGAGACTGCGCGCACCGCACATCCCCGAGGGCGAGCCCCGGCCCCCGCCACTCCGGCCCCTCCTCGCCACCCCACTCGGGACAGGGGGCCCGTGGGCACGGCCCCCCCGGGCGCAGGGATGCCCAGTGCCTTGGGGATGCCGGTGCTAACAATACCAGCCACAGGGTGGGAAAAGAGTCACAAAGACTGAGTTCTGCCGGCTCCTGGGATGGGGCACAGTGGGGTCCAACCCTCTTTCCTCTCCTTGGCCCATTTGGCATCCCAGGGCTGGCGCAGCGTTTTCCCCATGCTCCCACAAACTCACTGCCCTCTCCCTTTTGTGGGCACAAGGCCACAGCAGGAGGTGCCCCCCTTTTCGGTGGTGGGGGAACTTCACCACTCCGAAAATCCTCTTGCCCTGGCCAGAAAAGTCGGGAAACGTGGTGCCAGTGCCGCCGGCTCCTGCTGCCTCGTGACTCGGCAGAGTTTCAAATCACACACCGGGACGGAGGTGCCCCGATCCAGGGGGGAGTGGGGTCCCCGCAGCATCCCCCACCTCACACCCTTCCCATCCACCGTGTGCTGCCCATCCCCAAGGCGGGCGAGCCGTGGCATCCCGCTGGCAGCCGCGTGCCTGGCACAGCCGGGACAGCGCCGGCACTGCCGCAGCTGCCGGGGGTGCACGGGCCGGGGGTGCGGGGCCCCGGTGTGCCCCGGGAGGCAGATTAGGGTTGCTCAGGCAACGGGCACGGAGAAAACCCGTCGGGATGGAAGCCGCTGGGTGCACAAGGGTGTTTGTTTTCTGTATTAAGCGCCTGAGCAAGGGGGGCATCAGACGGCTAATCCCCCCTCAATGCCTTCCCCCGACGAGCAGCCGCCGCGGGGCCGGACCCTGCTCCCAGGAATGCTGATGTGCGCGGGCGGACGGGGATGGGGTCCCCTCCGTGCCCCGAGCAGGCAGGGCTGGGGGTCCACCCGCAGCTGGTCCCTACCACAGACCACGGTGAGCAGCTTAGAGCAGCCCCAAGGATGCTCCTGGCCACGGCTCGGCTGGCCTGAACCACGGCACACGGTCACCTGCTGCTCGGGCACTGCAGTCCCAGCGGGATGGCTGCTGGCAGCATCTGCTCTGCCACCGTCTCAGCCCTGTCACCTCCATGTCCAGGCAGTGCCAGCTCTCCTTCCCACGTCCTTGTCCCACCTGCAGCGCCCTGGCACGGGGCAGAGCATGGAGGGGCCTCCACTGGCACGGTGGTTCTTGCAGAAGCAAACCAGCCTTGTTTAACCGGAGCTCTCACTGGCAAAGCATTTCCTCTGCTCACAGACTCATTCACCAGCACAGACATTCCTCTGTCCCGCAGAGCAAACCATCGGCTGCAGCCTCGCTCCGTGCCGGCCTCTCCCGCCTGTCATTGCTCCTGCGCTGGTTCCCTGCTCCACTGGCCTGTCCCTTCGCTGGGATGGACCCTGGGGTGCTGCTCTGGCACCTGACCATGCCACTTCGGCTACGCCAACTTGACCCTGCCATCCTGGCCACACCGGCCCCTTCCTGCTGCCCAGCAATGGTCATTTTTGGGCTGGGGTCTTCTAACCCATCATCGGGTTCTGTCTCTGTTTCCTTCAGGCCAGTCACTGCTTGGATCTTGTGGAGTTGCAGTTTCTGCTGATGGTTGTAGTGTCCTGATCCTCTGTTTTGGGTGCTGGTGCACCTGCTTGCTGGCAGAGCACAGGGAACTGAAAAAAAATGTAGGATTTGGATGAACATTACTGAGTAATACCCAAATCATGTTCTCATATTAAAGGCATAACCCAGCACTGTACCAGCTACTGAGAAAATTGCTCTGAAATTCACTCTATTCCGGCCAAAATGTGTCCAGGTGTGAGCTCACAGATCACAGCTCAAGGCTGCAGCAAACCCAGCTCCTCACGCTGAGCGAGGAAACCAAACAACATCCCAACTCACCCGGTGTCAGAACTTAGAATTTACTTATTTGAGCTAAACAACTGACACCTCTCAGCACTGTGCAGAGCCACTGCTGAGTGCTGTCCTTCCCAGCAGGAGAAGGAAGCTGGGCTTAGTGCAGGATTTAGCAGCTCCACTGCCTCTATCCCCTGGCAGCCCTGTACCCACTGCCATGCCAGGGCTCCATGGTGTCCCCAACATCATGCTGGCCCTGCCAGGGACACACGTGAACCAGTGACAGCCCCGGTGCCCCAGCAGGGCACCTCAGGGATGCTCATGGGGTCCTGGGCTCGCTGCCCCCCAAAATCCCCATCCCAGCCATCCCGCTGCTCCATACAGGAGGAAAAAGAGAGAGGGAGGAGACATAATTCAATCTAGGGCTGAAAAATGCCTTAACTTAATTTTGGTGGGTCACGGACGTAATCGAATCAGCCCCGTGCATTGGAATATCATTTCCATGTTTCCACAAGATGGATAATTGTGCTCGGAAAACCAGCCCTTGGTGCTCAGCAGGAAAATGTGCCATGGGCGTTTGAGGGGGCCAGGGGCTGGGCTGGCAGAGCTGAACAGAGCTGGGGTGCTGTGCTGTGCCCACTCAGGGTGCCAAGGGCGGGGACAAGTGGCCTGGGGGCATCATCCCTGCTTTGCTGGTGGGGATGCTCAGGTGAGAGGTGTCCTGGGAAGGAGGACACCGGGCAGAGAGCAGCGGTGCCGGGGAGTGTGGGGCAAGCCACGGCTCCGTGTGGAGCGCGGTGCCAGATCCCAGCCTTCGGGAACATTCAGTGATGGATTAAATGCAATCTGACTACCACTGTGGGAGGTTGGAGAGAATTACTTCATACAAATGCACTTCGGAAAGTATTTAGAGTCAAATTTTCAAAAGCCCCTGAACGATTTAAGAGCCAAAATCCCATTTTCCAAAGTCACTTAAATGAGCAAGAAAAGATCAGTTAAGAAAACACGCGGGCAGCTGGGGCCTGGGGGGACAGGCTGCGGGCGCAGCACCCCGTCTGATCGGCCGCCGCAGCCTTCGCCCTGGGACACACGAGGATGCATCAGCCTCAAAAAGCATCCCTGGGGCTCTCCTTGGGGGCTCAGCCCGGCGTGGGTCCCAGCGGGTCAGATAGAAGGGAATGGTCCCACTGGGATCGGGGACAGCTCCCGGTTCAGCAGCCGTGGGACCACCACTGCCACTGCCAGCTCCGAGCGCGGACCCCGCCGGGGCAGGAAGGGTCCCCGGCTGTAATGGGAGAAGGCAGGGGCGCAGCTGGGAACCACAGGGCTCCTTCCCTTACCCCACAACCGCTGCAGCCTCCTAAAAGCATCTCCAGTTCCCCGCTCAGCATCCTAATGAACCGCAAGGGCAGCTGGGACCCTCTGAGGCAGCAACCATGGAGACTCGACCCCCCCAAAGAGCAAATCCCAGAGCAATTAGCTTTGCAAGCCTCGGCTGGGCTGGTGGAGGTTCCACATTCCTCGGTGGCTGTAAAGCTCTTTACTGGGATTGTTTTCCTGCGTGAGCCCTGCCTGGGGTACACATGGCCGTGGCTCCAGCTCCCAGCACCTTTGGTGCATGTCATAAAAAACCCACTCTTAGCACGTTGCTTTTGCTTGGGCTGAACCGAAGAGGGTTTATACACTTCCCCCAATAGAAAGCAAAAAGGATCTGAGACAGAATTCTTGCTCCAGGATCCTTTACAATTCCTGGAGGACATTTTTGGAAAGGGAAGGGTTGTATTTATTTTGGCAGCTGACTCTGCTCCTATATACATACACATGGAAAAACTGCACTCACCTATGGTTTCCAGCGCTCCCTTGTCTGCAGAGCACCAGCCCAGGTGGGAGCTGGCGGCCCCTGCACCTCTGTTTGGAAATGGCACGTGGAATTGGAAGCTGAAGGTTAAACCCTTCCCCGTGGGAGCCCCGGAGGCTGCCAGCCCTTCCCAGGAATGCTGGAGGGGACACAGCAGCCCTGGAGCTCATCATGGCCCAACACAACCCGGAGACAGGACTGTCCCTGTGATGTCCATTCTGCCCCACGTGCCCCCGTCACCCCCTTCTTTGGGCACCTCTCCCCACCTGCACCTCCAGCCTTCCCTTGGCTGCTGTGATTAATTCACTGACAGTAGGGTAGGAATAAATCCACTCGTTGGCACGTTGTAAATTCATCACATGCTGGGGACGTGCATTCCAGCCCACCATAAACACCCCTGGCTATGAGGTAGTAAATCTGCCTCTGGAGCAGAGGGTGAACCGAGTCCCTGAGTCCTGGGGGCTGCTCCATCCCAGGGCCAGGGTCACCCTGCAGCTTTCAACTCTCCCTCGATGGCTGTGGCTCAGGGTAAAAGTCATCAGGAGCACCATCACCCTCCCAGTTTGCATCCTTCCTTCCTCCCTGTGCCATTCCTGCACCAGTGACTGATGTGGGTGTTCCCAGGAGTGCCAGGGACCCATCCCATGGGGTAAGGGCAGCATCCTGAACCTGTCCAGGAGCAGCCTGGGGCACATGGAGGAGGTTTGCTGGCCCAGTGCTCCTCTGAGCTGCTGAAAGGTTTATGCAGTAAACTAGTTGTAAAACGGGGAAAAAAATAACAGTTTATTATCCACCAAACAGCTGCTGCTTCATTTTATGGGGGTCATTCTCTGAGGAGGTCGGGCTGGCAGAGCAGAGGCACCACCCCAGGTCCTGGTGGGCTTCAGGCTCCTGGCACCCCCAGCTTGGCTCCCCTAGCCCCCATCCACTCCCCAGAACCAGGCTGGCACTTGGGGCCACAGTGGGGATGGGCAGGGAAAGGTACGTGTGGCTTTAGGGTTTTATCAGCCTTGCTGTTGTTGGGGCTGTCAGCAGGTCACCCTGGGGAGGGGGTATGGGGGGCTGTGCTCAGTGTGTGCTGCATCCTGTGGCACCCTGAGATCCGTCTGTGAGACCAGACAGTGCGTGAGGAGCTTCAGAGGGCAGGGCATGGAGCAGGGAACGGGGCTGGTTCCCATCGCAGGGCAGGGAGTGGGGAATAGGGCTGGTTCCCATGGCCTTTCCTGGGAGAGGAAGCTGGGGCACAGCTCAGCATCCCTTTCCCAGAGGAAACCGAGTGCTTGGGACGTGGCATCGCTGGGCAGGGCTGCAGGATGTGTTTGCTCTGGGGTCTGGGGCTGCTGCAGCCCCAGCACTGCACAGAGCCTGCTCCCCACCAGAGAGTTGAATGCAGGGCTGGGGGTCCCTGGGCATCACCAGAAATGGGGTCCCTGTGGTGGGGTGAGCAGCAACAGGCACAGGAAATCAGTCCTTGTCCCTGCTGCTCCCTTTCCTCCTTCTCCATCCCTTGTGCCCTCCGTGCCCGTGCTCCATGTGGGCATGTTATGGGCAAGCCAGGTCACAGCACGGGGGCCAGCACTGGGAAGGGGGCTCAGGGGGCTGTGCCTGCCCCAGCACCACACCATGCTCGGCCTGAGAGCTCCCAGCAGCTCCAGCCTCTATGAAATAATTTGTTATTTTAGTTGTAAAACAGTAAGTGGCCCCTTTCCAGGTGGAGAAGGGAAAAGCCAAACGGCCCCACTCCTGCTAATGACTGAACCAGTCAGCCAGCATAGGCAGGACTGCCATGGGAGTGGGAGCCGCTGCCCCTGTGCCCCCTCCAACACTCCTGTGCCCCCTGTTCCTTCCCTGTGCCCTCTCCATTGCCCCACCACAAGGACACCTTTATGCCCATGTTGAGTGCTGAGATGACTTTCCCCATCTGAGCTTCAAAGGAGATGGAAATCCCCAGGAGTGAGGTGCAGCTGGATGGGATCATGTCATTCCCAAGGCCAAGTGTGGGTGTCAGCTGCTTCTTGGCATCTGCCCTGACCCCAGGGATGGGGACACCCAGAAAGCCCCTGCCCAGTCACTCTGAGTGGGAGCTCCACGGTGCAGCAGGGTCTCAGCAAGGTCCTGCTCAGGGATTTGACCCCCCAGCAGAAGCAGTGACAGCCCTGAGTGCCAGGTATGGACAAAGGTGCACAACAGCCTTTCCTTGGGGTCATTCCCAGGATCCCAGGGTTCTTGCAGTGATGCCAGGGCAGCCTGGCCATCACTCCCGGAGTCTGGCAGTGCCGTGCCGTGGGCTCTGGGGCTGTGCAGGCAACACCCCTCCCTGCTGTCAGGGTATAGAGCTCAAGTCCTCAAAAATGCAAAAAATGCACCGGGAATCAAGGTTGGCCTGAAGAGTTTTGATCTTTCCGCAATTGCTGCAGTATTGCTGTAAGTGCATCCAGATGGCTCAGACCACACAGAGGCAGCGCCCGCCGCCACCGTCACCGTCACCTTCGGGCCACCCCAGCCCACCACATGAGCCCTGCCAAGGGGCACAGGCATGTGGCCAAGGGGCAGCACTCAGGGACATGGGAGGTTGAGCTGTGTGTGTTGTTAGGGTTAAACCTCACGGGTGGCTGCAGGGTGACCTGTCCCCCAGGGCTGGTGGCTTGTCATGTGGCTCCCAGGATGGCAGAAGCATCACCCCGGGTTGTACCTGGGGTGAGGGATGTGACCTCCACAAATGGAACAGGGAGCTGAACATCCTGCAGCCAAAGCTTAGAGCAGCTGCTGAGAAGTGATGCTGAACTGTGTCTCAAAGCCACTGGCCCCATCCCCTCGGCTCTGGTGCAATCCCTGCGTGGCTGTGATGGGCTCCTCAGTACTGCAGCTCCTGTTTGTTTGGCCTGGGCGTTGCTATTGCTATTGTAGTTTGCAGCAGGTGAGTGCTGTGCCTGAAGGAAGCTGGGGCAGGGCAGACCTGAGCTTGTTTCGGTGCTTTTACTGTGGCTCGGAGCTGAGGATGGATGGATGGATGGATGGATGGATGGATGGATAGATGGATGGATGGATGGATGGATGGATGGATGGATGGATGGATGGATGGATGGATGGATGGAGGCTGGCAGATGCCCTGGCCTCAAAGTGCTCCCAAGGGATGCCAGATCCCAGCTCAGTGCACGTGTTCTGGCCCCATTGCAGGCACTGCTCCTCATCCTTCCCTTCCTGCTCCCTGAGATCTGATGGGCAGGTGATGCTAAATCAGCCAAAGGTTCATTCTAACCCACCGCTCACATTGCTTATGCTCAGAGCCACGGTGGGAGCAGGGCTGGCAGGATGGTGCAGGTGCCTGGATGTGGCCAGGTGTGCTGGGGTGGGCAGGGCTGAGAATCCCTCCTCATGTGCGCTCCTCCAGAGCACCCGGGTACTGCCAGTGCTGACTCCTGATCTCGTTCCTTGTGGCAGCAGGAATGTGTTTACCCAAAGCTTGGTCCTCAGGGAACAAACCCATAGTGGCTTTTGCCAAAAAGCAAGAGCATTTCTAGGGAACTCTGAGTTTCCTTTCCTAAAAGCCAGTCTGCAGGAAGGAAAACACGGTTTGACCAAAACTGATGCCCAGTCCTCTGTGGTTTAGCTGAGAGCAGAAGGTACAGTGCCAGCGGTGTGAGGTGGGTGCCTTGCCTGGCTCTTCTCCCCACCGAAGACCACTGAGTCCCGACCCTCCAGTTGACATCACCTCAACACCAGCCTGGCTGCTGGCACAGGGCTCACGTGGTACCCTGTGGGGATGCTCTCAGCATCCAGCATGTCCCTCCTACTTCTCTCCCATCACCCGGAGTGAGGCCCTGGTCCTGTCCCCTCTCAGCTCTGTGCCCCCAGCCTTGGCCAAGCACCCGCGGGCCGGTGGCCGTGCTCCCCCTCCCCTCCACTGCCCACCAAACCGAGGAAGTCGCAACCGCAGAGCTCTTGAAAGCATTTTTTTGGTGGAGACCACCGGTACTGAGAGATTAAAATTGCTGTTGTTTCTTCCATTACTCAGCTTTCCTGAATTATGGGGTGTAATACTCAGGGAGTGGGAATAATTAGGGGAGAACAATGGCAGGCTTGAAGGCTTAACTACGCCTGTGTGGTACTGCCGGCCAGGCCAGCCTGCTGTCACATTTCTCTAGGCCTCCATTTTCCACAGCCTGTGCCAAGCCCTTTCCACTACGGTACCCGCTCCGGCTTCCTCATTCCTCAGGCTCCGCTCCCTGGCCCGGCTGTCCCGGTTAATGCTCCGCTCCCCAGCCCCCAGCCAGGCAGCACCCATGGCACAGCACCCTGTGCCCTGCCCAGCCAGGGTGCAGGAGCCTGGGGGATGCAGGAGCGTGGGGCAGAGGGATGCTGGGGGCTGGGATAAGGGGATGGACGAGCTCAGGGCATGCAGGAGGGGGCAGAGGGATGCTGGGGGCTGGGATAAGGGGATGGACAAGCTCAGGGGATGCAGGAGTGGGGCAGAGGGATGCTGGAGTCTAGGGGAATGCAGGGACCCAGGGCAGACCCATTGTCTTTTTGCCCTCTTAAGGCTCCTTGGCGGTGGGCAAACAGAGGTCCCACCAGGTCATTTTGGTGTTCCATGCTCGAGGAAGCTGCTGGATTTCTCCCCTCCGCAGGGGACACCCTCCAGCTCCTCAGTGGCATCTTGCTCAAGCGCCTTCCCAGCAATGGCTCATCGCTCCGGGGCCCGGGGAGCAGTGACAGCCCCAGCAGGAGCTTGGGCAAGAGGCCACAATGCTGATCCCAGCCCGGGGCAGACACTGGCTCCAGCCGGGGCACGCGGGCAGCTGTGGGGGACTCCGTGCCCACCATGGGACAGGGGCACGGAGCCACAGCCCGGGGCAGAGCCGGCCCCGTGCCCGGCAACTTCTCCCTGAGCTCTTGGACGTCAGCGCTAGCACTAATTAAAATAAAATCAGTATTTTTTTTTGCTGGAAGAAGAGACATTGTTCTGGCGAGCGCTTTCCCCCGAGTCAGCTCCTGTGCCTGTGTGTGATGGGCAGGGAGAAGCCAACAGGATCCCGGGGCTGCGAGGAACGTCTGGGTCTTCGCTTCGTCCGGGGAGGGGATTGGTTTTAAATGTTCAAATTGCTTTCTGCTCTCTCTATTAACTGAACCACTTGGAAGCCTTGACTGCAGAGCCATCCCTGGTCACCCAGGCGCCTGGTCCAGCCGTGCTCGTGGTGAGCTGCTCACCACAGCGGGCACGGGGTGGGATCAGGGTTGGGATGGGATAGGGGACGAGGCAGGATCAGGGACGGGCTGTGTTTTGAGGGGTTCCAGAGCAGCCCCCAGTTGGTGCCATCTGTGTCACGGCAGGGCAGCTGTGGGCGCTTTGAAAGCAACCCCCAGACCCGTCTGTTTGTAACAGAGCAGCTTTGAGGCAGCTGGGCAGGGACTGAGCTCCACCAGTGCCTTGGTGAGCGCAGGGCAGCCCCTCACTGGGGTGGCAGGTGGGTGAGGTGCCCTGCTCACCACTTGCTGTGGCTCTGTGGTGCACTATAGGCTCAGGAATGCTCATTAGGCCTCTGCCTTAATTAACGGTGTCTGGGCTGGTGGCTCCCCTTGACCTTTTGAGACCCTCTCTGGTCCTACAGCTCCTGGTCTCTCACGAGCTTCTGTTTTCTCACAAACAGCATTGAGTCTTCATTTTTGTGCCTGAACAACAGCCCGTGTGGAATCATATTTTTGCTATTGGAATTTTTGAGGAAAACTCCCATAGCTACCAACTGAAATTGTGGCCAGGATGGAAATTCACTTGTGACCGAAGTCAGTCGTCTCATGACTCTGTAACCAGTGGTCCTGAGTGGGACCCTTTTGAGCTCTCCTGGGCTCCATGTGCCAGCATCTCCCCTGGAGTGGAATGAATCTTGGAGCTCATGGACTCTCCTGGTTGGGATACCCAGAAGACCAACAACGACAGAGCCTGGGCTGATGCTCCCCAGCTCCTCAAGGCTCAGCCCTTCACCACGGAGAAGATTCATCAATGTGAGTATTTCACTGAATTTGAGGGGAATTTCTCACAGGTCTGTTTCTTGTTTATGTCTGCCCGTGTGCACGTTGTGAGTGTTGCCACTTTGCATTTAGAATTAATTTACAGGTGTGGTTATAGAAAACCCCATTTGAATCATTTTTGTCAGAGTTAAATCCGACAATTGATCAAGTGCTGCTATTGCTGTGTTAATGAGATATTGTCATGGTTATGTGTTGGTAAATCCTTTAGACTTAAACCTCTGATCCAGTCTGAGGCTAAATTTAGACAGGAGATCCCCTCTGCTCCTGGTCACTCAGCTCAGGGGGTCTCCCTTACCCCTTTGCATCCCTGACTTTTCCTTCCTTTCCTTTTTGTGTCACCATTTCCACCTAATGGGAGATTGCTTTTAATCCAATTTTCCTTGGTGTGCTTTATCTACACCTTAAGCAACAGAGTGACAAATTTATATCAAGCCTGCTTTTGCTGGTGATTTTTCAAGCTTCCCAAACCCCTCATTCATGACCAGCTCAGGGAAACAGGGACTGTGCCAGCAGCTCCCTTCCTTGGAAGCCACAATTAAAACTATTTTAAAAGAAAACAAACATTTCTCATCAAAATTCCTGCCTTTTCCTGGCTCTCATTGTTGGCCAAGGCTGCACAGCACCAGCAGCTTCCCAAGCTGCCTCCAGGCAAACCCACCTCGCTGGGTCCTCGGAGTCCTGGCTGCAGTTGGGAAAATGGACATTCCCTCTTGGAAATTTGCACTTTTTGTGGAAATTCAGAACGGCTGGAGCAGCACTGCCCTGCTGCCCCAGGGTTTCTGGGATGCAGCGAGCTCATGGCTTCGGTGCTTGTGGTGCAAAGAGGATGCCTGAGCCGTACCCACCCCATGGACACTTCAGCACCATTTCGGAAGGATCCCAGTCCCAGAGGGCTCTGTGTCCCTGTGCCACATCCCGTGCCACCGGCAGCTGAGGGTGGCTTCAGGAGGGGAATGGAGCCGCTGTGGTTTGAATTATTAGTGCTTGAGTGCGTGTGGTGGAACGAGGTGTGGGGAGGCTGCACCGCCCCACACCAGGAGAGCACCAGCATCCTTGCCAGATCACACCACAAGGACAGGAACGGTGGTGTGGCCGATGTCACCCCTCTTTCCTGCAACTGTCACACCAGGGTCGCCTCTTCCCACCACAGCTGGTGCCACCAGCTGCTGCCTGAACATCCACAAATAGGAACAAAGCACCACGGTGAGCTGGGGACACAAACCTGAGCAGCGGGACTGCGTCCCCTCCCCAGCCACTCCTCGTCCCTGCACATGCTGCCAGTGCCAGTCAGTGCTGGAAGAAGGGACGACTCTCCCTGCATTTGCCTTTGCCCAGCACTCAGCAGCCGCCTCCGGCACAGCGTGGCTTTCACAGGGCTCCATCAGCTCCGCAGCCGCGCAGAGCGTGGGAGGAGGGTGCCGGTCCCACTTAGGAAACACAGAACAATGAAAGAGGAACAATGGAGCTTCCTTCCTGTCACCCCAAATACCAAACACCACCAGAATGTGGCAGCGCTCCGAGCAGCGCTGCCGGGGCAGCTCCTGCGTCCCCCTGGCCCGAGGGAGGAACTGCAGACATCTCCTCCTCTTCCTCGCCCTGGCGAGGGATGCTGCAGGGGGGTGGGTGCCAAGGAGCATCGCCAAAGGGCTGCCCTGACCCGGCGCTGCTGCCAGAGGCATTCCCAGCTTTGGAAACTGCGTTTTGGCCAGGGCAGGGGGTTTGCAGCGTGGCCGTGCCTTGGGAGAGGATTTTGTGAGCTGCCTGAGCTTCCAGGGCAGCCAAACATGTGCCACAGCCAACCCGGGGGCCCGGGAAGAGTTATAGAAGCATCCAGGTAGCCAAACTTTGCAGACCCTTATCAGGCAGAGAACGTGTTCTCATGGGTTGGGTACCCAGGTGGTGCCAAGCACAGGGAGATGCTCAGCCTGGTCAGACAGAGCTGGGAATCCTGTGTGGGATGGATCCATACCTGGATGGCACTCAAACCCCAAGTGTCCTGTACCTGGCTGTGGTGGGTGCTCAGGGATACGATGCCAGAGCCCCCTGAGGGGCTGGGGATTGTGCCAGCCCGTCCCCACTGGCACTGCCCACACCTTGGCTGCTCGAGGCCACTGTCACCGTGCCGACAAATCCCATCCCCACTGCACGAGCCATCAGGGGTGAAATACCCTCTGCGCAGCCCCAGGGAGCGGCCGGCACCCCAGCCAAGCACATCTGGAGGAAAGCTGTGGGAATTGCCCCGGCAATGAGGACACCAGCCCGGAAACGCTTCCCTCCCGGAGAGATTCTCCTGTCCCATCCAGAATCCTCTCCTGGCACCATCCCTGCCCCTTCAGTGGGTACTGGGCTGTGGGGTCTGCAAAGGGATGGTGCCCAGGGCCGTCACCTGCCCCAGTTTGGGTGTCAGGAGCATGGTGGGGAGCTCCCCTTCCCGATGGTGAGGGCAGAAGGGATCACCTTGCTCCATGCTGGCACAAGAGTGGGATGAGGGTGCTGTGGGCATGAGGCAGTGTGGAGTAAGGCTGGGCTCGGCAGGGCAGCCAGGCTGTCCAGCACTGGTCGGGTTGTCCCCACGCTGGGGACATGAACTGGTTTAAACCCTCACACTGGACCCTGAGTCACACACAGGCCTTCAGCTCCTGCCAGAGCACTCCATCAGGACGCCAGCCAACGTCCCACTTTCCTGCAGGAGGGAACAGCGCTGGAGGAGGGCAAGGGCTGGAAAAGCTCCCTTCACCTCTGCAGGCACTGTGGCAACTAAAGCTCCTGCATCCTGTTGTTGTGGGAGCCTTGGTTGGGGTTGGGATGTGGTGCTGTGACCAGGACCTGGGGTGTGGGCAATGCAGGGTCTGTCTGCTGCCATCTCAGGGTGCTCACGCTGGAGAGGGCACACTGGGGGCACACAGGGGCTGGGCACAGCAGAGAGCTTGCCTCAGGCACCAGGATCCTGCAGCACTGCTCTCTGGCACTGCTCCCACCCCATGTCCCACATCCCCTCCCCTCAACTTGTTGCTATTGTCATCTCCAATATCGCAGAGGGATGCGAGAGGCTGGAAGTCGCCTCTTTTCCTGCCAGGTTAAATCGCTCACCAGGAATGTCTATTATTCCCACAAGTCAACTTTCCCCTCCGTGGTATGTGTCAGGGGTCAGGGCTGGCACCACATGAAAGCGACGGGTATTCAATAACCGAGAGCCGTGGAAAGGCTTCAGTCCAAGCCCAGCCACGTTGGGGTTTATTGATGCAGATGCCTTTCCCCATTTGTTTCCTATAAACAGCACATGGTAATATTTAGTAGGTTTCAAACAGAGCTTTTTGCATATTCTCCCTTGTCTGCAGCGAGCTGCTCGATAGTAGACAGTTTTAATTTACTTAATGCAATTTCTGCTTTTTCTTCTTCCAGAAGGTCTGGGCTGGTTTTGACCCAGTCGTCCCAGCAAATTACTGTAATTCCCAGGGAGCTGGGATCAAGCGTCGGGGATCCAATCCCAAAAACATGGGACCTCACTCTCCCCAGACCCTTTGGGACACAGTCTCAGGAGCCGGGTGGGTCTTGGGGCTGTTTGGGGCCATCCTGGCTGGCCAGGCCTGGCTCCTTCTGCTGGCCAGACCAGCAGCACGTGACGCTTGTCAGTTCCAGCCAGAGAGGAAAAGCCACTTCATCACAAAAGCTGTCACTTCCCCATCCCTGGGGCTGGCAGATGTCAGGGCACAGCCCTGGGTGCCCAGTGCCCGGGGCTGAGAGAGGCTGCAGGGCAACCCCTGGAGTGAGGGATGCCCACCAGCACAAAGCAGAGATGCCCACTGGCACGGAGCTGGGCTCCTGGGGAGCACTTACACAAGTAAGGGAGGCACGAACTCCTGCTCCTGGAGAGCAGCCGCTGCTGTTCCTCGTCTCCACGCTCCCGGCAGCAGCCCCACGTGGCTGATGCCAGCCATGGAGCAGCACCAAGCTGGCACAGGGTGGGCACAGATTCACAGATCCCTCTTGAGGTGATTTTTGGCCACTGGGAATGCCCACAAACAGGCTCTGCAGTGACTGACAGCAAGTCCTGGTCACTGGCCACACAGGAGCATTCACGGTGCAGAGAAAGGCCAGTTCACAAAACAGTCACACTGAGTGTCTGCTGGCCCAGTGTCACCCTGGCCACATCCCTCCGTGCACAGAATACTGGGCAGGTTCCTCCAGGCAGCAGCTCCCAGGAGCGCCGGCAGCCAGGAATTCTTGCTGTGGTGCTGCCGTCGCCCTGCCAGCCCCAGGCATCCCATCACCACTGTCACCTTGCCAGTCCCGGGCACCCCATCACCACTGTCACCCTGCCAGCCCTGGCTCTGTCACTCCACACCAGCACCCGCCACCAGAACAAAGGCAAGAGGAGACCAAAGAGTTGACACTGGGATTCTTTTAATGCAATGGCTTCTAAAATGTAGCTTTAAAGTGATGTGGAATGGTCAACAATGAGAAATAAGGCATGGTTTCGAGCTCTGCCACGTGGCCGTGCAGCACCTCTGCCCCCAAGACCCACCAGCCACCACCATACCTTCACCTCATTCTCTGGCTGCTCCTAGTGATTTACTGTCCCTTCAGAGGGCACACACAGGGCATCCAAAGGGACTCATCTGGGCCAAAAAGGGGCAGAGTGAGTCATTCAGTGCCTGATGACCCAGCATTCATCTGGAGAACCCAAACAAGCAGCACAAGCAGCAGGTCACTCCCTCTCACCTCACACTCAGGCATCAACCAGCACAGGTCCTGGAGCTCCCCATGACCTCTGTGGGGCTGTGCCTTCATGCTAAGTAAAGTGATTTGGGAACTCAGTGTCTTACTGTGTTTTCTGGCTCTGGGCAGCAGAGGAAGCTCATTTTCCAATCTCTTGCTTTTGTTATCTAACCCTACTTTTGTGCGCGTATTTTATGGAGCTGCAGGTGCCAGAGGTGGCCAGTCACATAACATGGGAAATTCTGCTGCAGCCTGAACATGTGTGAGAACAAACCCCAGCACCGCCTGTGCACCATGGTGTTTACACACCCCAACAGCAGAAGAGAGTCTGAAGTGCCTTTTTAACACCTCCCAGCCTGAGTCTGAGTTTGATTCTCATTCCAGGACTCCCCACACAGCCCGGGGCTGTGCCCACTGAAGATCAGCAATGCCATTTGAGCCACTCTTTCCTTTCTCCATGTAAAGTATCTCCTGCTGCTCCACTCCCAAGAGGGGACTGGTAAGACTGCTGGGGAAGAGAACTGGAAAGGTTACAGGACTCCCAAATCTGCCACCCTGTGTGATGCCACAGTCCCCTGAGCAGAGCAGCCCCTGACCCAGTGCCAGCACTCCAAGAGCTCTCCTGAGTCAACCCTTTGGATCAAGCTTGCATTTACCAATAACCTCAGAATGAAGTGCAGGAAGCCAGTTTGGTCTACAGAAACATACACACCTCCAAATGGATTTAAAACACCTCAGTTAAGGAAGGACAGGGTTTAGCAGGGAATCTGTAGGCTCTTGTAGCTTGGTCTCCAATTCTGGCCATCCAGCACTGATCCGGATGTGAACAGACCACAGATCTCCTGCAGTCTGAGCAGTTGTTCTCACACAGCCCAGGTGACAACTGCAAACTGAGGGTAGGGAGCCTCCGGGGAGTAGGAAAAGGACATCACCTGATGAAAAAGCTTTAGAATGAACCTGGGAAATAAACACCAATGAGAAAATCATCTTCTACAGAGGATGGAGGTGACAGTAGAAGAAGAAAATAACATCTGAAACAGTCAGTGATTCAGTCTGAGTGTGCAGGGGCAGGAGATCCCTGCGGATCTGTGAGGAAAGCAAATGGCCAAGCCCAGCTGGTCCCTCCAGTCCCCAGGGAGACAGGGCTGTGGTTCACTCTTCCCCAGCTGGAAGGTTGTCTTCAATCCTCCTGATGAACTTCATCCGTATTTCTGTGACACTGTCGCCCTTCAGTGTGTCCTGCACAAACTTCACATCGACAGCCATCTGCACCTGGGGGAGGGGAGAGCAGAGAGGAGCTGGGATCTCCCTTTCCACAGCAGCTTCTCCAGGCACTGAATGATCCTGGAGCACCAGCTTAAGGACTCTGAGGGCATGACATGACATGCAGGGCTCTACAGACTCCGAAATTTGAGACACAGCTGTTCTTTTGTCCCAGCCAGTTCCCAACTTGGGGCTCACAGCAGTTACAGAGCGAGGATTTGGAAGATTCATACAAAATTCAGGGAGACACAAGTGATTGTACTTGTGTCATGAGCTGAGGGGGCTCGGGCAGCACCTCTGGGCCTCACAGCTGCCACACACAGCGGCAGCTGAGACCTCCTGCAGCTCTACTCTTTTCCCGGGAACGCATTTCAAGTCCAAAGCAAACCCAGAAGTCACAAACACGGATCAGAATCAAAGTATCCGCTGATCCCTGGCTATCCATAGACCCATCCCATGGCAGAGAGAGGTGGCTCACCATTTCCAGGGCACCACGCAGCACCCCACAGAGCAGGTTGGAGTAGATGAGGGTTGAGTGGTTGTCAGGGAGCTCCACAAAGTCCACTAAGGGATTGTTTTCCAGGATCAGGGAGAACTCGTCACCCCCAGGGCTCCAGTTGGTGATGCTGGGAGTGATGCCCAGGTACATCTTAAATGCAATCTGTTGTGTCAAAGAGAGAAGGAACAAAAACAGGTGAGGCAAGAGCACAGCTTTGTCTCTGTAAAATTACTGAAGGGCTTTGCAAACACCTCTCCTTTCTCCCAGTTCCCACCAGCCAGCAGTAGCTGGACTAAATATCTCTTTTTCAGCCCCAAAATCTCAGCCAGACTCTCAGAACAGTCCCGTGGGCCGTAAATAAAACCACAAGAAAACCTGAAAAGGCTGTGCTTTGACGTTTACCTTTGCAATAACATCAGCAGTCTCACGGAAATCGTGGCATCTCCCAACATTGGAGCGGGCCAGGAAGTCCTCGATGAGCCGGACCCCAATGTTGTAACCCCTGGGAAGGGACCAGAGCAAACAGCTTTTAGAAAGACAACAAAAAATTATAAAAGAAGACAGGGGATAAGAAAAATTAAATTTGAGAAATGTCAGTATTAAACAAGTCCAGCCTGCTGGGATTTTGCTCCTGGAGCAGCAGACAGGGATGTGCCTGCTGTGATCCCAGCTCTGGCACGGCAGATCCATTCCCACCTCTGGGTCCACTCACATTTTATCCAGCTGCTTGTTGACATCATCATCATTCTCGTAGTCCTTGCAGAGCTGGGTGACCAGGGCGCCGTAGGTGAGCGTGAACAGCTCCGAGTTCTGCATGGGAAAAGGGATCCACCCAATGGAATGTCAGCCCCAGCTGCCTTGGCACAGAGAGGGGACAGAGACCTGCTGGATTCCCAAAGGAATCTGGTGCTTAATCGGGAGAGATCCCAGCTCAAAGGAATCTGGTGCTTAATCGGGAGAGATCCCAGCTCCAATTCTGGCAACAACTTCAGTCTCCTCAGAACAGGGCTCTGAGCAACCTGGTCTAGTGGGAAGGCGTCCCTGCCCACGGCAGGGGGTGGGACTGGATGAGATTTAAGGTTCCTTCCAACCCAAACCATTCTGGGATTCTGGGAACGAGAAGCAACAGCTTCTGGATGGCTGGAGGTGCCGTGCCAGGGCCCTGAATTTACCTCAGGCACTGGCCTAGAGCTGAGATCTTACTCAAACTTGTGTTTCACCAACGTGTTACAAATGGGCAGTGCTCACTGGGCTCCAGCTCTGCTCCTTTCAACAGGCCAAAAATGCTCCTTCAGCCAGGGATTTACAACAATTTGGATCAAGAAAAAAAGACTCATCCAGTGCCTAGAAAGTTGTCTGGGCACAGAATTTGCTCCACAGATTAAACTCAGCTCCTCAGACCCAGCTGAGGCTCAGGGAGGATGTTCCCAGGCCAGCTCAGCACTCGGGTGCAGTGCACGTTCACTCTGGGCCCAGCCAGGACCAAAGCCACTCTGGTTTTCTTTGCACAGTTGTCAGATTTGCAGAAAATTTGCAGAAAAAGGGAAAAGTTCTCCATTCCCAGCCACCACCTTTGATCCTCACACTGAAATGATGTCAAAGAGCATTTTTTGGGAGCCATTAAGCCAGACCAGTGATTAACAAGATCGTTACAGGCTGCAGAACAAAACTCTCCAAAGGAAGTGTTTTGGGGAACAAAGAAAGCCCCAGCACTGGTTTCTGCTCTCAATTTTGGCATGCAGGGGGATCAGAGAGGCTGATCTGGGATCTGTCACCTACCATGAGCTGCAGAGAGGCAGAAGGTGAAATGAATGGCAAATACCAATACTAGAGAATGAAAGCAGCAGCAGGCAGGAAGGGAAAAGAGACAAGATCAGAGTTAAGTGACAACACAGATCATGACAAGTTCACACAAAGCCACAACAAACACACGGAGGAATCACGCCCAAACAGATTTGTAGAGGGTTTGTAGAGGACATAGGGAATTCCACCTTGTCTTATTCCTTGATTAGGAAGACATTCCCCCTGTGAGGGTGGGCAGGCCCTGGCACAGGTTGGGCAGAGAAGCTGTGGCTGCCACATCCCTGGAAGTGTCCAAGGCCAGGCTGGAGCAACCTGAGATGGTGGAAGGTGTCCCTGCCCATGGCAGGGGTTGGAATTAAAGGGTCTTTAAGGTGCCTTCCAACCCAAACCAGTCTGAGATTCACAAGGCCAACAACAACCAAAAGGCTTCAGGGAAGAAAAGAACCAGCCGGGTTCCTTGGAACTTTTGCCCCACTTTGGATCTAAAGAATTTACAGATCTTGTTGTTTTGTTTTATTGAAAATTCTGCTTTTCTCTTGGAAAACTAAAGGTTGGGCAAGTTCACATCACTGGAAGGACGAGGTGGAAGTTCCTTTGGCTCAGCTGGACTCAGACACTTGGCAGAGAATTTCACAGACATGCAGAACAGGTTGTGGGGGTGTCAGTAGTTTTAGTAAAGACAGAGGTGGAGGGGAGGGGGAAGGAGGGGGGGAATCCAGCTGTCCCCAGTCCGAGGTCTGTCCCTGTGTGAGGCCACGGAAGGGTCACCTGCTGTTATCAGCCTCCACACACCCAAACTGGGCACAGTTACTGCTGTTCACACAGCTCCAAACCAGGCAAGCTCCTGCATTTGTATTTGGACAGGAATCCGTCGTTTTCAGCCCATCTGACGGAATTAAAAGTGCCCAGAGCTTTTCCCATTATTTGAATTATTTCTTACTGCAGAACAGTGTATGTGTACAGTGCTTATTGTTCTGTGGCTACAAAAGTGTCAGAATTCCACCGAATTAACACCAGTTCCTTAAATAATTGTTGTATTTAAGGAGCTGAATCCCTAGAAGAGGCTCCCTCACAGCACGGAGGGGCGGCTGTCCCTGACCCAGCCCCTCCACACGCCCAAACAAGGAGAAAGAACAACCCACAGATTCCATTTTTTTTTTTATTACCGATTTTCCATTAAACCCCAATTATTTCCCCCTGGTTTGACCCCGAATTCCAGCTGAGCTCCGCAGCTTTGCGCTGCGGGTCCCGGGCTCAGGGGATAACGCGGAACGAGCTTGGAGAGGGGAATTTTGGGGTGTGAAGCCCCCACGAACGGGAGCGCCCGGGGCCGGTGACNCGCTCCCACCCCGGGGCCGCCGGGCCGGGTCCCCTCGGTCCCCTTCATACCCGGTCCCCTCCCACACCCCGTCCCATCCCCAGGCCCTGTTCCACACCCCAGGCTCGCTTCCCCTGTTCCCGCATGCCTCGCCGTCCCGTTTCCCCCCCCC
>VWZF01006065.1:0-14683 GCA_013396755.1 Sclerurus mexicanus
CCTGCTGAACTAGGACAGCATCTAAATGCATTTTTCCACTAATAATTTCGATCATTTGGGCAAAATTCTTTGCTACAGCTCTGGCTGACTGTTCTTCAAGTGCCACCCCACAGTGAAATGAAAGATTCAATTGCATGACACATCTAAGATGATATTATCTTTTCCCAGAGAATTAAATTAGTGGAAGACTTCCCCTACTGAGAAGTTGGCTCAGATGAATGCCAATGCACAAAACAATGGAAACATAGACCAGTACAGCAAACCACACAAAGAAATTTGTGGTTATTTAGTCAGCATTGTAACACTTTCTTGTATTTTTTTACATGCTATTAATTCAATGGGGTTAAATTCTGAGCTCAGAAGTTTTTCAAGATGTTGCTAGGACATGCAAGCTCACTCTTTGTATGTGGCTCAAGTCCTAGAGTTTTGTGTGGGTACTGCAGTTTAGACCCTCCATTACTTACTTGCCTTATGCTCATATTCCACAGAGTACCCAGAAATGGATTTGGTGACACCAAGTATCTGATAAATTCATATCTGACTGACTTAAACATTCCTGTTCCAAAGCATGTGTATCTCCATCTTATTATACTCTTGTGGATTAACCCTGTTGCAAATAGGCATCACACAGTCACTTACTACCTTCCCCCAGTAGAACGGAGAAAGACAAAAAGAAGGATAAAACCAAGAATAATTGGGGGACAAGATAAAACAAAAAATCAAAGAAACAAATTTCAGTAAGTGAATGGTGAGTGGAAGAAGAAGGAACAAAAACTAAACAAGTGATGCAAAAGCAGTCACTCTCAACCTCCCTTGGTCAAAGCAATATCCAACTAGTTCCCAAGTAAACAGTTGGTAAGTTTCCCTTTTTTCCCTTTTAATGATGAGTGTGAAATTATATATTAGGAAATATCTCTGGGTTTTTTTAAGGTAACCTGCCCTGTTGTGTTCCATCCTGCACATCCTCTCCCCTCTCAGTCTATTCACTGCAGAAGCAGAGTGAAATATCAAAGGAAGCCCTGATGTCCTGTAAAAACTGTTTTGGTAGAAAATCTAAAATACATCATGATACAAGCTGATATAAAGACAATTAACTCTATCCAAGCCATGCCCAATACATATACCTATGTATATGCATATACATATGCATTCTACATTTTAAAGTAGACAACATCACCTCATTTGCTCAAGGAAATAAAAAATGTGACATCATAATATAAAAATAAAATACATTATCTGTACAATGCTTTGTAAATTCTCTTTATGACTATTTGTATAAAATTAGCTTTCCTCTTTGTTGTAGTAAAGATCTTTTTTGAAGGGTATGATCAGGTCATATTGCCAGCTGGTTATAACACAGAGTTGAGATAAATGCTTTGTATCTATAACCCACTCATATGAATGGACAGTCATATCACAGCTCAAGTTCCTTCAAGTAACACCTTCTCGCGTTTCCCCTTGATGTAGTAGTATATCTTTGCATGTTTTCTCAAGCAGGCATTTCAAAGAAATATTCTTGTGATTAAACAGGAATTGCATTTTCAGCATGTGCTATCCTATTCAAACATTGCAAACTAATCCACAATTAAACAATTAATACATACCAGGTCTGTAATGAAGTCATATTCTACAATTTTTCTTTTCAGTCCATAAGTAGGTTTCACTTTTACATCTAGGTTTAAAAACATTCCATGCAAACACTCCCTGTCATATTTGACTGCATGATCTTGCTACCCCCAGACATAAAACTGCAGGGCACACTGAGTAAATCCTACCTGCTTTTCATTAAACAACTAGGCAACTTTATAATAATTCACCAGGTTTTATTTTAATTACTTCATTAAAATATTTCAAAGTCCATCTGAGAATCTCATCTGTTCACCCTTAAAACTTCTTTCAGAGAAAACTGATTCACTTCCCTTCTGATTTCCTGTCATGAGAGTGAATTATGTAAATGGGATGAAAAAATAATTGATTGCAGAGCTGCAAACTAGTGGGAATTTGTGGAGAACACAGGCTTGGAATATCTGAGGTACATGAAATAATAGTGACTGCAGGGATAAACAGAGACAAGGAGTAAAGGAAGGGTTCAATTTCCATTAGCGGGTTAATCTTCAGCATGTACTTTGCATTTATACAACCTCTATGTTTGGGAAGAAGGGACATAATTCAGGGAAATTTAATCAGGAGTACAAAAATAAATCATTTTCTGCTTGATTGAAAAAAAAGCAATATTTAATTATTCAGATTTATTTACATTTCTGAAAAATAACTTCTAATGATTAACTGCAGTAAACACTGAAGTTATTTATAATATCT
Organism: Sclerurus mexicanus; assembly: GCA_013396755.1. NCBI lineage: Eukaryota > Metazoa > Chordata > Aves > Passeriformes > Furnariidae > Sclerurus > Sclerurus mexicanus. The sequence continues at coordinate 2,320 of VWZF01006065.1, forward strand.
TCAAATACAGCAGATTTAGCTGATTTGATAAAATGCAAAACAAATAAAAAGAATGCACTGGGAAAGGTCTGTTTCTGAAAGAGGGTTAAGGACTGTGTTTTCACAAAGCATTCAGAATGAACTGTTACTGTGTATTATACGGAAGTACTAACTGATAAGCAGTGAAGAGTTTGTAGCAGTAACTAGTACCCAGACAGCCTAAAGTGAATATTCTGAAATTTCAAACACTTGCTTGAAATTTTATTTTGGACAGAAAACCCTTTCACATTTTGGATAGTAGAACTGTAATTATACTGACAAAGAATTTTAGTCAGGAGAATAATTTCATTCTTCTTTGCAAATAAAATGATGTCATATAAATTTGGTACACCAGATATGTGATGAAATATGTCAAATTATTTGAAAGATTGCAAAATCATACCTGGATTTAGTAAAAATACTAATTTTTTTCTCATTTCTTTTCTGTTCTATTAATAGAAGTGAAGCTTAAAGTACTACATCATGATGCCTTATTGCTTAATTCATTAGATATCTAATATGCATGTAAATTCTATATAGACAATATTTTATATAATTGCTGTTTCCTCTTCCTGTCTATATTTTTCCTCTTTTCATTCCCCTTGACTCCACAATAACTGAAATGTGAAGTGTTGCTCGTAAAGGATATTTTTCATTATTTGAAAAGAAACTTTTGCAAAAATTTGAAATTTACAGTGTTGTCTGAGAATAATTTGGCATGAATTTTTGCTTAATTTAGTTATTAGAGAAGTTCTAGGCAGCAGTTCCCTACTGGGAATATTTTGCCCAAAGGAATTTGCTATAGGAATAACTTTAAGTCATCCACATACTAGGATTAGTTTTGTTTTGTTTTGTTTTGTGTTTCTTTTTTAATAAACATAAAACTGAGATCTACCATTCCTTATTTATTTTGTTCTGGCTGCTGAATCAACTTAGAGGTATTATTCATAAAGTGGTTTGCTTTCACCTAACCATTTATATAGCTACAAATGTTATTTGTATTTCTATGTCCATCTCTCAACTGAGCTCAGGATAAGTTTTCTGTTCTGAAACTAATATGACAATCATTTTTTTAACAAAAGTGAACTAATTCAGATTGATCCAGTGAATTCAGTAAGTGTTTTTATATTAAATACAGAGTTAGTTAAGGAAAAGGGGAAAAAACAAACAAACAAACAAAAAAAACCTCAACCAACCAACCAAATATTTCATTGTAAGATTCCAACCCTGGTTTTGTGTTTTAGCAATTTATTCTTAAATAGCTAATATCTGTGGACATAATAACCCTTACAAAGGTGGCAGATATCCAGTTATGTTATTTCTTGCTTGTTCTTTCACTGACCCTACAGGACTTGTATAACTTGGGGTACCACTGCATGAAATAAGTAGACTGGTTTTTCACAGTCTGATAATTGGATGCACTTTAAAGAAGCAAAGGCTCGGTTTCTCTCTTCCTATGGTTGAGGATCTTTTACTGACAGAGAGACAGCTCAACTTACAGACCCCTTATGTGTATGGGGACAGTAACATTACTTCCACCTGACCATTTCAGCAGCTACTGCATGAAACACCTTGTGTCCTGAATGTGCCCATCCCTGTACAAGCACTACATATAAAGACCTCTTGCTTTGTGAGTTGTAGTGGCAATATGAATTATAATAGGTCTAATGGATTTTATGAACATGATCTGGATAGAGATAAAAGAGAAGAACTTCGGACTCTTCAAAGGTTACATGATCAAAATTTGGGTCTTGGTCATCTAATGATACATTTTGGCTTTTTTATATATATGGCATATATATTTCATGTATTTTAGAGTGGAAGAGTCATCTGAGCTATTCAGTTTATGTTACATTGCCAGATTTTTATGTTGAATGGGAAATAAATAATCAATTAAAGCAAATGGACACATAAGATTTAATTTCCATCTTTGACAGTGTTTTAACTGTAATTCTAATATTGTTAGTAAATTTGCTATATAATAAACATTTCTCAGTGTTTTCGTCTCCAAAGCATCAGACGTGTATAAATATCTTGCCCTATCTAAAGTTAGGAGCTTTAATTATAGCATTCATGTCTTTAATGAGAAAAGATCTTTTTAACTGAGTGCTAATTATGATTAATTTATTCATTGATGTTACTATCATTTATATTCAATGCACCTGTTAAAATGGCAATAAAAGTTCAAGTATATCGGTTATCATGAGGATTTGGAAGGATTCACATCCAAAACTATGACATCATTTAAAATTCAAGCAAACAGCATTTATTGCAAAGAAATAGCAAACAAAAGGAAGACGAAAAAAACAACTGAGAAAAGGAAAACAAACCCCAAGCCAACCCCCACTCACTCATACTCTACTCACACAGTTACTATATTCACCAACCCCACTGTGCTCAAGACCCCCAGTGTGACTGGCTGCTGCATCCTTGGGCTTCAGTAGGCTTGACATGCTTAGTGGGCATCCCTGTGGAGGCAATGTTGTCGTCCGCGCCAGCACATACCTCCACCTGGAGCAAGGAACTGTTTGGTTTTGTTGTACACTCAGTCTGTGATGTCCATCTAGGGGTATGTGGCCAGCACATGCCCCACTAGAGGCCTCCAGTCCCTCCCCCACTATATAACTGGAAATCCTGTTGTGCTTGTGCAGTGTCTACTGAGGGTCTCCCTTGGATTGCTGGTCATTACTTCATCACCTTCTTCTTTTTCTCCTTGACTTATCCTTGACTGGCTCTCAGCAAGTAGCCAGGCCACAAAACAGTTTCAGTGTACAAGAAGATGTTTCTCCTGTGGGACCAAAGTCCCACTTATAAGTTCTTGTTTTTCATAACTTCGAAAGAAAAGAACACTCTCACAGACAGCAAAGGCCAGACAAGGACCAAAAGAACAGCATCTAATCACACATGAATAAAATATCTTTTTATTAATTTGATTAATTTAGATGAATACAAATATTTTTATAAACAGTAATCTTATTTCTTTATAACATTTTTAATGAGAAATAATATGACAGTATTTTTTTTCAGTACTGATATAATCAGAAAACCATCAAGAGATATAAATCTTAAAGTGCAGAAGAACAAATATTGTAAATATATGTCAGTTGTCAATAAGATGCAGGCACCTTTTGTTAATGGAAATGATCTGGAAAGTTCCATGGAAACAGGAAAACTTTTCAGAAAAAAACACCAAACATTAAATTTTAATGGTTTTCATATGGATGAAATATGTTTTTACCCTACTCTTTTTTGCAGTAACATATTGCCACATGTGTAATCTTATTGTCTAGGTAGAAACACAGTGGCACAGATACTCACCTGCCCAGCTTGTGCATCAGGCACAAATTGAGGCAGGAATCAGTGACGAGAAGCATTTTATTTTAAAAATCACTCCTTTTTAGTCTTTATGGCCACATCACATTACATACAGTGAATTTCACCCAGAGTTGAAAAGGTACTGAGATCTAGTGAAATACATGCACATTTTTGCCTCCATTGAAAATTGAATGATTGACTGAGTCAAAGTCCTGAATGATTCACCAAGTTAGAAATGGTCATTATTTGCAACAAATCTACTTTGTGCAGAACACTTAATGAAGTTTACGGTATCTTCATAGTTTCTGTAAAAGCTATTGTCCTCCTACATCTCTCACCCTTCTTGATATCTTTCTCAAAATCCACTTGTTGAAGACTACTTACTTACAGAGAAAGCTTGAAAAGAAGTTTGAGTTTGACAGCAGATTCCACTGCAAGACACTATCCTGAGTACAGATAGACAAGATCTGAAGTACATCACAATTAAATTGTCAATATTTAAAATTAGGTTTGCACTTTTCCCAGGAGAGATCTTAAATATATTTAATATTCAAATGTAAGCAACCTAGAGGTCCTGAATGGAGTCTGGGATCCTGTCATACTGTATTGTTGACCCCCACCAATCATATTAGAGTAGCACATAGAGACTCCAGCGGTCGAAGTCTGAAACTTGGCGGTCTCTGAATTCAGAATCAAATCAAGGAAACAGAATCTTCAAGAAAATCAAGAAAATTTCATCAGGTCATAATTCTTTAAGGATCTGCCAACACTCACAACTTTCAAACAAACATGGATAGATATTAAATAAATTGAATTAATAGTTCTTCTAGTAAAAGCAATTTTAATAGTTTGTTGCTTTTTCATGTGATACAGAAGATAAAATGATAATGACAGCAGATTAAATGCATACCCACCTACATTAACAGAAGCAATGGCATGTAAGGAACTAACAATTTGATTGTGCCATATACATTAGTGTAATCTCAATTATCCCAATGCACAGAAATAAACTTCGGCCATGAACTTCTCTGACCAAGCTTTGGGACACTGGACTCAAACCTCAGGGACAGTTATTTAACTTCTGGGTTGGAACCAACTCAGGGGGGTGTGTGTGTATGGGGTGGGGGGCAGCTCAAGGAGCCCACGTGGCAGCCTCATTGGTTGACCACAGAGCCGACAGGGCTGCCTCGAGATGGCCCCGGAGCAGCTGTCAACCCAAAGGGCAGCCTGGGAGCCCACACATGCCCCGGCCCCTGGAGCCTCAACCCAACCTCTGACTGGCTGCACCACCCCTCACTCTGGCCTGGAGCCACAGAGTGGTCAGCAAGCCAGAAGTCCTGTGTGGGAGGGGTGGCCATAAAGGACCAGGACACACAAATTCAGCAACCCATGGTCTCGATCTCTGTGCTGGGACCTGTTGCCTACCACGTGAAGGTGGGTTTCCATAGGACTCCCTGGTGGTAGCTATTTAATAAATTATTTTTCTCTTTTTCTCCTCTCTTCTTACTCTCTTTCTTTACTGCTTTACCCTTTTAAACTTCTGCTAAAATCATTATTTTGTCCCCTATTTCATCAGTAAAAGTATGTGAGAAAATGTGTACAGTGTTCTGACTTTACACTATCTNTCTGCAAAAGTTTGGTGGTGGAACTTTTGGAGTCTTGCATGTTTTGAAAAGTAAAACTCTTTGAGCTTTTCACTCTATGGCTGAGGTCTTGCACAACTGGGAGAAATTCTAAGTTCTTCCTTTTTGAAGCCCAAATGATTATGTTTTAGTACAATTTGATATCTCTCATACACATACAACCCCAAAAGAGAAATTGATTTGAAAAGCCTTCTGTTTTTCACCTTTCATTTCACCTCATGTCTCAGATTCCACAGTATGTAAGTGTTCTTCACAAGCACCTAGAAAATAAATCATCACATTTTCTGCAGAGCTGTTTGAAATTTGGCCCTAAAGGTGCTATAGAAGTGATCTTACCAGAATAAAAGTTTTCTGAATTTATATTTTTAGTCATATCTTGACTCTTTGCAGATCATCATCATGAAAAATAACATAATGAATATCATGATTATAAAGCTTTATGAGAACCAAGTTCCTTCAATGTTGAAAATAAGAAAAATAAATTCCACTTTCCTTAGCATGTCTCATTTCTGGCATTGTCACTCACATGGTCGTTGTCAATTTTCTACTGTATAAAGACAGGACAGTGAAAAAGAGTATATGAAAGGAGCTTCTAAGAGGTATATAAATTAAATCTCCAGAAAAAAACTCTTAGAAATACTAATAGAATATTCTTTATTTTATACAGAATAAAACACCCAATGCTAACAACAGATTTTACTAAATTTTCCAGTACAGACACTGAAAATTCTTGTAAGTTTCAGTATGAAAATTTCTGGTGTGAAGTATGCCAGAATAAGATGGAAAATACTCAAAGACACAATAGAAGATTATTGTAGCAATAACAAATATAGAAGCTATTTACCAGCACACATCTGTGTAAAAGCCCTTGAATTTCAAGAACACGGATTGAAGAACAGCAGGGAGGCAATTCTTCATCCTGCTCCTCTGGAGAAGGTTTTTTGGTATTTAGTTTTTCATTTAATGGAAGTAAATTAGAAACTTGTACAATTTCCAGACAGCATTAAAACAGCTGGTCATGGGGATATCATTAGCTGTGGATATGCTTATAAGCAGTAACCTTTCCTCCTATAGTCAAGGAGTAACAAATTAACTTTTGAAGTGATTTTGAAGACCACTGAAGTTGGAGGCAGAAAAAGAGAAAAAAAAATCTTATAAAACAGAGTTAAAATAGTTTGATTCAGTGCTCTTGAATCATATGAACTTGAAAAAGAAAGCCTCAGCATATCCACATAAGTATGTATGTGTATGGCAGCAAAATTTTCACAAACCCGTACATAAGCATGTGTGCATGCACACACACAAGATCACCTTAAGTTTATGAATAAAAATCATTGATTTACAGTGTTAAGCAATGTAAGTAGCAGTGTGTTTTGAAAGACAATGATTTTTTCAATAGGTAATTAAACAAATCACTTCAAAATGTGAAAAGGAATTGAAAAGTCTCCATTTTATCTTAACAGTAAAAATAACTATAATTTCTCTTCTCATGGTATTTTGCTCCAAGGCATGGTAAAAAATGAGACTTGATTTTGTTTCAGAGATGTAGAATATTAGGATTTTTTCAAACATGTTTCTTGAAATGCTTCAAGAAAGAATATCCATTCAAATACGCTGTATCCTGACATCCATTAATACTGATATTGGGATGGAATGTAAGAATGGATGGCAAAATTTTAATGTCAGAAATGGCAAAGGTATTAGGATTTTTTTTTTTTAAAAAGCAAACAAACAAAAAAATACCAAACCAAACAAAAAATAANAAGCATAACATTTATTTTCCTGAAAAATTCAAGGAAGGATTAGAAACCTTGAATAAAGTTTGATAAGATACTACTTTGCAAGGGGTTTATATTTTTTTTCAAAAATATATATGGTGCTGAAAGTAGGGTCACTTCTTCCCCAGGAAGCATCTTATTAGTGCTGACCAGAGTTGGGAAGAAGAGCAGAAAAAAATTAGACAAAACTATTACTTAATCTTTGTTCTCTGGTAGAAGAAAGCAGTATGCAAACAAAACTTTCAAGACCTCCTTTTATACCACTGTATTATTACACTCCTGGGTAACACTGCCTAATTTTATCTCTTCATGCTACCAATTCCACCAAATTTCATAACAGAATCGTGAATAACAAGACATTATGTTTTGTGAATGTACATATGTATATCAGACAAAAGACTTAAGTTTTTGTCCATGGTATCAATACTTTTGAACAGTTAACACTCCTGCAAATATATAACTATTTTTTATAACTTAGGAGAGCAATGTCTGTTTTGGTTTTTTTTTTTTAATAAACTTATTCCACAACAAATGGTCTTGAAAGGTAATTTTTTTTAGTCTGTTAATCTATGGTCCTTTTTTCAGTTAAAGATTTTGTGTGTTTGAGTTTGGGGGTTTTTTTTGGTTTTTTTGTTGTTTGTGGGGTTTTTTTTATTGCTACCAGTTCTACTGTTTCACACATTACAGTTTTTATTGCCTTTGTTGAGCTGTTTTAGTTAGATCATTGTGAGAGACATTTAAATTCCATTTTCAACATTTCGGTACATGAGAAGAAATTTGAAAATACAGTCTTAGTGTAAACTTAGTCTCCAAAAACAAAGAAAACTACTGAAGTGCTTTACTAGTGCTTTATTTATCCAATTAATGGATTACCATTTGATTTTTTTGTTTTGATTTGTTTTAGCATTTTTCATTTGTTTTTCATTTTTCTTGGCTTAGGAAAGATGAGCTCACCTGGTGTATTTTGAACTCTTGATGTTGGTCATGTGGATACTCCTATTCTTATGTTCTTCTGTTTTAAGTCAGTTTAAAATCTCACCAAAGTAAATGGAGACATGGGGCAAGAACTGAATACCATGATGACCTAAATTTTGGTAACTTTCTCCAAATCCTCCAAATCCAAAGAGCTCTGCTGTTCCTCTTAGCTTTATGCAGGCAGAACATGCAAAAAGTATCAAGCATATCCAATATTTACAGGAGTACATAACCACTGTAGCCTCAAATATGTATCAGTACTGACTGCATTTTATAAGCAGCTCTGACATTGGTAGTTATAAACTCCCCCTTTTGTCAGAATTTTTTTTCATCCATTTTCATTTTTTTGTCTGCTTTCCATCAGCCTCAGTCTCACTTTCCAGCCTATTATCATAGGCTACTAGACTGGAAGAAAGCTGTGTGATGCATAACAAAAGGAATTTTGGCTTTATCAGCTGTGATGGGTCTTAATCCTCCAAGCAGTGCAAGTTCTGGAACATCAACCAGGTTACTCAGAGGGACAGGATGAAAGAACTGAGATTATATTGATACTTTTTCTTCTGTTAGCTAGTAGAACAAATGGTCACTGGCAAAGAGCCAAGCAAAGACATCCTTTCAAAAGAGCAGCTTGGTACCTATAGTAGATATAACCTGTCTTTCAGAAAAAGAGAAATACCACTAAAAAACATTCCCCTTTCCAAAAGAAACCTCTATGAATACTGCAGGAATTTGAAAATGCCATCTTCTCTCATTTGAGAAAAGTTAGAATGGTGATGTGTTTTATTTTTGTTCTAGTCAAAACTCTGCATGACTACAGAGACAGGGGAGAAAATAAAAAAATGTAAGAGAGCTGAGAGTGAAAAAATAAATAAGGAATCAGCTGTGTTTGGGATGATCATTTTCTGTGCTATAGAGAACCTTCCCACTCAGTTATGAAATGAGCCACATCAAACTATCATACTATCATATCAAGCCATTAAAATTAATCTTAAAATTATACACACTATAAAACTATTAACATCTCCAAAGGAGATTGGAGAGATAATGTATAAATATCAGTTTATACAACCAGTGAATATCAGGGCAAAAGATAGATATGGAGTCCAGAGAGCAGAATAACAACCAGTCTAGAAATATTTAAGGTGTATGATAACTGTGCTGAATACTCAGCAGACAGAATAGTTTGCACAGTACTAGGAGCATCAGGAAGAATGATTAACAAAATAATCTTATCATCTTTATCACACACCAAGTTATTTTATGCATGTACATAGAACTAAAGAAGTAGAAAGCTTCCTGAAGGGAGGAAAGATCAAATTATCAATAAGTATATCTCAGACTGATTGCAGAGTGGGTCTGACAGACTGATTAAAATGCTGCTACCCCAACACTGGTGCTCAGAAGGACAGTAGCTTGAATATGAACCTTTGAAGATGGGATAAAAAGACTGTGGAAATGCAAGCAGAAGGGATTATCCAGGAGGGGAATAAATCCCCATATCTGTTTGTTATGTTGATTAAACGCAGAATAATATGTATGATTCCAAATACATAAAAAAGGCAACAGAGCAACAGCACATGAATGAATAATATAACATGCAAAATTGACATCAGAGTTCATTGTTACTCCACTATCAAAGAAATGCACCATGAAGCTACCTCTTCATGCTGCACAGCGGGTATTGTTTTGGAACCACTATCAAGGGCAACAGATTCAAGGATCATTGCTTTAATGCATCACAAATTGTGTACAACTTGCAAATGAAAATAAATTCTTTCTTTGCTTCCGCTGTATTCCACAATAGGCTGAGAAAGGCAGAACCAGAGAATGTCTAACAAATATTAAGCATGTCCCAACATTACGTTTCTAAGATATTGTTGACTATGTACACATCTCACTGCCACCTGCTCCATAGTTATCGTTATTCCAGTGAACCTTAGTTTCTACTCATGTCCTAGTCACCATTTACAGTCAAGGAAGGATGAGGAAAGATTTAAAATTTTCATTTCTTCTGCTACTGTGGATGATAACATCAACTGATAATTCTCCATATGGTAGTTAAAAATACAAATGAAATTTAATCTGTGCTTTTATCTTTTATACCAAAATTCTCAATTATATAGGCAGTAGAGGAGGCTTGCTAGGGACCCTTCAGTGAAAAAACATTATATTTTGTGTGAGGTATACTACATCAAGATCAATTGAAATTATTTGAAAACTGAAAATATAAATATTTAAGCCCTTGTCTTTTCCTACAGTTTCTCTTCCCCTTACATATGATATAGTCTCATATATACTGTGCTCAAACACATATCCTACTCTAAATAAAATCTGTAAGTTGTGCTTCACTTATATCAAGTATTCATCAGACGACACCAGGGTTACAAGGGAAATTAATCTTATTGTTCATTCTTCCACATTCTACAAATATTGTTTCATCTTAAGATGGAGAAAGATATGGAAAAAAACCCCATCAGTAAGTTAAAATAAAACAATAATATACTTGCATTTAAACTTTCAAATCAAATGTTTTATTCATTTAACATTTTCCCTGGTTTTGTTTTTTGTTTTTTTTAAATTGCACAAATAAATTAGTGCATAAGGTAAAACAAAACAAAACCAAATGAGAAAAAAAAAAAAAGATTTCACTGAGAAACTGAAAGAATCTTTAAACAAAATTCAGTTTAGATCCACTCTGATAATAAGGTCTGTTCTCTACTGTAAATCCTAGATGGAGCTATTTATACCTTTATTAACCTCAAAAATCTTTAAAAATTATGACCTTTTGACAGAAATAATTCAAGATATATCTAGTCTGGGAAAGAGACATGGTACAGGGTTATTTAGTAATAAACCCTTCTGGCACGGAAACAAGATCAGCACAGCTGTATCAAAGTGGTACTTTTTATTTTACACTCATAAGTTTTATTGCTATGAAAGCTGACTGTGTATCTGCACTGATTTCATCTTCTGAGCCACTATGTCTAAAACATGGTGTTGCACTTCAGGTGCTGATCTAAAGACCTTTGCCATCAAACTCTTTTGAATGATATGGATATTCTTCAGGCAATTTCCAGACAGGAACTCAAGAGAATATTTTTTTCTCTAAAGCAGCTTTTAAAAAAACTTAGATGAATTTCAGACTTCTACCTGTTTTTTAGGCCTTTTTGGTATTTAGAAATACCAAAGATAGCCACGGTGTATTCACACTCTAATGCTTAAAATTATTAGGACTTGATAATCGACTTTGCAATAAGACTACAGTAAATATACCAATACAAGCATTCAGATTAACCCATATAAAGGACGGGAAAAATACCTGAATATGTGGATTAGAAGTACTGTACAATGAATAAATATTATTTCATATATATATTTGTGTGTGTGTGTATATATATATATAATTATTACATAGTATTATCACTTTCACTTAAAATCACTGAAAAATTAACTCCCATAACATAATAAACAAAATCCTTGCAGCAAAGGAATATTTCCTAAGACAGCCTATTTCCTAAGACAGCCATCCAAAGGAATAGTTATTGTTTCCTTTCCAAAGGAAGGAAGGCTTACTGTAAAAGATGTAGAAAATTTTCTACTAAACACACACAAAAAAATCATACCTGTTTATAGTTCCTAACAGAACTTCATCTCAGCTGCAAAAACTCCTTGAGTTATCAAGAGCTCTCAATGTTGTAGTTGAAGCAGTCTGAAGAGAGAAATATTACAAAAGACAATGTTTGTGAGAAACTCAGAGAGATTCAATATAGAGGACCAAAGAAGTAAAATATAAAATGCAGATAAATTAATGTTTAATTGTGTGCATGATATATTGCTATATTAAAAGTTAATTCTGTGACAGACACATTGCATTATTCTATGAGATTAATGCAACTCTGTGCATCTCAATATCTGATGAACATTCTAATAATTTTGATTCTACTAAGGAATTCAGTTAATTTCATGCCTTTTTTTTTTTTTTTTTTTTCTCTAGCTATATATCTAAGCCACTCTTTCTCATTCTTAGTTAAACCAATCCTGGTCAAATTTAACTGTAAACTGTAGACCACTATAGTTCATTTGAACTTGTTTCTTTCACACCTGAGCAAGCCACTCATAAACAAAGTATGGGAAGTGCCCATATCCAGTCCTGATGATCATTCAAACTGATCTATGTAATGATGGCCAACTCGTCTTTTGTCTTTTTGTAATAAATCTCTGATACAACAAAAAATCTTTAATTTAAATTCACTGAGATGGAGAAAATATTTGCTCAAATATTAATTAAAAAGACACCAACAAGCAAAAGTAATTGTAATTTCTGTTTTTAAATATAAATGTATGTTGGGGGGGAGGGGGGGTGGTGTTGTTTGTTTCTTTTCCTTATATAAAAATACAGTTATTTTGGTAGCCTTAGCGACACACACAGACAAACACACACAGACAAACACACACACACACACACAGACCCCCCACACTGGAAGAAAACACAAAACATCCATGCATCGAGTTAAAGCCAGGAAGATTACTCGCTTTAGCAGAAAGCAAAAAGGCAAATGTTAAAACACCTTCCTCTCTCCTTTCCAGACTCACAGTCATTCTGTCACTCCAAACACTAGTACCTCACTATCTTTA
>VWZF01006065.1:17090-44654 GCA_013396755.1 Sclerurus mexicanus
AACAAGACTGCATTGCTTTGCTCATTCAAGAATGGTAATGCTTACACTTTAAATGGGTCCTTACCACCCACACTTAATCCAATTATGTCACAGATCTCAGCAGGGCATCTCAAAGCTTTAAATAGTACAAACAATCTTTATAAGTGGGCATTAAACATACTTTACAAATTTCAGCAATTTCATTGATATACCTAGGACTATGGATGAAGGCAAGTTATGAATAGAATATACGTGGTTCTGTAACTTCTCATTTAAAGCAACCCTTGTGTAAAGATTAAACTAAGCTGCAGCAATTTCTAATTATGTGAGGCTGAGCTGCAGGTATTATGATGCTTCACTTCACTCAAAGCTAACTGATACAAGGATAAATTGTATTGAAGAAGCAGTAGTCCTTTCCTAAAAAAATTGTCTGTTTTGAGAAACACTGGAACAGTCTTTCACAACGAAGCAGGTACCAGCTGTACATCTCATAACTAGAGCAACATTAAATGCAGGATAAGAAAACCCTGGTGTAAGTACTTACAATATGTTTTCCTCACTCCAGGCTTCATTTCTGCCCTTCTACTGCTCCCTCCATAATGGCTATATAACTATGTGTGTTGTTCTATGACATAAAAATTATTATCCAGGCAAATTTAATCAGCTTTTTGCTATATGGTCTCTCAAGTGGACTTCTGTCTGATCCTGTTTGCTGTGCAAACAAATAAATCTGGCAGCTTGATAGAGGTATGGGAACAAGAACTCTCAAAAGAGGTTTAACAGCAACTGTTGTTTAACATATGACTAACATTATGAAAAACTACATATTTATTAAGAGTCTTTAGTAAGATCTTTGTAGGAATAAATAGATCTTTTTCTGAGATAACAATTCATTTCACAGTATCTAACATGTAATACTCTAATTCAATATTTTCCTTTGTATTTTCACTTACGAGAGATGAATAATTTCCCTGGAAGCCTTAAATACAAATGAAATCAAATAATCTATGAAAAAAAAAAAAACTGAAACATGACGGGGAGTTTGATTCTACAATGGTAGTTCAAATAAGATGTACAAAAGACATAGAATCTTAAAAATTGGTTTTACAGAAAGCATGCAGCTTAACAGGAGAATTTATCTTTATTCACCTAATCTTAGACAGCTGTATTTTGAATCTAGTTCTATCTGGCAGATACTTGAATTAAAATACAAGAAATGGCACCAGAAATTGTAAACAAGTTAAAATTCCCTCAGTAACTTAAACTGCAAATGCATCTATGTATTGTATGATGCAGGGCATTGCGTACGATTTTTAACTCTTTGAAGGGATATTATACCTAGGGTTTTGGGGGGCTGGGGGGGTGGGGGGTGCTGTTTTTGTTTTGTTGTTTGTTTGTTTGTTTATTTGTTTGTTTTTGTCTTGGGCTGGCTTGTTTGTGATTAAAAAAGAAATAAAAAGGAAGAGCAGAAAGAAATTTTGAAGAATTCCAGCAGACATTTGAGAGAACAGATAAGCAAGCGAAGACATATAAAAGTAATATAGGAAAAAACAACAGAGGAAAGGGAAATAAAGCAAAGCCAAAGGTGGAAAGAGAAGGGGGGAAAAAAAAAAGGTAAAAAGTAGTTTAGTGAGAAAGGCTAAGACACTATGTAACAGCAGGAAGGAATATCGTGGTACACATTAAAGGCCAAGAAAGGTCACCTCATAGGCAGGTTGTTCATGAACTGCCATTTTTTCATCCTGTTTTTCCACTCTAAGTTTCTTACAAAATGAATCATATTACTAAAACTTCTCATTATCAAAAGCAACAAAAAAAAAGAGCAAAGAAACAAATCAAACAAAACAAAACAAAAAAAAATACCCGACAAAGAAAGTACAAAATGGCATCAGAAAAGTCATCTTGAGTCTACTGAAGGGGTGCATCCTCCCTTACTTGGCCCATACATCAGTTTCTATTCTCTCTAACAGACCAATGAATTCAGTTGTGCAGCTTGAAAATCTCAGCATCAGAGCTAAGCAATGAATTTTATTTAGTACACCATCAATGTAAATGTCAGGAGTGCTGAGAGAAAGGGGAGGGAAGGAAAAAAAATAATAAAAAAGGAGATGTTAAGATATCATAATGAGAAACACAAAGAAGAAAAGAATAAAGTTGAGAAAGCCATTGGGTTTATTTAATCTCTGCATTCCCTGTCTCCTTTTTCTATCTCACAATAACAATAAATTGATAAAGAAAAACTAATTAAAAGAAAAAATAGATTTGAAGAGATATGAGAACAGAATAAATGAAGAAAACAACAAGACAACAAATGAAAGAAAATGGGAAGAAAACAAAAGAATAACAAATAATTGAAAAACTGAATTAGATACTAAAATAACAAAATGGGGGGAAAAAACCCAACAAACAAAGCAAGAAAATCAGTATTGTTTGAAAGAGGCTTCTATTGCCTGAAAGTCCATTCATGTCTTCAAAAAGAACAAAATTATATCAATGAAGATATAGAATTAAATTTTGGAGAACAGCAAGAGTGTACGTTGCTTACAAGGAAAAAACATTTGCTTGCCTAAAATTGATGGAATAAATTTATGTGCATTTTAATCAGTGTCTTAGTTCAGAGGAGAACTAAGATATCTATGTTGGCCGAGAGAGAAAGGAAAGGCCTTCTTCCCCCAAGAAGGCCAGACAAATAAAAAAGAAATAGGCCCTCTCTTTAAATTTAGAACAAAACTTTAATTAGAAAAAATATATAGAAAACAGTTCTTAACATCTATCTATCTATCTATCTATCTATCTATCTATCTATCTATCTATCTATCTATCTATCTATCTATCTATCTATCTATCTATCTATCTATCTATCTATCTCCAGAAAAGGACCAAAAGAACAGTTGGTAGTAAACCCTTTGAGGAAAAGGAAAAGGAAGAGGAAGAGGAAGAGGAAGAGGAAGAGGAGAACACGTCATTTTTCTGTTCCCCTAAGGGATGCAATGATATGTACGGACAGAAGGTTTCATCCTCTCCTGATGGCTGCCATTCCCAGGTGAGTTTTTCGGAACTAGCACGTCTCCCTGGTTGTCTGTGCCTTGCTGGAGTTCGCGACTTTTGCAACCAGTGCCTCTTGAGGCGCGGCGGCGCCTCCTCCTGTCCGTAAATAGAACTGCACCGAGGGGGAAGGGAGGATTTGACCTGTTTGAAATTTTTTGGTTACGGTGTTGCTGTTTGTTCTGTTATGGGTTTTTTGGTGGTTTTATATATATATATATATNCAAGAAAATCAGTATTGTTTGAAAGAGGCTTCTATTGCCTGAAAGTCCATTCATGTCTTCAAAAAGAACAAAATTATATCAATGAAGATATAGAATTAAATTTTGGAGAACAGCAAGAGTGTACGTTGCTTACAAGGAAAAAACATTTGCTTGCCTAAAATTGATGGAATAAATTTATGTGCATTTTAATCAGTGTCTTAGTTCAGAGGAGAACNCAACTGAATCATGTACCTTGAAAGTTAAAGGCATTGTTACTTTGAAAGAAAGAAAAAAAAGAAAAAAAAAAAGAAAGAAAAAATAGAAAAAAAACCCAACCTCTTTAAACATACAGGCTCTGGACCAAGAAATTAATTAAAACCAAAAGATTCTGAGACCAATATATCTTGCAAGACCCTAACCCAGCAATCAGTCTCTCTTCAGCCAAAGCACTTTTTTTTAGGAAGAAAATTAATATATATTTCAAGGCAGGAAAGAATTTATAATGCAATTAAATGGAGTTGCAAGTCTGCTACACTGTGAAACACTAAAAACTAAGAGGCAAGAATAAAAGAGCTGATTTCAAATGGAACCAAAGACTGAAAAAAAAAAAAAAAGCAAAATGCAGATAACTTTGCAAAATGAGGAATGTGCATATATAGAGAAAACACATGAGCAGGAAGACGGATTTTCAACAATGCATAAAAGTAACTGACTGGATTCTCTATCAATTAAAAATATAATGTCTGACAGACTAGACTCAGAGAACTAGGCAGGTGTCTTCAGGAGCCAACTACATGTTGCTGAAATTCAGTATGGGAGAGCACAAAATAACATATTTAGAGAAATTAGTTCCCTGGGAATATCTCCATTGGATAGAGTTAACTTCTCACATGGAAAGACAATTGCCAGTGATTTTGAACTGGTTAGAAGTTTCCTAATGTGAAGTCAAATCTTGCCCTCATGAACTTAACAGAAGTATCGCTGAACTTCACGCAGTTTGGAGTTCATTCTTTCCAGGTGTCTGGACTGAATACTGTGACAATATGTGCTTTTCACCTGTTTTTAGCAGTTAAGATAGAATTTCAGGCAAAACTTTTACTACTGCTGCCACAAAACTGCAATAGGTACTGAAAGATACAGTAATTTTGTTAAAGTTTCAGAGAGACCATTCCTATCACACCTGTCATGATACTGCGTAATTTTGGATTCTAGGGATGTTGTATTCAGTTTTTCCACATCTCTGGTGCTACTGTTGATGCATTTAAGGGAGTTTTCTCATAACAGGTCACTCAGCATGTGTATTATACTATCTATTAAAAAACACAGTAGACTTTGTAGAATAGTTAACTGTTTATAATTCACAGACACACATGGGTCTTCAATGTAGAACAGATGGAACTTGAGAAAATAATAATAATAATAATAATAATAATAATAATAATAATGCAAACCCCAAGCAAACCAGAAAATTATCAGTGATTGGTCAGTCACATTTTGCTCTCAGTCACACAGATATCTTACATAATTGCAGTTATATGCTAGACAGGGATACTCCTTGGATACTACTCTGATTTTTTGTTATTATATGATACTTACTCTTGTCTCTCTTTTTCAAAGATAAACCACGCTTTTAAATTCCACCTTTCATACTGAACCTTCATCAAACAGTATAATAATAATTATCTATATTATAGTATTTCTATCAGATTATGTAACCTTAAGACATAGAGGATTTCACTAAAAACTATATGGGAATTATTTGAATAAATTCCATCACTTTTTTCCTTGTGAACTTTCTGCAGTACTAAAAAGAGAAGACAGAAAAATTAGTTTTTGCAGAATTCTGCAGTCACAGGGTAGAGTGTAAGT
The DNA here is from genome assembly GCA_013396755.1 of Sclerurus mexicanus. Lineage (NCBI taxonomy): Eukaryota > Metazoa > Chordata > Aves > Passeriformes > Furnariidae > Sclerurus > Sclerurus mexicanus. The sequence goes on from VWZF01006065.1 coordinate 22,187, forward strand.
ATTCTGCATATGAATCCTCTCTGAAACATGACAAGAACAGTGAGAGAAGTCAACTGAGATTTAAATTAAATTGAAATGGTATTTAAAATATATAAAGAAACTACTAGATTAATACGCCATTTTAAATATTTTTCACACATTTAGTTATTTAGCCTCATATTTGTTCAGAGAGGTATGCTAATGAAAGAAGTTTCTTAAAAAGTAAGGAGTGTCAATAACTAATATATTGGAAACAATAAATCAACCGCAAATTGAATAAGAAGGGGTAATTATGACTATTTAATGGTTTATAAAGAAAAATAAGCAACAGATATAGGATTCCAGGTTCGTGGTCATATTTGAATTAAATCTAGCAAGCTCTGCATTGGATTATCCACAGGGATTGGCAAATCCTCAGGGAGGTTAGATGTTGTGTCCAACTGTAACTTTTGTTTGCACTTTGCCAGGAAAACTCTTTTCAGAAAAGAGTTAAACAGAAACCAGAAACAGTAATCATTACTTGCTGCTACATGCTATAAAACAACTGTAGTATATATACAGCTGAGGAGTAAAATTACTTGTAGCAAACTTCCTCACATATATAAAGAATATATATATATTGCTTTCTCTCATAGGGACCAAAAGGCCAACACAATCCATAATTATATAATTTCACCTCAACAAATGAACTATTAAGATATCTTGTCTTTCAGGTCCTAAAATTAAAGAGACACAACTGTTATTTTTAAGAATTATTTGTAAGAATGAACTGTTTGAAACATTTTCAAAATCAGAATTCTATGTCTCAAATTACAGAGCAAAGTATCCAAACTTCTTACTTTAAATTGGGTAATAATAGCCTAGGCCTCAATCTTACAAAATTTTCTTTCAATGCCCAAATCTGTAAATGACAATAGATCAATTGAATACATAGTTCATAATGGTGGGAGTTTATGGAAGGTTTAAACATTGCCCCAGTTAACAATATAAATAGAAAAATATATATATAAAAAAGATAAAAAATAAAGATAAAAACTATATCTTCCATTTTTTTTCTTCAATGTTGCAGGAATTTGGAAGTAACCTAGTTCTTCCCAATAAATCTGATTGCCAGTCTCAGTTAAAAAAAAAAAAAAAAAAAAAAGACTTTTATACTTTTATCTATTAAGTAATTTTGTAATTTGTATTTGCCAATATAACCTAAAATTTTACAGAACAGTCCATGGATACTAAAAAAATTATATGGGAAAGCCACATCCTATGACTTTTCCAGTTCACCCTCCCAAGAGCGTGAACAAAAATTGTGATCAAGCCCTACTCTTTTATGAATGTGACAACTTGCCCCTTCCCCTTCACAGAACCGGCAGTTCCTTCTGATTTGCAGTGCCACACCACACAAGCCACCCACAGCTAGCCAGCCTCAAACAAGCAAGCAACCCCTTCTGCATCGTGGAACATGAGCAAATCCACACTTATTTGGGTTTGCAGTGGTTTTCGAGAATGACAAGTGACAAAGAGATGACAGTTTATGTGAAAGACTCTTTGAATTTTATGTTCAAAAATTATTTACAAATTATAAAGAAAAAGATTTGTGGTTTGAAATTTGCATATAGAAAAGGTTGTTCTGGGTCACAGTACTTCCAAATTGTTCAGATAGTTCTGAGATATAGGTCAAAGGCAGTAATAAATGCAGGAGCTAGAAATGAAGGTTTATACTGAACCTAAGAGCTGGAATCTCCATCCAGTTCTTCCATTAAATATTTAATAAGTAGCAGTAGACAGGGTTAAAACTGGAGTTGCTTTGGTATCTTTGCTGTTGGACTAACAGAACTAGATGGAAAGACCCATAATTGCTTTATTCTTTCAGTATAAAAATTGTGCAATATAGTATTTACAGCTCCTTGAAACTGATAAATCACAAATTAATACAGTTTATGCTCTCTACTTCTTATATTTCATAACAGACTTAACTTGAAGCCTGTATTAAATAAAAATTATAGATTTACAGTAAATGTGTTGTTATGGTCTTTGACAGTGATTCTTCAAGGAAAATAATTCTGTGGTATCTTACAATCTATTTAGATATATAGGTAAAATTGCAGTAGTATCTATGACACCTAAAGCCATTATCCCCTTAGTTAATGTCTTTTCTTTCAACATTTATATTTTCAGCTACCTCAAGGGAATAATCAATTTCAATGGCAGAAGAATTATGTCCTGAAAAGTACTTTTGAGAAGTGAAACCAAGTTTATCCTAAAGCCTGTTTAGAAGATTTACTACTGTTTACTACTAAGAGGTTCATAAGACCAGTAAAATTTTATTAATAGTTGGTAAAAAAATATAATGCTGTCAAGGTGAAGCTTGTGAACAATTTGATCCCCAAAAACATGCTTCTAAATTATAAACCTGTCTACATAAGTGTAGGATCAGTCACAGAAAAAATACCAAGAAGTTTAAAAATTATTCTTTTTTTATAAATAATTTAAAATAACTTTTACCTTATAAATTTTGCAGACAATTATATAATTTGGTAACTTTCACTTTTTTCTGTATTCTTCTGTTTTCATGTGCTTTGTGTTCTGTAACACCTCAATACTTTCTCTGGCAAGTAAGCCACAAATCATTTTTATTTTGCAGTTTTTAGTGTACCTTGATACTCATGGCATATTTTTCTAGCAACTGTGTGAGACAATACAAATTTTAAAAGAATCTTTCAAAATAAAATCTATGTCTTTCTTAAAATTTCATTGCAAGCTCACGAGCAATTTCCTACCAAATTAAGCATTTTGCAAACACTGCACCTAAAGACAGACAGTTATCATCAGGTACTATTTAAAAAACTTATCTAGAAATGTTTGAATAGAATATTGACAGGCAGACCACCACAATATGCAGAACATGATAACTATATTATCATAATTCTAAATTCATTTCTTACCTGATCTCTTTCTGGATACTAATTATTATAACAATAATTGGAACTGCCAGAGATTTTCCAATTAAACAGTTTTCTGACAGAAAATTCTAATTAATTAAAATCAAGAGCTTTTTCAAAAAAAGTAGAATTTTTCACTGCATTGACATTGGGAAAGAATCATAGAATCATAGAATGCTTTGGGTATGAAGAGACTGTAAAATCTCCTAGTTCTAACCCCTCAGTTGTCTGTCCATGAGCGTGCAGTGTGCCTTTGTGGCCAAGAAGGCCAATGATATATTGGGGTGAAATAGGAAAAGCAATGCCAACAGGTTGAGAGGCCTGGTATGGCCACACCTGGAGTACTCTGTCAAGCTGTGGTGAGACATGGAGCTCCCAGAGTCTAGCGGAGGACAAGGATGATTAGGGGACAGGAACACCTCTCTGATAAGGAAAGGCTGAGGGAGCTGGGCCTGTTCAGCCTTAAGAAGACATGACTGAGAGGGGACCTTATCAATGTTTCTATGTATCTGAAGGGAGGGTGCCAAGAGGACAGAGCCAGGCTCTTCTCAGTGGTGCCAGGCACTAGGACAAGAGGCAATGTGCAGAAACTGAAGTGCAGGAAGTTTCACCTGAATATGAAGAGGAACATTTTTACTGTATAGGTGATCATGCACTGGAACAAATTGCACTTGCTATTCTTGCTGTGCTGAAAGTCAAACATTGAAAAGTTGGAAGAAGAGATATGAAAGTCCCTACTACCATGAGATATAAATATTTAGATATCTTCTTTTGTCTTGTTTGATCTTAGAGGCAATCTTGAAATAGCTTATGCTTCATCAAGTATTCGGCAGAATCAGTAAACAAGATCAGCAATTAAGGGACAAAACAAGGTCAACAGAAAATATCAACTAAGCAGTAGTGGTAATAAATAAAGAATCAAAAGCTGCAGTATTTTGATTCTCTTGAACCACAGCAAGAGCTTATGTGAAAAGAAACCTCTAAGAGACAAATAATCCAAATACAGAAAGAACATTTTACCAAAAGAAACATTAACCAAGAGCGAAGTCTTTTGGTAGTTAAAATATTAGTTCTACTGATCACAGCTGTTCTGTTAAATAAACACTGATGCTGACTGGAGCATGACTATGAAGCCCATTCAACATAATAAAAATAATGGGTATTTATGGAAAAATGAAAATAACAAGTTCTGATTTTGCGATGTATTCTGATTATGCAACCTGTTCTATTCAACATGTACAGTGGTTTAACTGTGATTACACATGATGTTGACGCAGATTGGTTAATGCCTGGAGAACTTGAGAGTTAGCATCCAAGCCTGGAGAAGCAGAACCAGCTAGAGTTGCCGTAGCATTAGTGGATACAGCACTGTCAGGTTTTACAACTTAGTTTACAATTAGTGGATGGAGAGTGTGATCCTGATAAATGGTAAAGTTATGATTTTTAAAAAAATAGCAATTTTATTAGATTTTAATCAAATCCCTTTTTGACCAAAACCGTCAGGATGTCTTGTCAGAAAGTATTCTGCCTCTCTCTCTCTCTCTTCCCCCTTCTGTTTTCTTGAAACAGCAATTTCAGAACTTCTAAGTGGGGGTGAAGAGAGAGTAGATAATTAAAGAAAATTCCTTAGCAGTAACCAGCTTTAAGAAAATTTGCATTAATGTTGTTTACATTACTTCAAATTGAAAGTCACAAAGTGAACATAGCATTACACTACCCTCAAAGTAATCCACACCCTTAACAAAAATAATTTCTTTTCTCCAAAAGCATGCAGTATTTTCCTTCTTAATTTAGTAATATGTTTATCCATTTTGTCCCACCCTGTGACTCACTTAATTTACCCACAAAGTCTTTTAACCTGATACACTGTCTAATCACTTGGTTCTTACTGTTGCAAATTTAGCTTGGATCAAGGAAAACTCTAATTATGACAATGATTTTCCCTGCTAACACTTTGTAGCTTTCAGCTCAAAGTCAGAAGCTTTTATCAGTTGTATTATTAAAGTCAAAGAGCAGAAAAGAACCTTGAAAGGTCATCTAGACAGTGGTTTTGCCACAGGACAAAACCAGCAAAATACCAGTGTCATTCATGACAGCCTATACTCTCCTGAAAAACTTTCAGCAATAAAGATTCAATACCATCTACAGGTAAGCTGTTGCAATGCTTAGCAGTTGTATTTATTAGTACATTTTTCCTAATGTCTAACCTAAAAACTCCCTTGCTGAAATTTAGGCCAATTACTTATTGTCTTATCTACACTGGACATGGAGAACTGATTATTTCCTTTCTCTGAAGCATGCTTTTATAATCTTTAAGACTGTTATCAGGGCTTTCTTCAATTGCTTCTCTTGCAAACTGAAAATCTTCAATTAATTCACTCTTTCTTTCTTTCTGTCTTCTAGATTTAGATCTTTAACAACTGTTGATCTCCTCCTGGGCTTTCGTCCGCAGATCAATGTGTTGCTGATCAGCACTGAAGAACAATCCCTTAAAACTGCATTGCTTGGTATCACTCCAAAAATACAATACACAGGCCATTTTACTAAAAATCCCCTTCACTGGTAGAAATAAAAATACAGCAGATCTGAAAGAAACATATATAGAATACCTTTTGCTACCTTGGTGGTTTGGAAAGGAATTTTTTTCTTTCCAGTTATAGTTTATCAACAGTCATTCAGATATTTTAAAAAATGTTATTCTTCAAAGCTCTAGAAATGCTTATGTGATAATCTGAATTAAAAGAGGTTTCCCAATTGGTTAGATTTTTCTTGATGTTACACATTTTCCAGTCATTACCTTAGTGAGGAGTTCAATATCACAATTTCTCTTGAAAAGACTTCTCATATAACCTGTTGTTTGTACTGCACAAGGTAAAGCTCTGCAGTAAACAAGATTGATTTTAAATCATGCAGTAATGGTGTTTTCCATCACAGTTTAAAGCCTAAGGTTGCTGAATTCTTTCCAGAGAGCAACACTGAATCTAAACTGCAACATTACAAGATCCTTTAGTGTGAAAGGTAATCAAAGAAAATAGAAATTAGCTGCTGCAATCAAAAAGGAAGAGAGAAGAGAGTAAGGTTGCTGCACCTGGAAAAATCCAAGGCAAAATCTGCTTTCCAGTCAAAGGAAGAAGCAAGCTACAGGCTTGGGGAAGAGAGGCTGAAAAGCTGCCTGGCAGAGCAAGACCTGAGTGTGCTCGTCAGCTGAACATGTGCAGGTGCCTGAACGTGACCCAGCAGTGTGCTCAGGTGGCCAAGAAGGCCAATGGCATCCTGGCTTGTCTCAGGAATAGTGTGAACAGCAGGACAAGGGAAGCCTTATTCCCCTGTGCTCAGCACTGGTGAGGCTACACCTTGAGTGTTCAGTTCTGGGCCACTCACTACAAGAAAGACCTTGAGCTGCTGGAGCATGTCCAGAGAAGGGCCATGGTGCTGAGGATGGGTCTGGAGCACAAGTCTGACCAGGAGAAGCTGAGGGAGCTGGGGGTGTTTAGCCTGAAGAAAAGAAGGCTGAGAAGAGACATTATTGCTCTCTACAACTACCTGAAAGATGGCTGTAGCCAGGTGGAGGTCAGTATCTTCTCCCAGATAAGTGACAGAATGGGAGGAAATGGCCTCAAGTCACACTGTGGGACGTTTAGGTTGGATATTAGGAATAATTTCTTCACCAAAATGACTGTCAGAGCACTGGAACAGGCTGCCCATGGAAGTGGTGGAGTTTACCACCCTCAGAGTTGTTTAAAAGTCATGTAGATGTGGCCCTTATGGATATGGTTTAGTGGTGAACTTGTCAGTGATTGGTTACTGATTTGACTCCATAATTATAAAGATCTTTGACAACCTCAATAATTCTATGATTTTATGATTCTAAAGGATACAAATAACTCAGAGGCAGAAGTTAAGAGCCAGGCTTTTCAGTGGGGTCCAGCAACAGAAAAAGGAACAATTATCACAGACTGAAAGACAGGAAGTTCCATCTGGATATGAGGAAAACCTTCTTTACTTTGAGGTTTACATAGCATTGGAAAAAGCTGCACAGAGAGGTTATGGAGTCTCCTTCTCTGGATATTTTCAAAACCCAGCTGGACCCAAACCTGAGCAACCTACTCCAGGCAAACCTGCTTTAGTACAGCAGTCGGACTAGATGATATCCAGAAGTCCCTTTCTATCTCAACTGTTCTGTGATATTGGGATTTGGTATAAAATTTTACTTGGGAGCTTGCTTTCTTGCTATGTGCTTTCTTCTCCATCAAAGCTCTGATAATAAAAATTCTCCTGAACCTAACAACTTCCCCTAATCCATTCAACTTTCTCCAAGAACAGATTTTGACAGCAAGGAAAGTTTTCATTAACTGTCAGGATGAGTCACAAAAGTCTCTGCCATTGTGTTCAGTGTTGGCAGAAAGGAAGAAAGGTTCAGCAGCAGCACAGCAGGCATCTCCTTCCTCCCTGCCTCCCAAAGTGCTCTCTCAACATAACAAGTACAATTATAGTGTTTTTTGAAACTTGCTACTTCAGCTAGTATCAATGATGCTTGTTTGAAGAAAAAAAAAAAAATCACCTTCAGAGAGGACTCAAGTCTTAGGAAAATTAAGTCAGATACTTCATCTGCTGTGCTACAAAAAAGTTGTTTAGATTTATTTAAATTCATATGTTCATCAGAATTGATAGGGGAGGAGAAGATAAAAGGAAGAACAGAATATCACTTGTAATAAAATAATAGCAAAAAGACAGGTGCATCATTCTCCTTAGTCATATAACTCAGTTCACTTAAGCTTTATATGTGATGTCACTCTAGTGTGGAGTGAAATATGGGACTTACCCCACTAATCATTAATATTTAGAAAGCAGCAGAAATTGAATACAGTTTGGGCTATATTGCTGTGCAGCAGGAAATACACTGTCTGGTTTCCTTGGTGATTTCTTCCATGTCAGCAACAGAATATTTCTTAATTAAATTAACATTAAAAAAGGATTACATTTGTCATTCCTCATCAGCAAAAGTCTAAGTGAACAGAGCTATTCTTAAATTATGAAGATGCCCCCAAGAAAAGAATTTTGTTCCAAAAATACTGTTGCTGGAGTTCATAAAACATATTGAAAAGATCTGTTAGATTACTTAATCAGCAAATATCTGACCAAGTCAATTAATTGTTAAAGTATAATACTATGCAAATGAATGAGAAAACATTCTATCTCATTATCTTCAAGTTAATAATGTAGCTTAGCTAGTGTCAATTGGTTGCTGCATTAATTTTTAGTAATCAGCTACTTATACACAGATTAAAAACTAGATATTACTAAAGAACACATAGATTTTTAGCTTGAGGCAAGCTCTTTTCATTTTAATGGCTTTAAAATGATTCCTTTTAGCAATTCATATTGCAGCCTACACAGAAACTGTATCTTAATGCAGTTAAGATGCAACTGCATCATAATAAGATAATTATCTTTTTTAAAGATTTGCAAATAAATTCATGCAGATACATTTTAAAATATCACAAATTTTGTCCCAAAGTACCTCTGAAAGTTACATGTTTCACCTAAGGATTTTCAAGAAATTAATAGATACTCTAGGGCTAAAACTTCTTTCTAGATAAACATCAGTGAACTATTTCATCCGAAATGGATCCCTGCTGAAGTAAATAGATCTCTGTAGAATTCTATCTGGGAAAATGCAATAAAAATATTTCTCCTTCAGTTTTTGTGACTGAAATAAGTTTAATACAAAAGAATCACCAAAATAAAACAAAGTTGATTTATCAATAACTGGGTTTTTAATTACTTTTCATTCACATTCATTCACCCGCATATTACCACACTGCAGGTTGTAACAATGTTTGATAGCTGTTGTCTTTTGTGGAGAGTACGACCCTGTTTTCCAGAGCTACTGTTTTTAAGGAACTGAATGATTTCAGTTCACTGACAGCTTCTGTAAACCCTAACCAACATTTCCTTTCTCTTAATTTCTTCTTATTTTTAGCAGAAATCTAGATTATATAACATCATGTACATTTCACGAAGCAGCAGCTGTAAAGAACTCCAAAAATTTGAAAAGAAGCAAGTCCTGACTCTGCAATAGAACGTTTTGGAACCAAAATAGTTTATCTTCTTTCATACCTCACTGCTGGCATTGTTATGTCAACATCAGGATTTTGACATACACATTGGACATTGTCACCTCAATTTAAAATATTATTATGATTGAACACTTTGACTTTTGGTGAATATATTTCAAATATATTTTAAAATTTCAATTTTGGTATTTCAAGCAGAATAGCCAAAATAAAAGGATTCAAAATTTCTTTTAAATGTTGGAGGTTGTTCCACAAGCATTTTTACTCAATTTTTGAGGCATTTTGAACATCATCTAAATTAAATTTTTGCTTCTTGTCCATTGTAATAGTACTGAAAACATCTGAATTTTATTCTTCCCTTTCCTTTCATCTGGAAAGACACTCCTTAACTTCAACTTGCAGGAAGATGAAAGTGGGATCTCTTAACTACTAAAAAGTTTCTTTTCATATAGAATACAACATACAGAAATTTGAAAAACCATTCTGCTTTATTTAAACAATAATTAAAATAAATTAAAAATGCATATTATTTTTATTTCTTAGAATGAAAATATTTCTGTGACTCACAGCAGATTTTTTCACACTGTTAATGCAATCAGTTTTAATTGCACTTTCTATGGAAGTAGGGAACCCCTATATCTTCAACAAAATGACAAAATAATCAGTCTGACAAATATGCAATTAAGGCTGATACTATTTTCATAGACATTACTCAGAACAGGACAGTGGTATTCAACTCTGGCAATATCTGTACAAAGCAAAACTATATCTGAATTTCTATTGCTCATATAAAATACTTAAGAATTACATTACACAGGATAAAGTATGTGAATAAACTTGTCTCATTAAAATTTTGTTTTGTCTTTCAATGATGACACTTTACAGGGAAGAGGCAAAATACTACTCAAACTAAAAATCACCTCTGAATAAATTCACCTTTGGCTGACATCCCAGATAATTCCAAATTCATTGAGACAGCCTGGAAACATATCTCAGCTGAATAAAGTTCAAATTCAAAAGTGGGGGGAAAGAATTGCAAAGAACATTCAATTCGAACAACAAAACTGAATCAGGTACAGGTGATAAAATTACAAGAAAATGTAAAACAATGGGGTCTGACTAGAGAAATTCTAGGAGACAGTTTAATCAGACAGCCACACAGCATTTAGGGGCAGAACTAGTGGAAAGTGGGCCTCCATGTGATAACATTTAACAGCATGAACCTTTCTGAAAATGCAGTCCAAGAAAATAGTTCAGGAAAAATCAACAGTAATGATAATAAAAATAATGCTGCCAGATAAAAGAGATGAATGCTACAAAAATTAGGCAAACTGTTCCTGAAATGTGTGAGAGAAAATAATAGTATTCATGAGATATCATATAGTGTGAGGCGAAAGGAGAAAAGCTAGGAAGTAATGGCAGAAAGCAATACTTGTATTGAATCCTAGATGCTTCAACTACAGATGAAATCAGTTACTTTTCATCTGGGTATGTAATGTCTTAAAAAGAGGACAGCAGATTACTGAGCAATCAAAGAGGAAAACTTGAAAATTTGAATCTCAAAACACAGCTGAACACTTCAGTTCCTGTACTCTGATAAAGAAGATGCAAGATTTTTGAAGGATAATTTAAAAAAAACTATCTAAAGGAAAGTGTAGCTTAACTCAGACCCATCCTCTTACTATTAAAAAGTATTCTTGACCAGGATCTCTAGCCTGCTCCCATACAGATATATCACATAGGTACATTTGAAAACACCATGAGAAGAATAAAGTTAATTAAAACTTTTTTGTATGTGTGGAAGAAGCTCACAAAAGATTGGATTGATGATTATGTTTTCTTCTTCAGCATTGTGTAGCTTCCCAGAACCCATCTTCAGCTCCTGCCTTTAAAAGGAAGTTCCATATCTCAGCAATACACTTAAAGAATATTTTATTAACACTGCAAGACTTTTCACCATGGACATCATTGTAGATGAATATTCTAGCCTTCAGATTCAAAGTGGAACATCTGTATAAAAATTTGCTTTATAGCACAGTAGCTTTTTCCATAATGTCATTGTCTTCCCAACTGAGTAGTTCACTTTTCTGAGGGATTTCTCTAGGAGCCCTAGAAATAATAAATCTTATACATTAACTAGCTGTTGCTGATGAGCAGGAGAGGAAGGGTAGCCTTTACTTTAAACCAGGTCTGAGCTGTCAAGTTGTCTGACAGCATAGCTTCACTGATTGCTTGCTTTCTGTTCACCACTCATATGCTCTCCTCTACTTCAGATACAGCAGTATTGGACCACCTGGAAAGACACATAAGTGTGGTTCCATGTTGTCCACTCTGTGTTTGATTATGTAGCTGAATCAGTATAACATCATTATTCTGGGATATCACATATGAAATCAATTCGAAGATATCCTTAGACAATCCACAGATTCTCAAAATTTCTGCCTCTCTTTTAGACTGCACTGTTTTTAAATCATAAGTTCAGGGAAAGTAAGTCAATTTTGAAAGTTTGGAGTAAAAACATGGCATCATGCTGCAGGCTGATTTTGGCTGGCTGCCAGAAGCCTACCAAAACACTCCCTTCCTTACCCTGCTCAACAAGACTTGAGGAGAAAACAAGATAGAAAAGCTTAGACATTGAGGAAAAGATAGGGAAATCAGTCACGGGCAAAACAGACTTGATCTGGGGAAATAAATTAGCAATTAAAAGTAGAGTAGGGTGGTGAGAAGCAAAGAGGAAAATTAAACATCTTTATCCCAGCCTCAGGCTCAGCTTTGTTCCTTTGTTCCCAATTCTTCTACCTGTCCTGCTCTGAGTAACATAGAAGGATGGGAAAGGGGGATTCTGCTCAGTCTCTAACAGGTCCTCTCTGCAGCTTCTTCCTCCTCAGACTTTTCCTCAGCCTCCAGCATGGTATCCTTGATGAGTGGTAAAATCCTTCAGGAACACACTACTCAGAGTGGGTCCTCACTAGGCTGTATTTCCTACCAGAAGCCCTGCTGTAATTTGCACACACTATCCCCCACCACTTCACCACAATTATGACAGGAGTTCTACCTAATTACTCTGCTCTCCAGCAAAGTTCAGTCCATGTTTTGTTAACTCTCCCAATTCCTGTTCTTAAAATTCGCATGTTGGGCACCAATACAATAACTGTAGTAGAATGACGTTGGCTGGACACCAAGTGTTCACCAAGTTGCTGTCACCATTCCTAGTCAATCGGACAAGGGAAAGAAATACAACCTAAAGGTCATGGGTTAAGATAAGGACAGGGAAACAACTTCACAATTATTATAATGAGAAAAACAGACTCAACTAGAGAGATACATTTCAATTCATTGTCAATTAGAAAAAGTAGAATAATGAAAAATAAGAATAAATCTAGAAATACTTTCCATCCATCCCTCCATTTTTCCCAGGTTCAGCTTCAACTCTGACTCTTCTGCTTCTTTACCCCTGGGCAGTGCAGGAGGATGAGAAACACAACTTGCAGTGTGTTTATAACAGTTTGTCTCTAATGCTTCATCCTTCTCACACTCTTTCCCTGTTCCAGCTTGGGTCACTTCCACAGAACGAAGTCCTTCATGAACTTATCCATCAGCAGTGGGACCAGTGGGTCTTTTCTGTGGACTGCAGTTCTTCACAAACTCTTCCAGCAGCATGTTGCAGTCCTTCAGGAACCAATGGCTTCAGTGTGGGACATTTCCATGTACTGAAACTGTTGCCAGAATACCTGTTCCAACATAGGCTTCTCTATCCATAACACCAAAGGCCCTGCCAAGTGCCTATTGCAGCATGAGCTCTCCACAGGATCATGGCGCTGACATTGAGTCTTCCTCTGGCTGCAGGTGGATATCTGTTCCACCATGGATCCTCATGGAATGCCGGGACACAGCCTGCCTCACCATGGTCTTCACCAGGCTGCAGCGGAATTATTTCTGCAGCACATGAAATATCTCCTCCCACTTCTTCTTCACTGACCTTGGTGTCTGCTGGGGTGTTTTTCTCACATTTTTCTCACCCCTCTATCATATATCTGCCATGAAGCAGTTTTAGACCACTCTGAAATATGCTATCACACGAGAATCATCAGCTTGGTTGATAGGCTCAGCTATGTTCTTCAGGAGATCATCCACTGGAGCCTGCTGTGTATGAGAGGGATCACTCACTGGTGTCTTCTCATGGAGACCAACCCTGCAGCACTCCACCAACACATGAAAACCTTACCAATTAAACCAAATAGACCACACAAATTGCTGATTTCATAGCGATTGTGCCAAATTTCAGGACTGTTACAGTAAATATTATGTAGGTGTGGTTCCATTAGCAGCCATGGAAGCTACGCAGATAAGTTTGTAAAATCTGTAAATTTTATACTTTAGGTGAAACTATTGATCAGTTAATGACCCCATCACAAAACACAGTGTTTAATTGAGTTTTGAAATGGCAGCAGTACAGCAAGTTCTTCAAAAATCAATCCAATTGATTTCCATTTATACTGTTGCACAGTTTTACATTGTGCTAAGTTCTTCTACTCAAGTTCATTAGATGTGTAATTCAGACCAAATTTTCTTTGTTATTTCCTCAACCTCATACAAATAATCCAATAGCACCAGCCCTTTTTATGAATCTTTCAAAAGTTTCAGTTTAAACCTCTCTCCAAAATAAAATCAGGATTGTTACAAAAACTACAGAAACTCAAATTTGACAAATTTGAACTCAGCATTTGCAGCCTAAGTAATTTTGAAATGTTTGTTTTCTATGTTATATCTTCCATAAATGTATATGTATGTACACATATAAACACACTTGCTATATATTGAAATATTTAGGTGTTCTAAGTACAATTAAGCAATATCAGGTAAACTGTATATACACAAACTTTCATATATGCATATATCTGCACCCTTCATAGAACTAATAAGATAGACATATATATCCTATACAGAGAGGAAGGTATAAATCCTGTATATAGTGTCTTTACACACTATAGTACATAATTGTACTATGAATACCTAAACAATATCAATACATTTGGAAGTTCGGGGACTTAAAAATAAGATGGGGGAAAAGGAAAAACAACATTCTTTGGAACATAGCAAGCTTATTTCAAGCATATAAGCCAAGGAGAAGCTCTTGCTTTCCATGACAGAGAAGTAGCAGTCCTGACTGTTCCCATAAAGGCATGACAGCTTTGATTCAAACTGAAATTCCACAGCAGTCAAAATAAGCATGATAAATCAGCCAATCTCATTCAAATTAGCCATTTTTCACATGTGTAAGAGAACAGAGGAAGCCTGACCCCCAGAAGATTTCCACCTCAGGCTTTGCCATTTTGTTTCTTTAGGGGCTTTCTCTTTGAAATGTAGAAGCCAAAAGAAATTCAGGCAGTCAACTACATGTACAGAGCAAAGTAACATTAGGCTGTTGCAATGTACAGTAGTTTAGTGCAACTGAAGCATGTGTGGTAACACAGCACCTGGGAGCCAAAGCTGCTGCAAAGAGGCAAAGACAAAATCTTGAAACACATTCAATAACTCCATTGTAGGTTTTGTCTATTATGGATTTCAGGCTAGGATAAAGTAGAACTGATGGAAAAATCTTGAAGCTGAATTGTACAGTCCAACAGAGGCTGATTAAATCCTAGATTGCTGTAATATCATTAGGAAATGACATTATGCTTGTGAATATAGACTTTGGTAATAGGTGATTTAGACATTGGCAATATCGCAAGCTGAATATAGAATGACTGTAAGACTGTGCATTCCCTATTAACTGTAATGTCAGCAGAACTCACATTATCTCTATGAAATCCTGATTAACAGCAAATATTCCCCTTTGGTTTGATACATGCTGCTCATACGATTAAGACTGTAGGAACTGTCTACTACACTTGTCAAGATTAATATAAGGAACTTACTCTTTCTTTCTCAAATATGCATGGGAAGTTAACTAGATACAGAAATCTTCAGAATCTTCAGGAATATGTAAATAAATTGTGTAATATGTAGAGTAGATACAAATGGAAAACTTCATTCCCTGAATCCAATTTTCCTGAATTGAAAAGTACATTGGCTCATGTCCTCTTTGGCATCCAAATATATGTGACAAATATACAGTTACATAATTCCTGCTCACTGTAAATACTGAACTGTAAATTCTCTCCGGCATTTTATTTTTTTTTTTTGTCTTGAGTGTGCTCAAGTCCACTCCTATCAAGTGGTATAACATGTTAGCAAGCTTTTGACAAGTGATGGTAAGGCTTGTGTTGCTTTTAGCAAATGGTCTGAGGCAATTCCTGAATATAACATGATAAGGCTTCAGAGATCAGTACAACCAATAATGTCAGGAATAAAACAATAAAGGCTGTTATACATACATGCCCCCAACTTCTCAGTCCTGATGTCTTTAACACAACATGAAGATAATGTGAAAAATACATTTTCCCAAGATGGAATGATAAATTGAAAAAATATTTATTATCATCTCACCATGTTTAAGACAGGTAAATATTCGACTTCCCTTTGCAGATGTTTCTTTACATTGAACCGTTTAATGTATTTCTATAGCTGTACTTTCTTCCTGAAGTGATCGCTAGCACTTACGAATTTACCAGAAATACTGCACTAAAAGGCAGATATTTTTCTTATACAGAAGAAAAAAGGTTAGGACATAATCTCAACTAGTATTTTGGTGGATATAATGATAGCTTCGACCATTAACATTAAGAAATTTTAAAAGAGATTATATTTAGGATTATATTTAGGTTATGTTCAGAAGACTTAAAAACTATTTGCAGATGCAAGAAATCTTTCGGGCCTACATCTTAAGAAAGTCAGTGGTAATAGTATAGCTCTCTCTAATGTAGCATTTTGATAATTCTTCAAATAAACAGCATTTGTTATATTCTTGAGGGGGCAAAATATACAATTAATACTTTGATGCAGCATTTCCTTCTGCAATTAAAAGACTAACAGGGGGGCTACATTTTCAAAAGTGTTAAAGGTTCACATTCAAAAATTAGTCATCGCCAGATTCTTGAAGAAGCCTT
Organism: Sclerurus mexicanus; assembly: GCA_013396755.1. Lineage (NCBI taxonomy): Eukaryota > Metazoa > Chordata > Aves > Passeriformes > Furnariidae > Sclerurus > Sclerurus mexicanus. Next base: position 38,228 of record VWZF01006065.1, read on the forward strand.
GTTTTTGTTTAATCTCCATTGACAACTATTCTCTGACCACTTCTCTTGAACAGTTTTACTACCCTGCTTTCCTGTGTCATGTTAAGCACATAAACACACTGCCCCATCATCCTGAAAAATGACCTCTAACCATTGTCAGTGAAAGCTGAGAAGTTAAGAAATAATGTAATTTCTTAAAATACCCACCAGTGAATTTGTTGTTTTTCTTTATAATATCGTAAGACCCAAATACCTTCTTAAAAATTAAGAATTAAAAGTACTTTTTAACATTTTCAATACTTAAAATATTTTGCGAATCTTACACCTTCTACAACTAGAGCCAGCAGCCTTATAGGACATGGTATTCATCATCTCCTCCTCATCCAGTCCTTTCACTGTCCAGGTCCTTCTTGGGCACCAGTCACCCTGTAAAGCCTTGCCTCTAAGACTACATGTAGTTGGAGAAAGGTGTTGGGCTTAAAGGAGATATTAAAGCAGTTCTTTACCCCTCCATAGCTTTCATCCATCTGCTCTCCCCTCACATGCTCCATAATCTGCACCAAAGGCACTCTCGCTCCACAACAGGGAATGATCCACCACTGTATTCTGCTGCAAAAAACAGAGGTTGCTGTATAGGCAGATATCAAGGCAAGAGACAGATATCATCATGCTATCAATGTCTGAAAACTTCTGTATTAAGTGTCTTTCGATTTGCTTAGCCACCATGATATTTCTAATGCTGACTTTCAAAAAGGAATACATTTAAAGTTTGTTTTATGAAAAAAAAAAAACAGTAAAAAGTAGTTATCCTATGTGCTATATGAGTCTGAAAAGCTTCTATAATTTTTATTCTGAGCTCTCTTCTTCCCCCTGTAAGCATGGACAGCTTAGATATTCACCATCAGATTATTTTAAAACATGAAAGACATGTTAAAAAAGTATTTTCTAATGAAGTACTGAAGAAAATACCTGCAAAACACCAATTTTATTCTGGTGGGTTTTTTTTTCTTTTATATTTATAAGAAAGTAATTGCTATCCTTAAAAGCCTATTTTACAAAACTATATACCATGATCATAGATTTCAGACTCATAAAACAATCTTATTTTTTTAACCATAATAATATGAACACTCAAAATGGGTAATAATGGTGACGACACATTTTAGAATATTTTACTGATTCAATATTGTTTGGTGCTTGTAAGCTGAAAACATATAATTTATAATTCCATGTCCTTTCTGAGCTATTAATATATTCATTATGACAACTGACTTTGCCAAGAAATGCATAGATAAATAACTGATAAATTTCCAAAAGGAAGAAATATATTTGTTAGTCACAAACAGTAGTAGTTTAAATTAAAGTAATGCTACTAAAAACCAAAACATATATGGAGAAATCTGGTGCTCAACTGTGATAAGAAATAATGATTAAGAAAAAAATAAACTTGTCAAATATCTTACTCTTCATGAAGGTTAAAATCTAGTAAAGAAATAAAGCTCAATGAGTTTGTCAAATTAACACTGACAGTGATGCATTTTTTTTTCCCAGAGAACAGCTTTAAATATGATTTCCAAGTGCCATAACATCACAAGTTCTGTGAAAGAAAGCAATGGGAAAACAAAGTGAGTAATGAAAATTGAGACATTCTTGTTACGATATTTTTCTCCAAGTTCCCAAATCATGTAACTGTCAAGGAGCTGGGAAAAAAAACAGTCACTTTATCTCACTTTATCTCTCACCCATACCTACGTTCCTTAAATGAGCTATAATTTTTTGGTAAAAGTATTTCTCTAAACTTGTGTGTTAGGGCCAACCATTTTGTGGCTTTCTTCACTTTAAAAAGTTGATTCATTTGTTTGTTTTAGTACTGACATCTAATGCAGCTGCACTCATTTTACCTTTTCATATAGCATTCCCTGGAAAGCATGCCCTGACCAGTACCTGCTTATGGGCTCCTACCACTCCCTGCTACAGATGTGCATGACAAGGACTTGTCCAGGTACAAACAATTTCTATAGAGTGAATGAATACCATTCAAAGGTTTGATCAAGCAAAGCAGGGAAGTGAGTAAAGGCTACTTGGCACTGTAAACAAAATGGAATTTTCTTCCAATTCTTTAATATAATTATTTCCCACTATTGAAATATTATGTTACAAAAACTCTAGAAGAATACAGTCACCTTAATAATCTCACTGGAATTTGAACAAACTATTTTAAACTCCAGTTGTAAAAGTACACTTATATCTTGCCCTTGTTGTAGGACAGTATTTTTTCCTTGTTTGGGTATTTTGGGGTGTTTTTACTGTTGGTTTGGGGTTTTTTAAGATTAATATTTCTCAGAGGAAATAATGCAGTATCACTGTAATATAGGTGTTTCAGCATCAAAATAACCCTCAAAAAAATCTCAAACATTAATTATAAAATTAATAATTAATAATATAGACACTAAAAATATAAGTGCAAAAAATATAAGAAGACTTAGGGGTTTTGAAGGTGTTATCTTCATATTCGACAAGCTGTTTCTTCAAACAATCATTTGCTTCTGATTTCGTGTTACTGCTGTTACTGCACACATACATTTTCATATTTTTTCTTATTTCCCCCTGAATTTATTGGAAAATATTGTATTATCCCTCTACATGGTCAGAACTCTCTGATACATCAGAAATCAAAGGAACAACTGCTCCAAAATCTTATGGAATTACTTTTGCCCTGTTGAATCCTTACCACCTAAATATTATACTATTTCTCAACATACCAGTTTAAATCACAGTTTTTGTTATCTGTAACTAGCAGAAAACCTACAGGTACTGCTTGCAGGCTTAAATTTATAATGAAATTTGAAAAAAAAAAAGTTTTCTAACTCATGTATACTTAGCGTTAGGAGTTGCTGTCCTGTTTTCTAGAGCTTTTTCACTCTCCCATGTATTCTTTTTGTCTACTGCAAATGGGCTCACCAAGGTCAACTCCTCCTACTTTCCCTCCCTGCGGGCTCTGTTGTGCCATAGAGTGTACCTAAGGTTCCCATGACTTTATTCGCTTACCTTTTTTTCACTTATTCTTTCATTACTTCCTTCAACTTCATATCCCCATATCCCGATTCTTCCTTCTTGTCTTTTCTTATTATGTGTAAATAGTCATTTAACATTCAGCAGTTTGCAAAACATGGTCAGAACATAACAATTCCTATCAGCTTAAGAGCTTCTTTAGGCAGCTGAATGCTCTTGCTAGATCTTAATTTTTATATATTTTGAGCAGATAACTTCTGTCTTCTAGAGCAGCCTGAAGAAAGATTTTTTTCTGTTGTTTAACTGTAGAGTTTCCTTCAGCTGCAGTTAAAGTGTAGTTTTTGCGGAGGTGATACATATCAAGGGGGTTGGGGGAAAACCAACCAAACAAACCCCAAAACTACCTTGATGCCAAAGGCAAACACACACACATGCAAAACCCCATTTTGCCTCACCAACTGATCAGCAGAAAATATAGTATTAATTCAGACCTGAAGCTTGTAGCCACCTAATTTCTTAGGCAATAAAATTACAAAGATTGAAGGTAGGACACGAAATTAAAATAAATGTTACCTTTTCTTTCTTTTTTTCCATATATGACGATTCACTGAAATTCTGCCAGAAGGTTTCTGTTACAAAAGGTGGATGAATAATTCATTTTTATTCTTGCAGTCTAACAATTTAGTCTTTATCTGTTCATGAACTTTTCATGAAATTGTCTACACTCTTTAGGCAGAACCATTCAAGCCTACTGCAGCTTGTACTTCCCCCTCCTCATGTAATCCTTCAGTGATGAATGCCCAGGCTTGCAGACCTGCACATTAATTGTATAGCTCTAGTGACATTGTTGCTATTCTGTGATTTATGTAACTAACCAGCACCACATCAGGTTTAAATTTAAAAATCTAATAAATAAATAGAAACTTGCTTTTGGCCAGCACACAACTATTCAACCTTAAAATTGAATTTAATCAGCATTCACACCAATAAGTGCTGAAACTTTATTGTAAATATCAAGAAGATGGTTCCCTAAGGAAATGTTATAGTCCTGCTTATTCTTCAGCTGTAGCCTTGGAAATTTGCTTTTCCATAGGAGTTTGGGTTTTTTTTCTCTCAAGGAAATACAAAGCCAAGACTTTTGAAAAGACAAAACAGGTTATTTTATCCTATAATTTTTTTCAGACTCTCTGGACAAACTTTAGAGAAAGGAAAGATGTGGGCTTTTTTCCTCAATTCTCTTTTTTACATTTCAACAAAACAGAAGACTTACCATGTTTTCCTAAATTTCCTAGTTTCTACTCTCCATCACTGCATTCAATGTTTTGGGTTTTTTTGTTGGGTTGGGGTTTTTTCATTTGTTTTTATTTTTACATAATAAGCCTATTCTTGCTTTTCTTGGCAAGAATTGAATCTGTAGAACTCAATTCAAATAAACATGCTAACAACTCTTTATACTAGCTGAGAACCTGGCTGCATGTTTCCAAACCAGGAGAGGAGAATATATTGTCCTTAGGGCTTAGCTCTAGGACACCATTTTACACCTTAGTTCTGCAAAGCAGGATATTTCCTCCTTCATAATCTCCTTCTTCATTTTTTCCATGGTTATTTTGGTGTAACAGGTAGATTTCACTCTCACCAAAAATGAATGGCAGTTTCTTATGTATTCTGTAACCTCAGATCATGCTGATATATATGACATTTCACATCATTTAAGCAAACTGTAAGTTTTGCTCATTACACAAAAATGCTATGATTCGTCATTTTAAAGGCAGCTGCTATGTGTCTTCACTTTCATTTTTCTAAATTAAAATTAATTTCTATATTAATGAAGACAATTTAAAGTCCATTTTTCTCACACAAATTGCACTTCTAATCATCAGTCTGGATTGTAATCCATAAAGTAAATTTTTACTTGCCTAATAGAGATCATATTCCCCTTCACTGGCTCCATATTTGGTTGAGACTGTCTACAGAATTTTATGAAACTGTTTTAGAGGTTTTATTCAAATAGCAGTATAATCATGCTTGCTTGGGAAAACTCAGAAGTGCTTTTAATTAATGCATGCATTAAGTTCTAGAATGTAAAATTAACATAATATATATAATTTGAGGTAATAAACATGCAACATGCATCAGTTACTATTCATCACCAATTGTAATAAAAGGTTGAGGATTCTAAATATAAAGTAAACACACTATCAGTTTTAACTAATAGCAAATTTTCTATAAATTCTAATATCAAAACAGAACAAAAGAGAACTAGAACAACAAGACTAGGTAATCAGAGTGTAAATATTACTTTTAATTAATAAAATTTTATTTACTCAAGGATAATTTAGGGAAGACCACTCTAAAGTAAAGAAAAAAGAATATTGGGGGGAGTAAGAAGATATTAGTCAAAATTGAAAAATGCTTTATGAATATTAAGTATTATTTATTCTTTTTAAAAAGCCATTTTTCCTCTATTTATGTGGGATATGAAATATTATTACGGGTTGTCTTAGTTTACTGGAAACAAACATAAATCAATGATGAAAAATTGCATAATAAACTACCACACAAAGTACTTTATTTTCTCCCTAAATTTTTAGAATCAACCACCCAAAGGGCTAAATGACAGTCTTTACACTGAGTTTTAGGGCTGAACTGAACACATAGTTCCATTTTCTAGCATCAGTCCTAGAAAGTTGAATCAAACACTTGAATCGCTAGTACAGAATAGAGAAAAATCATGGCCTTCATTACAGAAAACATCACAGATCTGTTGCATGGAAGTTCAGTTCAGTACAACTAATAGCATGAAAGCTCTAAATTGACATTGTGTCTCACTTTACCTCTAATCCAGACTTTATTGTTGTTTTTTGTTTGTTTGTTTGTTTTTCTTTGTAGGGTTTTGGGTTTTGAGAGCAGATGACTGGGGAAGGTTCAAACATGTGAAGAAAATGTTCACTGTCCTCCCTACAAAATATATTCCAGAAAACAACAACAACATCAACAAAATAAACAAACAAAACAAAAAAAAAAAAAAACAAAAAAAAACCAAAAAAAACCAAACAAACAAAAAACCCAAGGTTATTTTGGCCAGAACAGTTCTTCAGATTGTATTTCTTGCTCCAGTAAATATTGACACACTTCCTAGAAAGACTATCAAATCTAAATTCCAAATGAACTTTGAAAGTAGGATCCAGAAACCCAATTGTACTCTTCATGGATTCATGTCTCAGTACTAGATTACATGAGCGATACAGATAATTTCTGAAGAAAGATGCTTACTGTCTTTCAGATGAAAGGTATTTTGTACATTTCAGGAAAATGGATAGCGGTTAAATGCATGTACCCTTCACCTTTGAACTAGAGGCTGTAACACTCATTAAGAACCAGAAACATGCAGAGAAATTACTGTGATCTTAGCAAAATGGTCTTAAACACTATTCTT
>VWZF01006065.1:44696-57307 GCA_013396755.1 Sclerurus mexicanus
ATCACGCCTTAAAAAAAAAAAAAAAAGACATAATAAAACATTAATTATGCAAATCCATCTTCAGGCTTTGAGGTCACATTTCACACTAGACATTATTATAGACCTGGAATCAATTACTTTCTAGATGCTGTTTGGCTTCAGCTAGTATCTGATTATGAACTTTCACAGACTATAACATTCAAGGAGACAGAAGTTTTAAGAAAATAGCCTTCATGTAATACAATGAGAACCTAGCAGCAGCACAAGAGAGTTTATGGATATTATAAGCTTATACATTTCATATACACAAATTGCCCCATATTATGTCCAATTCATTTATTAGATGTAGGGTGACAGACGATACCCCCAAAGACAGGATTTTACTAATATTTCTCCATCACTTCAAGTACAAAAGTCATATTATCAGATAATATAGTTGTGCTAACTCTAGTTCAAGGATATTTTTTTTAAAATATTTTGGGAAGATGACAGAAGAACATTTCCAAAATTAAGGGATAGAACTGAATAGAAAAGGACAAAAACACTTCATTTGGCAGGGACTAGAATGATCATGTAATCCAATAGCTTTACCAATTCAGGGCTGACCAAGTGTTAAAGTCTGGTCCTAAGTGCATTGTCCAAATGTCTCTTTCTAAGACACCGACAGGCCCAGGGCTCTTTCTAAGAAGATTGAGCCAGTGTTTGAACACTCTCCCAGAAATGAAAAGTTGCCCAATGTCCAGTGTGAACTTTCCCTGATGCAGCTTTGAACCATTCCAATGCATCCTGTCATTGATTCCCAAGAAGAGAACAGCAGCTTGCTCTCCACATTCCTGCTCAGGAAGCTGTACAGAGCAATGAGGTCACCTTCTCTCCAAACTAGACAGACCCAGGGTCCTCACAGGACACGCCTTCCAGCCCTTCCACCAGTGGTGTTGCCCTCCTGTGGACCATTCAAGGACCCTCACGTCCTTCTCAAACTGTGTGGCCCAGCTCTGCACACAGGACTCAGGGTGAGGCCGCACCACGGCCAAGTGCAGTGGGATGATCCCCTCTTTTGGCAGCTGGTGATGCCGTGTCTGATGCAGCCCAGGATGGGGTTTGCGTCCTGGCTGCCCGGGCACACTGCTGGCTCACACTGAGCTGCTGCCAACCAGGACCTCCAGATCCCTGGGCTGCTCTCCAGACACCCCTCCCCCAGTTTACATTTGTGCCCAGTGTTGCACCACCTCAGGGGCAGAATCTGGCATTTTGCCTTGTTAAATTTCTTGTCATTGATAATTGACCAATGTTCCAGCCTATCTAGAACTCTCTGCAAGGCTCTTGTCTTTCAAGAGAGTCATCAGAACTTCCTAGTTTAGCATTCTTCACAAGCGCTCATACATAACAATTTCATGTATTCTATGTGCTTTAAAATGCAGAAGCTGCTACCTTTTTGTGTGGAAGGTGAATTACCTGCCTTTTTTAGTTTTCCTCACTTAATAATTCTATAAACTGTTGTCTGAAAGAAAAATATTATCAATTGCGAGCTGCTAAGGCAGCTCAGTACATGTATCTTCAGAAAATGTTGAGATATCCAAGTCTGTTTCATATTTTCATTTATGCTGTGCCTACTCCACTGGATTTAGAGTGGAATAGCCTATTTTTAAAGGAGAAGCTACTGCACGAACATTCTCACACCATTCAAGGACTCACACACTTACCACCTGAGAGTGTAACTGCTGGGACTATAGTCCCTTTGCAGTGGGCAGCCCAGTTCAAAGGGTGCTCCTTTCAACTCCTCTCTTACATGTACACACTGACTGTGATGTCTGTAGTCTCCTTGGATTCTGGTTTGGACTTCATGTGCACTTCCTTGCTGCTAGAGCATAAAGCCCTAAACTTAGGATAAATATAACTTCTCAAGAACGAAAACATCAGTGTGCTACCAATATTATTCTTATACTAGAAACAAAATACAGCACTGTATCAGTTACTAGGAAAATTACTAAGAAAATTAAGTCTTTTACAGACAAAGATGTATCTAAGAGTAAGTTCACAGCTTAGGTCCCCATATTTCAGCAAATGCATCTACTCCTGCTAAGTATGCACAGCTAACGAAACAACACAGTAAATCACACAATATTATAACTTTACATCATGCATTCCACTTAAAACATACTTATTTAGGCTAAATAACTAGTATCTCCCAACGGGAAGGTTTGCATTAGTACTCTACATTTGCAAAAGACATAATTCAGAATATTTATTACTGATTATTTGCAACATGCCCATTTTTTTTACATATGGAGTTTTGCAGAAAAGATAATTATTTCAGAAAATTAAATGAGAACAAAGAATCAGACCTTCATATCGAAGCAGTCTGACAGAACATTGTAACATCCCTCATATCAACTCTATGAATGACCCAGTGATTTTTAACATCAAAACAACTTTCTTTCTGAGGGCTTGTACACAATTTATTACATATAATACATTTACAACTCTCCCAAACTTGATGGAAATCTCACTTTAAGCACCTTATTGCTGTTCCTCACTTTCTCACACAAACACTGAGGAAAGCTGCCAACACAGACAGCAGAATTAATATCAGTAGTGATATTTAAAGTTAGCTTATAGAATTAATTTATTGTTTGGGCTTACTTTAGAGATAATGAGCTAGAGGTTTCCATGCTGCAAAAAGATGGGCAAATTAGAGTTCCCTTCTTTTTGAACTGATTCTGCAATTCAGTGGGCACATGAAACTTCCATTAACAATAATGGCAGTTCTGTGCACACACCGCAGAGAAAATAAAGCCCTATAGAGTTTTTTCCTGTATAAACAGCATGAAGCAAATGGAGAATGATAATAATCTCAAAGAAGTCACGCAAATAACAGTATCCTGAATGACTGTAAAATCTGGTAGAGTGATCCTGGGGCAAAAGGAGTAAAATTAAGGAGTGAAAAATGCACAGAGCTAAACAAGACAAGAAAGAAAGTCAGCTCAGAGAACAGGAATGCAAGTACATTGGTCCAGATGACTCTGAGACTCAATATCTACAAAACACATAAAGCAGAGATGTTAAAAATATTTTAAAACCAAATTACAGAAAATATGGAAATAAATTGCTTGTCAATGTGCTAAAAATTAGTAATTTATAAAACACCCAGGAATGCACTGAAAAAGCCAGTATATCTACAGTGCAGATATTAATAAACAAAAAAATAAAGTACTTATAGTATATAGTTTATCGTGTTATTTTAGTTACAGTAGCCATGTTATTGAGATTTAAATTGGCCAACTAAGGTATTAATAAGCTTCCATCTTACAGATCTTAAACTAGACCATTCAGCTGGATTTAAGCACATCCGGCTGTAACTAGATGTACTGTGGTGTGTAGATCAAATGGATAAAAACTAGGGTTTGTGTTCTATATCAAGTTGAATTTTTGTATTTAATTCTCTCCATTTATGTTGCAGTAAATAACTAACTTGCAAAAAGATAGAGATTCTTCTGGTGCAGCTGATGTATTTATAGAAATAATTTTTATTGTCTTTCATGGCATTAGCCAGATTAAGTTCTAGCTTTGGTCCTTCTATATTTTTCCCTGCATAACCTCTTAATATCCTTGTAGTGCTCCTGATTTGCCTGCCCCTTCTTCCTTTTCCTCTGAGTTCCAGCCAAAGTTCTCTGTTCAGCCAGGCTGGTCTTCTTCCATGCTGGCTCCTATTTTGGCATGTAGGGACAAGCCTGCTCATGCGTCTTTTCTTTTAGAAGAGTTTCCAACCTTCCTAGGCTTCTTTGTCCATCAGGTGTGCCCCCCAAGCAAATCCTTGAACCAGGCTCCTAAACAGGCTAAAGCCTGCCCTCCAGAAGTTCGAGGCAGTGATTCTCTTGTCACCTCTCGTTACTTCACTGAGAACCAAAAACTCGTAAAATTTCATGATTATTATGCCTAAGACAGCCTCCAACAATCACATCATTCATAAATCCTTCTCACCAATATCAGGTCCAGTGAGGCACCATCCCCATTTGGATCATTTGCCATCTGTTTCAGGAAGTTATATTGCACACACTCCAGGAACCTCCTAGACTATTTCCTACTGTGTTGTGTTTCCAGCATACATCTGGTAAATTGAAGTCCTGCATTAGGACAAAAAATGTGAGATTTTCCCCAGCTGTGTATAAAGTATTTTGTCTGCCTTTACATCCTGGCTGGGTCTATAAGAGACTTCCACATGATACCTGCCTTGATGACCTTCCTACTGATTCTTACACATAAGCACTCAACCATATTGTCACCATAACTAAGCTCTAGATAATCAAAGCAGTCCCTAACATAAAGGGTTACCTCTGCTTTCCTGCCATTCCTTTCTGAAGTGTATATAGTCATCCATTTTGCTAGTTGCTAATTAAAGCCTGGCACCTTTATGGGTCCAACATTCAAATGAATACCCAGTAAAGTCAGTTATTATATATAACATTACCATTTAAAAAAAAATAAAAATAGGACTAAGTTTTGAGTTTATGAAGGAATTGTCAGCACTTCAAGGTCATGTCTCTAACAGAGGCTCTATATTGTTTCCTAGAAACTGCAAATCAGTTGATGCAGTATCATAATTGATATTGAGCCACTCAAGATTTGAGCCTCTGAAGATCTAAATCAAACTTTGCAATTTTTTTTTCAATTATTAATCAATAGCTATAGCTAGGCAGTAACAATTAAACAATTGTATTCCAAATATCACATGCTTGACTAGTCTCTTGTTTTAAAGAAAAGGGAAGATAATCCCAAAATGAGTGGGCTGTGTGGATGATAGCCGCCAGGAGTAAAGTCAACAGAACTGGGCAATAACTGGGAGAAAGGTAATTCCGACAATGGGTGATTGTGACTATTGACTCCTTGACCACATATTCAAAATGGGCCCTAGATTCATATGGAGAGAAGAACAGTGCATGCTGAAAAATTAGCACGAGAAGTCAAAGACATGACTAGCAAATAGGGATTGAATACTAATTAATGAACAAGTTATGTAATCTCTAACAAATGAATGCAGATGCTTTTGTTTGTTCAGGTATATAAATGGTGTAAAGTTTTGATGATCAGGTAACCAGCCTTTTGCGGGTTGCCAACCAGCTCCCCTCTTTGCACAAACTAGAATAAAAAATAGAAAAACTTTGCCTCAGAGTATGAATTGTCACTGCACAGTGTGTAAAAAGTCTGCATGCTGAACAACATTAGTAGTATTTGACTCTCTTCTTGTAACTCATCTGGTGTGAAATTAGTATCTTCTGATTTGGGGTTTTATAAATAACTGCATTACACATGTTGATCTATTTGCTCTGTCACAAAGCAAGGAAACTTGATTATCTGCAGTGGGTACTTTGAAATACAGACAGATTTTTTTACCCCCTAATGGAAACCACTTACATATAAGGTTTAATATTTGTGAGTGTCAAGTTGAATAATTCCACTAAATGATTTTTTCTTCTTGTTGCATAGAGTACAATCCATTCACTTGACGCCTTTATAAAACAAAAAATATGTGTATAAAATTTACAAATCTGTGGCTTAATTCTAGGTTATAAGTTGAGGTTAGAATTGTTCTGACCATATTAGTTATTTTTTATTAAAAATCTGGGCACCTTCTGGTGGTGTTGTGGGGTGGAAAGGGGACTAGGAAACTGCTACATGGCTATGTTGATTCAGAAGTTATGCCCATATGTATTGTTTCTAAGATTTAAATAATTTTTCCCCCAAATAAATGATTGCTTACAGCATGTGAAAAGGAAAAAAAAAAAAAGAAAAGAAAAAAAAAAGAAAAAAAAGAAAAAGGTAAAAGGAAAATTAAAAGCCTATCACAAGGTATTTATTCTGTTAAGTTGTGATAAGAACTAGAGTTTAAATAAGTATGTTCTTATAGAATTACTCTAAAAATAATGATCAACATAACTTTCACAGTGTTGAGTAATGTCTTAAGAGGTTCGTCACAGAAGAAAACCCTAGTTGTGTGGATAAGAATAAAGTAGACTGACACTATTTATCCAACACAGAGCATTTTTTAATGGAGTGAAAGTAACTCCACTGAAAACATAACAGACAAATGAAATACTGAGTTAGAATCTAAAAGATACAATGTATGCAACAAAACCTGATATAAGATAGTAAGTCCAATGTTATGTCTTAACATTATTTAAACATAGTTTATATATCTATGATCAAAATAATTTATTTTTAAAAGCTGAATATCTAATATAGGAGAAAATGATGAAAGAAAAATGGGATGTTGTGGCCCTGTAACTATTGCACCAATTCTTTTGGTTGCAGTTTAAAATGCTCTTTGGCCGTAAAACAATGCTCTCGAAAAACCTACTTATCTAAAATTAAAACAACTTCCAAACTTGATAAAAAAATGAACACAGAAAAGAGAATAAAAATCCTGGAGCTTGCTGGCATTGCATCTGCCAAACATGAGGGAAGATTCCCACCCTTGTAGCCCTCCACTACCAGAACCTGGCCCTGTAAAACCAATACATGACAAAACATTGAATGAAGAAATGTGGTAACACCATCAGACAGGATATACAGACATTGTTTTGTATCTGGTCAGAAGGTTTTTCCCCTCATACTGTATATGCACTAAAGTTATGACCTTACTATATAGGAGTAAATAGATCTGCTTTTAAGCTGGAATTTGATACACGGAATGAGAAGTCATAGTCCAGGTATGAAAGTTCATGCCTAATTGTAGTCTTTTCAGCCTTTCTATTCATTAATATGTGAATCTTCATCTTACAGAACTACAATTGGGGACTTAACGTCTCCAAAGACAAATACATGAATTATGTCATCACATAGTATAAAAAGTAGTTCATTGAAATTGTTATTCTCTGATGATTTGTGTGGCAACAGACTCTCACAAAATTCCTTTGGCACTGATATTCTCAATTATTTTTAATATATGAGAGGTTTACATGGCCTTTTGAGATTATTTGAAGCTTTTAAAGACCTACATTTGCCAGCAGTATATGATGCATGGTACTTTTCACTAGAATTCACAGTTCAAACTCTGACATAAAGACTTTTTTTCTCGCTTTTCCTTTACCATCATTAGTCAGTACATTTTTTACTGAAGTTAGAACATACGACGAGGGAAACTTTGTATGATGAGTCATGGTTGCATTCAAGCTTTCATTATTCCCTATGAAAACAGTTCTGCTGATTGTAGCAGAGCCTAATACAGTGTGAAAATACACACCAATTACTTCACAGGTTGTAGTTAAAGTGGAACTAGCATATTCATAGTTTTTCTTCAAAAATAAGTGTTAGAGCAATAAAAATACATGCAAGTAATATACTTTTTTTAAGACCTGTAAGATCATAGAGTCCAGCCATTAATAAAGCATTGCCAAGTCCACCACTAACCATGCCTACACAACTTTTAAATACCTCCAAGAATGATGACTTCACCACTTCCCTGTACAGCCAGATCCAATGTCTGATTACACTTTCAGTGAAGAAACATTTTCTAACATCCAGTCTAAACCTTCTCCCCTGGTGCAACTTGAAAGTATTTCTGTCTCCTTGTCACTTGAGAGAAGACACTGACTCCAAACTTGCTACAAATTTCTTTCAGGTTGTTGTGGAGAGCTGACTGGTCTCCAGTCAGCCTTCCTTTGTCAAGGCTAAACAGTCCCAGCTCCCTCAGCAGCTCCTCATATCCTCCATCACCTCACTGTCTTTCTGGTAGTGAGGAATCCAAAACTGACATGAGTCACACCTATCATATTTTCCAATACAGTGATGTTTCAAGCCAAGCAGAATGGATCATGTGAAAGTGAGAGATTCACAGTCTTTCATTTTAAATTGAGAGTCTCTTACTCCCACTCCCAACAACTGACATGGGGTGGTATAGAATAACTTCCTAGACAAGCCCACAAGTCCCAAGGCTCCCTCTCCTCACAGCTATTACAAAAATTAATTCTGTCCTGGAGAGATTAATGGATGAAACCAGGACAGTTCCCCTTACTTTTTTGTTGTTGTTGTTTTACAAAGTTTATTAGACAACATTATTTTTATAGAGTACTCTATTTATTTGCAACCTCTGAAAAGATAAAGCAGACTAACTTTGACAAACTTCTGCTACATTTCAGTTTCATTCTGAAATGAATTTTAATTTGGAATCATGCCTAGTATTTAAGACTAAAATACACCTAGTTTAATTAAGATGTTGTTGAGCTTAATTCCTTAGAATCTCTTCAATATATCTCTACTTTGTTCCTGTGTTAAAGAGTCAAAGCAGGTGATGTGAGAAAAGTGTATTGCAATTAACAAAATCACAAAGGCTTCTCTCCATCAAAGAAAAACTTTGATGTAGCATAAGATGTACAAAATGTAGCATAAGAGATGGAGAGTCAACAACTATGTCAGCTCTAAAGGACAAACTGAAAGTAACTTAAGGAATACAGAAGAAATTACAGGTACAACGATAAGTCACATACAGGACCTAGAGTTAATAATTCAGAAAATTGGATTTGGAGTTGTGTTTGATTGACCTAGGTTTTTGTTTGGTTTTTTTTTTTCTCTGTCAGCACTGACAGCAGTTTGTTTCTGGAAATCCATTATTGGATTAATGTGTATTCATATAATAAGATATTTACTTCTTTGTTTAGCAATAGAAATTTAAAATAAAATCAAGATTATTGTCAAGAATTAAAGGACAGCTTATTCAGCTAGTGTAAATCAGAGTAGTATGAAAATTACTTTAAAATACAATTTGCCTGAATTTCACAATATTTTTAATTAAATTCCTCTTTATTTAATTTTTGTGTTTCAGAAGTAAAAAAGTATTTCTTGAGTGAATTAATGTCCCTGCTCCAAGAAAAATAAATACATTTTAAGAGGTAGCCCTCAGAGAAAAACAAAGATAAATGTGGATTTATTGTCTTATGTGCTGAGCAGAGGCTATTTCCTTTTATTCTGCCATAATTTCTGAGGAATGGGAAGAAGTTAAATCTTAGGTATGCATTTGTCACAAAATTAGTATTTTCCTAAAATCACAAGCATTCTTGTAGGGTGAGAAGACAGCAGACTAACTTGCATTTATGCATCTGAGCACATCCAAGCAGCCATATTTCATACAGAACTTGCATTTCCCAGAATGTAGCACTGTAGCACCACAAAAGAATTGTAGAGCACCTTGAGTTGTATTTATGGAAAGGGCCTTGAAACAAGACACTAAGTGAAGAACAATAAAAAAAAGAAAAAATCCTTATTAAAAAAAAAAAAGAAAATTATACATACCTTGATTTGAAGCATCCTGAGAAGATAATATTCCGTATTTCTCTGGAAACCCAGAAATTTACTGAGTCCACTGCTAACAGGGTTAAAAGAGTGAAACATTTTTTATATAACTTTTCTAGCACACCAAATTAGAAGAATGTTAATTTCTCATTAGAAAAACAGTATTTCCTGAAAGCTGGTAAATGAAGTACACGAGGCTTCTTCTGATCATTCCCAAATTTCACAAAGTAACAAAGCAGAAAAGTGTGGTAAGTTACTCTGAAGAAAGAATTATCTATTTCAGGTATCATATTTTCCTTACAGAACTGGGAGGAAATAGAATATGCACAATTCTTTCTGAAAACAAAACCTGGTCAAGGAATTTGGATCAAATTATTTTCCAATTGTTTAACTTATGGATTGCTGTAATTGTCACACTGATGCTCTGTAATAAACATTTATTAGCATGGTATTATTCATATAAAATCTGCCATCTCTTCTGCAGAAAGGTTTAAGCTTTTCATAACCTTGGTTCAAATACTCTTTTTCTAAAGATTTTCCTTGAATATGGTTTCTTTTTCAAAAATTCTTTTTCCAGAAAAGTCAGTAGAAACTTTCCAATATGCCCCCTATGAGACCATGCTGTAAAGATGACTTCTGTTAAATCTATTAAAATCTATAACAAAAAGAGTTTGGACTTAAACACATTGTATTTGTCTTCCACTACCATACACTAAATTTGTATATGGTAAAATGAAGAACACGAAGGGTATGTACTTCCACAAAAAAAGGTAAGGCTAAGTGCTATGAGTTACATTTGTTTCATTACAATACTTCTACTTGGGTTTGTTGTGGTTTTGTTTTTTTTTTTCTTTTTAAATACATATTTTTGTGATGCTACTAAGTATGCAATTAAATCAAGATTTCCTGAAAGGCAAAAGGACTTTCATGGGAAAAGGAAGGCTCTATTCAGTTCATGTAGAACTATAATTTGATGTTCAACATCCACAGTATAGAATTCCTATTTGTAGCATCACAGTATCACTGAAAGTAAACTAAATCCAAGGACTATTTATTTGCTTAATGTATTGCTGTTGACTCCAATACTTTCATGAGTTCACTGTCATAATCACCAGCTACTGAAACTTTACTCAAGCACTTTATACTCCTGCCACTTATCTCACTTAAAATATGAAATATCATGTAAATTTAACTTAGTTTAAAATAGTTTTCTTGGAGTTGTTATGACTCAGTTGAAAGAACAGTCAATCTCCATTACACTTTTAATGTGCTGAGTTACAGTCTCATTCATAGGATGTGAGCCCTTATATATATATCTTCAAGAAACACAGGGGTGTAAATTAGTATAATCAATTCCAGTATGAATAGATATCTACTGCCCTAAAAATAAAAGTGATTTCCTCTAACTGCTTTTTGAAATTGCTTTATGCTTATGTTGATTTCAAAAAATTTGGTGCTAAGTTGTCAACCAAACATTATCACAGATATTCATATACAGTACTGTTTTGGGGTTTACTACATTCATTAGAAATTGTAAGAAAGGCCACCTACAAGAAAAAAATGTGTGATGGTGCTTCTTATTTCCATTTATCTTCTTTTTTTCTGTCACAGTGTGTCCTTCTGTGCCTCCTTTTACCAGGATATTGAACAAAAATAACACAGCTTGCTTGTTATTGTGCCTGCTATCAGCTGTCATGTTCAACATTATTGGCTTATATTGAGTAATATTTCTCTTTCCTTCCTCTTCTTATTATGAACTTCCTTTATTTGGCTATTCTGTCTCATACTAAAGTCAAAGACTTCACAGCATGACCTTATGCTTATAACTAGCTTTAATCAAAAAACATTTGGCATACACAAACAGGTTACTCTCATTCCTTCATACTCACAGAAATCAGATGAAGCATATGCTACTTTGAAAAGATGGGGGGAAAAAATCCAGATAGTTGAAAATAAATGCCAAATACAAATGCCTCAACACTTGATCTGAGAACAAACTCCAATATGCATTTGCCATCTGGGATGTATAAAATTTATGTGTTGTTTTGTCTTTTTCCATCACTGGGACCAGTTAAGGATGTGGCTGTAGCTATACAGCTGTGCAGTTCCATCTTCATTTATCCAAACCGCATTCACAGTGAGAGTTTGTCTACACCTTTGCTGTAGGTTCAAACAAAACCATACCACTGCACATACTTGACAACAAAAATAAACCTGACAGTTTCAAAGCCAACTGTAATATCCATCATTCATTTGGGGAGTATTTTTTGCCCTGTTCATCAAATTTATATGCAAATTATAAGATAGAAAATACAAACAATATGTTTGTTTTATATTCCACATCTATGCTACATAAATGAAATAGTTTCTGAGGAGCTGCAAAACAAATCTTCTCTACCTTAGATTTTACTAATGATTGAAATAATTAACTTTACAAAGTAAAAAAAAACAAATAATAAAGAAATATTTTCTCCCTTCAACACTATGTCCTCGTACAGTTATATCCAAGTTTTAGCCAACAGCAATTGCCATGTCAATTGCCAGCAATAAAAAGAGTAAGTGCCATTATATTAGACATTGTTATTTAAATAACAATTCATGGAAGTATCTCACTGTATGCTTATCTATCTATCTAGTCTATCTATCTATCTATATATCTATCTGTATGTATGTATGTATGTATGTATACAAACACACACATACACAGATTATGCTGGGTCTACTCACTCTTCCCTCCTTGCACTTCTCTTTCCATGAAAAAATGTTACAGTGTTTCGTGTTCTACAACATATAACAATAAAAATGGGTTTCCATGCAGAAATACTGGTGCAATTTTCTTGCTTTGTCCCTGAAACTAATGTTACATTTTCTGGATATGAATCAGCTTTATATATACCTCAACATGAGTGGGAAGCTATCCTATTCTTCCAGTTCCCACTGGCATTCAAAATCAAGGCTTCTGAACATAAAGTGCAACTAAAGAAGACATCTTCACTGGATGTTTAGTTATGCAAAATATAAAAGATCAGCTTTTCTCTTTCTATACGCTGCTCAGAACTTATAGTCAACCAAACCACATTTACAGTACTCCTCAGTTATTTGCATTCATTTATTATGTGTACATTATTCTTGCTTGTATTCAGAGAATGTGTGCTGAATTCTAAACCTTTATACTATTCAGTCTTCTCCATGGGCAACCCCTTGTCACAGGGGAGAAGCTTGCGTGCCCTTATGAGGTTGCGAGCTATGCTGGCAGTGGTACAGGCCTCCAGTAGGGTCACCCATGCTAGTCAGGTCTCAACTGAAGGGTCACACAAAGTGTGTCCACAGGCAGGATGGGCTCGCTA
>VWZF01006067.1:19431-37811 GCA_013396755.1 Sclerurus mexicanus
GCAGTGCCCTCCAGGAGTTCTGTCCCCCCACACCCTCCTCGCAAACTTCCACACTCCCTTAGCACCCCCACCCCCATTGCTGCTGCCTCCACCTCCCCCATCCCACATGGATCCCCGCCCTGGGCCGCTTTCCCGCTCCTCTCTCCCACCCCTGGCTCTGCTCTGGGCATCCACCTCCCTGCTCAGCCCTCCCCTGGGCTTCCCCCCTCTCCCACAAATGCCTTTGTGGCCATTTCTCCTGCCTTTTCTGCACCCTCTCAGCTCTGTTCTTCCTCCCTCACCCTGTGCCTGCACCTTCCTCCTCCTCTTGTATTCCCAGAACTCCAGCCGTGCAGCTGCTCCAGCCAGTTTTGCTCTTCCTGGTCTCTTGCCTCCTTTAATCCCATTATCCCTCCAATTTCCCTCCAGTTTGGCCCTGCTCCGCTCTGGTCTAGATGACCCTCCTGGGGTTTTTTGGTTGGTTTTCCTTCATTCTCATTTCTGCAATCACCTGCTTTAGGATCCTTCCCTCCTGCAGATTCCTGGGATTCCTGTAAGCCATCGGCAGTCCCCTCCGTGTCAATTGTTCGGTCCTTTGAGTTTGCAGCCCTCGTTAATTTTTTTAATTAACCAAGTGCTGGAGCCTTGCTCAAGTAGCTTTTCCTTCATTTAAGTGAGGCTCCATATGATTTTCTTATCTCTCAGTGCTGAGATTTAGTGGATACAATTTGGGAGGTAACCCCTTATCAAAGTGGGTTTGAATTAGGAGGTTGGCATTTTTTCCTGTGCAAAACCTGAATTAAAGGAGTGGCTGCCAAAGGGAAGTTGCACTTCCAACTGGGCTGATAGAAATCCCTGGAGTGTGGTTTGGGGTGCTAATGTGATTCCAGGCACCAATAACCTGAAGTTATTGAATGGACCTTCATTTGTGCGGGCACAAGTCAGGACAGGCTCTGAAAGGACTTTTTGAACACCCTCCCCCCCACCCCGAGTTGGTGTGAACAGGGACAAGTTTGGTGTGAGGAGACCAGAAAGGCAACCAGGGTTTCCCTTTCCCTGGCTCAGAAGCCAAATTTCTAATATATTCAAACCCAAACCATGACGCCTCGGTCTCTGTAGGTGCTGCATCTGCCCCAGTGGTGACACCGTCCCTGTTCTTGGCAGCGCCCAGAGCCCAGGACGCTGTTGTGCGGGTTTTCCACGCGGGAATCCCCTCACCTGGCTGATGGTGAAGGTTCCGGCTGCTGAACACCAGGCACTCCTATGTTGCATTTTTGTGCTTCAATGAGCTTTTAAACCAAATCCCAAACTTCCTTTACAGACAGCGTGAGAACATGGAGCAGGATGTGGGAAGCAAGAATGGATTGCAGAGATCCGTGTCGTCAGAATCCACAGACTCAGGTATGGCTCTCTCAGCTAAGGATTGACAAGCAGCGTGTTTTTCCATGGCTTCCACAGCTTCCAGGGTTTGGAGAGAGAGCTGTCTCTGTCTGCAATCCCACCATCCCCTGCTCTGGGGTGGCTCGTGGCTGTTGCTGTGGAAAACAGGGAGAAGGTGTTTGATCCCTCACTGCAGGGATCCCTTTGGAGCTCCTGCCCTGTCGAGGGTGATGAAGGCGAGTCCTCACCGTGTTTTCTCTCTCTAAACCCAAACTGTGCCAGCCTGCCCCAACTGAGTGGGTTTGCCTTGTGCTCTGGTGTTTTTGTTAGCAAGAGCTGACAGTTTATCTGAAACGCTCCAGTTCTGATACTTGCCTAGAAAAATTTCCTTTTTTTTCAGGTGAGAAGCTCTATCAGTGAAAGTGAAACAAGCTCTTAAACCCCATAACTTGTAGACTCAGAGAAACCCTGGGAAATCAGTGTTTCCAGCTGAATTTACGCCCCACTTCGAAGGCATTCTTAGTCTAAAAAAGAACTTTGTGAACTTCTTAGACACAAGTCCAGCTCACAAACCACAGGGCAAGATAGAACAACCAGCCTTGTTAAGTCCTCGCTCTCTGTAGCTGCTCAGGAACCTGACTCTGAGTAACTTGGATTGTGTGTACTGAAATGCTGTGGGGCTGCAATGTTCCACTTGTGCTTATGAAGTGCTTCCTGTTCTTTCCAGTACATTAAGAAGGGCCCTTTGATGACTTATTTTTTGGATTGAGCCCAAAATTTCTTCCTGGGAAGAGATGTAACTAAAAACATGGCTTAAACCACCCCCCCCACCAGCCTAAAGGACTAAACTGTTTAATTGTTAAGGTGTGTGGGAGAGAATGAGCCAAGAGTGACAGTCCATGTGACAGTCTAGGCAGGGCTAGGGGGGCTTCTTTGGAGGACTCCTGGTTTTCCCCAAGCTCTTGGTTATCCATGTCCAAACCCAGCCTTACAGAGTGTCTGTAACTGATTCAGAGGTCAGGCCGCAGGTGGGACTTTCCACGTGGGTTCCCTGGGCCTTTCTGTGGGAGTCTGTAGCAGTGCCCACTAATCCATGTTTCCTGGGTACTGATCACCAGGAATTCTGTCTGTCCTCTGCAGGTTTGGCTTTGGATTCGCCCGGCCCTGCGACCTCAAACGACACCATGGACGACTCGTATGTACCCGTGTGTTAGACCTGACTTGGCGCTCCTTGCGTGATTAACAAACGTGGCCTAATGAGGCTTGATGAGGCTTTTCCTTTGCTGGCACATGTGCAGTGGGCTCTTCCCTCCTGAGCTTCTCCATGTGCTCCACAGCTGGAGGTGCTGGGAAGGGTCCTGCCTGTGTCCCAGAGCACTGCGGTGTTGGCTCTGAGCTAAGGTGTTGTACCACACACCTCACAGGCAGTCTGGGGCTGCACCAGGTTGCACCTGAATTGCAGTTTTCAATGCTTAATTTATGCTTTGCTGTGCCTTAAATGATCCCAGAATGCCAGAGTCATTGAGGTTGGAAGAGACCTGTAGGATCATCAGGTCCAACCTTTGACCCATCACCACCTACCCTGTCGACTAGAACCGATGCCAAGCAGTTGCTCTGAGCTTTGAACTTGCCACTCCCAATCCGATTGTTCTTTTCCCTAATCTGTTCTCTGGGATGGGGACAGATGCCCTTGGTCCTGGATTCACCAAGCTCTTCCTCCTTCAGCCTCACTTCTTGTCTGAACGCTGCTGGAAAGGATTTAAGGAAAGGAAGGGAGAAGGAGTCTTTGAGTGTTTCAAACATTAGGATGGGATAAGCTGGCTATAAATAGGTTTGGGAGAGACAAGTGTCATTAAGGAGCAGGTTGCCCAGAGAAGCTGTGGCTGCCCCTGGATCCCTGGAAGTGTCCAAGGCCTGGTTGGAGCACCCTGGGCTGGTGGGAGGTGTCCCTGCCTGTGGCAAGGGCGTGGGACTGGGTGATCCTTAAGATCCCTTCCAACCCAAACCATTCTGGAATTCAGTGTTGGCCTGTGCTTACCATAAACCTTAAATACATGGCTGATTTTTTAACGTGCATCTCATCTGCTTTTAGGTTTGAGAAAGCAATCCTCAAATCCAGCAGACTGAAGTGAGTATAATTCTATTTTAAATTCTTAGTGTCTGTTGTAGCTTATGGAGTTGAGGGAGTGAGTTTTATTCATGTCTTTTAAAACAAAATGTTGAAATAAATGTCTGTTCTTTTCCGTTGCAGCCTCCGAATACCTTTCAGGAGAATACATTCCCTGCCAGTAAGTGAGAGTGGTATTGATGTTCTGAAAATGTTAAAAGATTTAGATGTTTTTAGTCGAATACATTCCCTCACTTGTTAGTTTTCTGGCTTCAAGACCAGTTGCTGAGGGTGCTTAATGCAAACTGTCAAAACTGCAGCTTGTAAATTCTAAACCTCACTTAAGTTACCGTGACATTTCCATGCTGTGGTTCCGTCACTGCTGCAGTTGAAGCATTTTGGGACCTGTGCTGAGATGTCAGCACTACATTTCTGCACAGGATTTGCATAAATTCACAGTCAGAGACTTTGCAGTCTTTATTAACCCCTTTTTGTGCTTACAGTGTGCTTGTTGTGTGATGCTGAACTGGCATTTTTGTGTGACTGTTGCAGCAAAACCTGCTGGGATCCAGCCCTGCCCTGAAGAGAAACCATTACGATTCTGTGGACTCTGATGCTTTTCAGCCATTGGAACAAGATGACAATAAGGAGAATGTAAGTGATTAGAGGATAATGAAAATTGGGAAGACTTGGAATGTGCAGCTCTGCCACTAACCTGGCTCCCTTTTTGGCTGTGGCAAGGGAGAAGGTATTCCCTCCGCTTGCTGTAGGGAATTGCAAGGGCTGCCTCCAGAAAGCTGTTCAGGTCGATCAGCCCATCTCTTCCCACTGCTGCCATGGATTCCTCATGGAATCGTGGCCTTTGGCCTGCCCTGGCCAGTGGGAATCCTTTGGGTGGGACTCTGACAGGTCTGTAGGAGGGCCCAGCCTTGGCTGCCTTCAAAAAGGATGTATTTTGCAGAGAAGTTGGCCGACAGGAGTAGAAAAGCTTTCTGCCTGTAGGTGATGTCAGGAGCATAAATTTTGGATTATGTTAAATGAAACATCCTTGTAACATCTTTAACTTGCAAACATTCACCTTCAGACTATCCCTGTTGGCAGCAGGGAGCTTAAATCCAAAATGTCAGGTAGTTTTAAAAAAATCCCATGAGGATAAAGTGATAATAAATAATAATAAAATGAGGATAAACTTCCACAGCTTGTACTTCTGGTGAATTGATCATTTTGCTCCTTTGTAATTCAGGAATCATTTGAGTTTAAGAAGCCAACCAAACCAGCTTCTCGTTGCTTCCGTGATGGAAGGGCTGTCCCTGGAGCGAGGCAGAATTCATCTCCAGCTCAGATTGTAAGTTCTTTCCAACCAATTCTCACCTAATTCTCTGCTGCCCACTCTGTGGGAGGAAGAAAAATTGCATCAGGGTTCAAAGGCAGTGCTGTTAATCACCAGTGCTCAGGTGCCAAATAGAAAAACATATTTATCTGCCAGATAAGAAAATTTTTCTCACCTTTGGCTCATGAGATGGTCAGAAATTTGAAATGTGGATTGTTCTGGGCGAGATGAGTCAGAGCAGAGCTGAGGTTGTGCTGCAGAAACTGGAGGGAGCGTGGCATTGGTGTGGAATTGGAAGTGATTGCTCTGTCAGTGAGGTCGATGCTTCTGCTGAGGCTGCTGCATTTGTAACAACCCCAGCTGGGCAGCACAAACTGCGTTTGGTGCCCAGGTGTGACACCCAGGGAGAAGATGTTGCCTTATTCGTGTCCTGTTGTTTAGAAAAAGCAACTGAGAAATCATGACGGGTCCTTGCCCAGGGACAGGAGTGGGGGCCAAGCCTTGTCTCTGCTCCTTGGATCCGGCAGCCCCTCGTCCTGATTGCTCTCTGTCCTGTGTGCTCCATGGGAAGGAATGGCCACTGTGCTCCCTGTGGTGCAGGAAGGTCATGGCATCACCTCCGGGGTTACAGCGTCCTGCGGGGAAGAGGAGGAGTGTTGTTTAAAATGAAAACTCTCTTCTTTCAGATTCCCATGGATGAAACACCCTCGGGTGAGCAGGAAAACTACAGGCCAGCCTTCCTGCAGCAGCATTCCCTGGCCTCCTCGGAAAGCGAGGATGACGACGGATTCCTGGAGCTGCTGGATGACCAGGACTTGAAGGTATGTGCAGAGGGAGTGGGATGGAAGTCCCCAAAGCAGCTCTGGCTGATGTTAATGGTCTGCCATGGTGTGTGTCTGGCAGAAGTCAGTGTGCTCAGGAAAACTACAACAGGCTGGGTCTTAGGGAATCCCAGAATCCCAGACTGGTTTGGGTTGGAAGGGACCTTAAAGACCATCCGGTTCCAGTGCCCCTGCCATGGGCAGGGACACCTCCCTAATTGATAACTAATAACACATTAGTTATTGCCTTTTTCAACTCACACTGGTATCTCTATCGTGTAACTGCTCTTTCCTGCTGCAGACAGTGGGATTTGTTTGGGGTGTGAACAAGGGAATTATTTTTAGTTGGAGACCTGCATTACGAGAGAATTACTGGAACAGTTGGTGTTTTTCTTTAGAAGCTTGCTGAAAAACTCAGAGGTGGTATTTGCTTTGGAGCCCCTTAAATAGAAGACTGTTCCTAACTGAATTTGAAATACTTAGAGCTCTGGAGGATCATCACTGTTAATCTGTCACTGAACTGGTGTAACTCCAGCATGGCCCAGATCAGTTCCGTTACTTCACTGACAATTGGACTGGTAATGGAGTTAAATTCCTAAGGCTGCTCTGACAGCTGAATCCAGCTGGAATGTTTGCCCAAGTGTGTATCCACAGCCTGTGCCCGTGGTGAAACAGGTGGAATGACTTTCCTTTCCCTCCCAGAACGACGAGGAGATGCCACCTGCCGTGGCGAGTCTCTGGACCGCGCCGCTGGTCATGAGGAGGGCGGACAGTCGGGTGAGTGTGAGCCAGCACTGAGCCCGGGCAGTGCCCACTGCTGGGCAGGTGTGCCCAGTGTCCCCTGTGTCCCTAAGGGCGACAGCAGCACAAGCCGCGGCAGAGCCCCCTTCCTATTCCATTATCTCTGAAGCTGTTTACCCGCAAGACTTTGTCAGTGCGGAACATTTATGGGCTTTAAATTTCTTTTTGCACTTCCTAAATGTGAGAAGACCTTGGCTTCCCCTGTCAGAATCTTGTTGATGTATCTGGAGTTCTCTCTGTACTGGCTCACCTGGAATGCTGATCCCCTGATAACAGACTGAAAGGGAATTTAGACTCCAATAAAAAGCCCCTTGATGTGCTGATAGATTGGCTGCTAATTGGTGTAGAGCACTTCATCTTGCTTACAGTGCTCCAAGCTGCCCCAGTCCCCCCAGCAACAAGTGTTACTGGAAAGGCAAAGCCTCAATCCTTCAAATTACCATCCTGCAGCTGCTGTGCAGGGGAGGTGTCTTAAATAAGGCAAAATCTGTACTAATGTGAAAGCCTGAGGGTTGTGTATTTTCCTAAGCCTTCGCTGGACAACTCAACCCCTCTCCTTCCTCCCAGGCCAAACGGTGCCGGTTGTTTGGCTCTTCCTCCATGTCCAGCACTGCAGCAAGAACCACACAGAAAAGGATGGAGAGATCCCAGGGAGAGAATTCCCCAGGGAAAAGCAAGAAGAGGAAAAGCCTGCCTGGAACTTCTGAGGACTCGATGGTTGGTGGCTCAGCATCCAGGGATTTGGAGCTCCACAGGGAATTGATATGGGGGGATCTAATCTTGGTGTCTGGTTCAGTGGGAGCTTTTCTGGGTGAATTGCTGACAGTTCTCTCTGGGTGTGCAGAGATTTGGGCAGCAGGGGCAGTACTTGCATAGCCCTGAACCTGAGCTTTGCCCTAATCCAGCAGGGAAGCTGAGCAGTCGGAATTCAGGGCTTAGGAGTAAACTCAGAGTTCCCTGTGATGGGAAGTAGGGAATGGGATGTGTCTGCTGTCAGTGGTGATCTCTGACCTGTGCCCTCCAGAGCCTGAAGGTGGTGAGGACCCAACCCTCCACAGCAGAGATCGAGAGCATTTTGGACAGTGACCAGAGGGACCTGATCGGGGACTTCTCCAAGGTAACTCAAGGGTTTCTATGGCCAGGTGTTGACTGGAGTGTTGCAGTGGCCTCTCCTGGTGGGGATGTCTCAAACCAGCCCAGTAAAGCCCTTCCCTTTATGGAGGCTTTTCTGTTGCTACGTAAATCTTGCTCGTTTGGACTTGATGATCTTGGGGGTCTTTTCCAGCCTTAACCATTCTGTGATCCTCAGACAAAGAGGAGAGGCTGTTGGTGAGAAGGCAGTGGCACAGGTTAGGCACAAAGTGATTGATTTGTGGTTAAAGACCTACAAAATCCCTCTAGTGTAGGAGCCAAAAATTCAATTCTGTCCCTGATTTTGGAATTCTTAGTTTTAACTCCTGAAGAGATTCTTGTCAGCAAGGTATCTGTCAGAGGATGAACTGCTGGATGCTGTGACTCACATCTGGAATTTTCTCTATCCTGTCTGTCTTACAGAGTTATTTATTTGCCACTGTTGATGGGAAACATCAGGATTTAAAATATATCGACTCTGAAATGGTAAGTGCTCCAAGAAGAAGCAGAAAAACTCTTTACTGGGGGTTGGGGAACAGCACAAAAATGTCTTGAAACAACTGAACTCTGTTTTTTGTGGTTTTTTTTCTCAGATTGTGTCTGTGCTGACTGGGAAGTTTGAGAGCTTCATCAAGCAGTGTGTGATAATTGACTGTAGATACCCCTATGAGTACGAAGGGGGGCACATCAAGGTATGGTAAGGGCCACCCTGAGGGGTCTGAAGTTGCAGTTTGGGGTCACTTGGCACTGTGTGAGGCTGAGTTTTATCCAAGGCCATGTGGATATGTTATTCCTGAGGTGCCCCAGTGCCCCTCTGGGATCCTGTCACACCCTCCCACTGCCTGCATCTTGGACACTGAGCTCACACTTGGTTCATAAAGTGCCTTTTCCCCTCAAGGAGGGGAATGCCCTGCCCTCCTTAAGGACAAAGGGGGACCTGTGTGTCCAGCAGAGGTGGTTCCAGGGGAGGATATGAGACACTCAGAGTCCAACATCCTGGTATCCAGGGAAACTAAAATCAGAATATTCAACTTCATTTAAGTCACAGACTTCAAAGAACAAAGGGCTGTGCAAAACAGGTCACCCAGAGAGGATGTGGCCTTAGAGTCCCTTCCAGTGCCGAAATGAGAGCTGCAGAGGGACTGGGGACAAGGCCTGGAGGGACAGGACACAGGGAATGGCTTCCCAGTGCCAGAGGGCAGGGATGGATGGGATATTGGGAAGGAATTGCTGGCTGGGAGGGTGGGGAGGGACTGGGGTGATTTCCCAGAGCAGCTGTGGCTGCCCCTGGATCCCTGGACGTGTCCAAGGCCAGGTTGGAGCACCCTGGGCTGGTGGAAGGTGTCTCTGCCCATGGCAGGGGGTGGCACTGGATGATCCTTAAGGTCCCTCCCAACCCCAACCATTCAGGGATTCTATAGCTGATCCTGAACATTGCTGTTTGATCAAAGGCCATCCTAAATACATGAGATGGGGAGGGAAATCCAAGGAGCCACAACCTACAGGTGCTGAATTGTCCACCTGAAACAGGTCCTGGTCACCCAGAGCCAATTCCAGGCTCTGTGGTGTCCTGGTGGAGTCTGGAGAGGGTTCCAGGGCTCCTCCAGCAAACCAAGGTGAGGAAAGTGCTCTCGAGGAAGTGGGATGAGTGTCCTGTTCCCCCTGCCCTTCCAGGGTGCCATAAATCTCCACATGGAGGAGGATGTGGAGAACTACCTGCTGAAGAAGCCCATCGAGCCGTCGGAGAACAAACGGGTCATCGTGGTGTTCCACTGCGAGTTCTCTTCGGAGCGTGGCCCTCGGATGTGAGTCCCAGCCCCGGGCAGGGCCTTGAGCTGCGGGGTGGCACCACCAGGAGGTGCCGCTTGTCACCTCTGGCAGGGCCGTGGCACAGCCCGCGGTGCGAGTGGCCGTGCTGGGCTCGGCCTGGAGTGCTGGGATGTGCAGAGGGAAAGGGGAAACGGGCTCTCCGAGGCTGCTGAGCCCCTGGCTGACGGGCGGCAGCCGCCTGCACTGCTGTGAGGGCGGCACTCGGGGAGAGCTGGCTCGGGGGGTTTGGGGAAGGCGGGATTCCCACGGCGCTTCTCCCGCTGCAGGTGCCGCTTCGTGCGGGAGCAGGACAGGCTGAGCAACGAGTACCCCAACCTGCACTACCCAGAGCTCTACGTGCTCAAGGGCGGCTACAAGGACTTCTTCTCCAGGTGCAGGGTAAGGAACATTCTCCTGAACTGTGGGATCTCCACCCCTGGGATTGCTCAGCGCTTGGAGCGGCCTGATCCAGTGGAATGTGTCCCGGGTTGGAAAGAGATCTTGAAGGTCTCTTTTGACCCAAACCATTCCATGATGATTCTGTGACCTCTTTCACACTCAGGGGAGAAATGATGGTTTATTATTAATTTATTCATACTTAGACTTGCCATGGGGTGCCGTGCTTTGGCTGGGGTGGCTCTTCCTGCTCTGTCTTGGTGCTCTGTTCCCAGAGCTGCTCGGGTTTGGCTGAGCCTGTTCTTCCCCTCAGAGCTGTTTTCCTGCCGTAGCTGAAAGGTTTTTCCACTTGTCTTAAAAGTGGTTTCTGTCCTTTTAGAACAAACTGTCACTCAAGGAAGGGATTTAAGGCTGCTCAGCCTGCACAGAGCAGGGGAGAAGACAAGGCTTGACAGTAATTGCTGGATAACAAATAGAAAGCTCAGGTCTCCTACAGTCCTGAAACAGGAAAATTGAAACCCTGAGCCTGGAGGTTTCAGCCTCTAATTCAGACAAGGAAATTAAAAACACCCTGCAGCTCTTCCCAGCACTTTGAGGGTGGGATTTCTCCTATCACTTGGCTTCTGCTCCTGCAGCATTTCTGTGGCTGGACTCTCTCCAGCGCTCCTGGGGTCCGTCCTACTGCTCTGGCTGTCACCTCAGGCCCCCACACTTCCCAGTGTCCCTTAGATTGCCTTCCTGGTGTGTCTTCAGGGAGATGGGAGATAGCTGGGCTGTCCCTGGCCAGCTGGGGGGGGCTGTCACCTCCTTCCTGGTGGGATGCTGGGCCCCGTGGGACATGCCAGTGTTGATGGCACTGAGTGCTGCCCAGGCTTTTGGCTCTCCCTGCGACCTGGGGCGAGGGACACACGGGGTTTGTGGTGTCCCCGCCGGTGTTGGACGTCCCTCTCCCGGGGAGGGGCAGCGAGGCCTCAAGGTGGCAGCACAGAACAGCCGACAGGGAGCCTTCCAGTCCGTGCCGTTGAGAGGTGAACACCACGGAAACTGGAAAATTTGGGATGAGAGCCCTGTCCACGGGGTTTGAGAGCTGTAACCTGAACACCCCTGGGCTCTGTTGGAGGGGCCGGCAGTGTGGAGCGGGGGGGCTTTCCCTGTTTGTTCTGGGCGTGGTTGTTCCAGCGGCCGCTGCCGGGCTCTGCCAGTGGGATCGTCACCCCTGTGACACCGAGGTGACGCCAGCTCCTCTTTCCCCAGAGCTTCTGTGAGCCCCAGAGCTACCGCCCGATGCACCACAAGGACTTCAAGGAAGACCTGAAGAGGTTCCGCACCAAGAGCCGGACCTGGGCTGGAGAGAAGAGCAAGAGGGAGATGTACAGTCGCCTGAAGAAGCTCTGAGGGCTGCAGGGCCCAGCACGGACTGTCCAGCGTGCGGGACCCGGCCTGCCTCTCTCCTGCTCTGGTTTCTCCCTGGGAACACCTGGAACTCGGGGCTTCGGGCCCGGAGCCGGCCGGGAGCTGCCCTCTGGTTGTTTTTGTTACATTGCTTGGTGAAAAATGGCTTCTTGTGTTCTGTGACCCCCGAAGCGCCGGGGCCGGGTGGGCAGAGACTCGTGGGGCTCGGCGGGGCGGGGGCTCAGCAGCGTTGGGGGTCTTTTAGTGCCTGTTATTTTTTTTTAAATGTTTAATTTTATTTAAATACACTCCAGTGAGGCCAATACCGTGCGCTTGGATCATCTGGGTCCTGCTGCAGCCCTGTTTGTGCCCGGGGCAGCCTGCTGGTGGAGGGGGGGGCAGTTCTCAGCTGCAGCTTTGGTTCCGTGTGGTGTTTGTGGTGAAGGACAATGGGAAATGCCCCGTTAGCAGCTCGAGGTTCCCACCTCTAAGCCTTTGAAAGCCCATGTAAGGGGAAGTTGCTTGTTGTACATAAATATCATGTTCGCCTCGTTTACTTCAGGTTGTTTTATTTCGTAGTTTTAGAGGAGTTGGTGTTTTAAGGGAGGGGGAATTTGTGGGAGCTGAGGGGGCTCAGCAGGGGGGTGATCCCGGGAGCACCAGGGAGCAAAACTGTTGCTGCTGCCCTCAAGGGTGGGGGTTGTTATCCCGAAACATTCCCAAAACAGTGTGTATGAGGAATCCTGGGATGCTGCTCCAGCACCTGGGGGTGACTGCGGCCACTTCTCCCTCGGCCTGGCAAGGCAGGAAGTAAATTAATCCTTGAAGGAAGAGGAACTTCCTCGGCAGTGTTGGGCCCTCCAGCTGAGGAAGGTCTGCTGTGCCAGCCCCAAAGCTGTTCTGCTGCTGATTTTTGGGGTCACATCAGCCCCAGCTCTTCAAGCCTGCAGCAGCCCAGGGGTTTTGGGGTGTGGTGGTGCTGTAGCTCCTGTTCCTCACACTCCAGCTTCCCGGAGAAACTGGTGCTCCCTGGGAGCACCACATGCCTGGGAAGCTCCCAGCTCTCACCTCGTGTCCTGTTGTATCCCTGTCAAAAAAATACTGAAATGGAGGTGCCTTATGTGGAGTTTTATTGTGATTTTTTTTTTTAAATCTCTTCCTTAAAACATGCTGTTAATCCTCTTGAGAAGCAAAAGGACAAACTTGGAGTTTTTTCTTGTTTGAAAAAAAATAAATTGGACTTTGCTGTTTTCCCTCAGAGGCGAATCCCCTGAAGGGGGAGCTGAGTTCCGTGTGTGGGGAGTCCTGGGGTGGGAGGAGAAGGCTGGGAGAGAGGTGTTCTAGGCAGGATCCCAAAACTGATAGATTCTTGTGGGCAAAGGGAATGAGGTCTGAAAATCCAAAGTTTGTGGAATCCAGCTCCTCTTGCAGCAGAAGGCACTGGTGGAGCTGCTCCGTGTCACTGTGGTGTCAGGACAAACCCAGGGTGGGAATTGCTGCTCTTTGTGTCTTTGTTGCCTCCAGGATAAACACTTCCAGAGGAGCTGTGGCTGCCTCATTCCCTGAAGTGTCCAAGGTCAGGCTTGGAGCAACCTGGGGTAGCAGAAGGTGTCCCTGCCCATGGCAGGGGGTGGGAATTGGATGGGCCTTGGGGTCCTTTCCAACCCAACCCATTGTGGGACTGGGTGAACTCCAGGGCTGCAGCCACTGGAATGTCAAAGCTGGGATTTCCCATCATTCCAGCTACATTGTGGAGTCTCAGGTCACTTTTGGGGGAGGGTCCTGGCCTGCGCTGGAGGCTTTCCCAGGAGGAGCTTCAGCAGGTGGCCAACAACGGGGTCAGCATGGAAAGCTTCCCTGGAAACAGCAACAGGAGGCTCAAGCACAGAACTGGGTGGGTTTCTTCCCTTTCCCTCCATCTGTCATCCTTAAAAAACTCCTGTTGAAAGCAGCTTAAACCTTCACCAGCTTCGACCACCGGGTCCTGAACGGTGCAAAGGTCGGTGTGTCCTTGCATTTTGTGCTACCTTTGGGGCAAAAAAGCTCTCTTGTGCTCTGTCTGTGGTGGCATTTGGGGCTAATAAGGGCCAGCTGCACAAGGCCAGCTGTCCTGCTGTGCCAGGAGCTCCTGGATCCCTTGGATTCCCTTGGGAACTGGCAGTGGGTGCTGGACATCCCTCCAGTGCTGCCTCACCGTGGCCTTCGATGCCACCATAAACACAATTCCCCGGGTTTAAACCCTTCTGCAGCTTTTCAAACAAATGTTCTGCCTTTGCCTTTCTGCCTCCTCCATTTTCTCTCTGTAACTGCTCTTCCCAGGTCTCTCGGAGCCTGTTCTGCGTTCCTGCTCCTGCATCCTGGCTCCTGCCCCCCCTGCCCACGGCCCCTTGGCCTCTGCAAAACCCAAACTTGCGCTTTTCTGGAGTTATGTGTCGAGTGAATCTGCCCCACCTGAGGCTCTGCTGGGCCAGGAGGGATTACCCCAGCTGGAGGCAGGAGCACGGAGTGTGAGGACCCCAGAAAGGCAAAGCAGGGTGCTCTGCAGGGCCCGAGCACTGCCCCCTTGGGCTGAGGCAGAGGGGTTTGAATCGCCAGCTAAGGATCCCTAATGAACCAAATTCCCTGATAAACCAAGCTGCTGCAGGGCTGCAAGGGGTGCTGCTGCACGTGTGCCAGGCAGGGGCTGGGAGAGCCCCTCTCCCCAGAGCTGGGGGCTCAGGGAGAAGCCACAGGAGGAGCTGCCTGCGATGAAATCCCGGCTGCACCTCGGTGGGTTCGCGTGGCTTTGCTGAGCAGAAGCTGCTTTGTTGAGAAAACCACTGGCTTCTTGCCCTGGCAATGGCTTTTAGTGACAAGTGTGACTAAGGAGTGCCCAGCAGAGCTGCTGGAGGAGCAGCAGTGCCCTGTAACTCCTCAAATGTTGGCCGTGGATGGGTTTCCGTCGAAGCGAAGCCGTGTCACAACCCGGTGCCCCCTAATCCCCTCCTGCGTGGGGTGACCCTGCTGTGCCCCGGGGGCTCCTTGGGGCCATCCTGCCGTGGCCTGGCCCCTTATCCAAAGCCCTGTGCTCCCCGCTCTGGGCACAGTCACACCCCATCACCAGGCAGGGTGAGGGGCCGGTCCTGGTTCCCAGTCCCTCACCAGTGGCTCCAGTGTGCCAGGAATGGACACTGCCGGCTGGGCTGGAACGGCCTCGCTGGAGGTCACCAAATCCCAGCAAAGCTGGAGGTGAAGCTGATCCTGGTGCTGCTGCTCAGCCGAGCTCTGGACACGCTGGAGGGAACCTGCAGGTGGGTGCCAGCCCCAGCTGTGCCCCCTTCCCCTTCCCTTTCCTCACTCTCAGCTCTGCTCAGCTCCACAGCTCTGTCCCCGGGACACAAATGGCACTGCTCCCACCTGGGGAGGGTCCCAGGGACACAAATGGCACTGCTCCCACCTGGGGGGGCTGTGGGGGTTGTGAGGGCACAGTGGCTGCTCCCCTGGTGCTTCCCTGTGTCCCCATCCCCACCCCACTGGGTAACTGGATTTTGCTGTATCCCAGGTGCTGCCCAGACTCTTCCTGGGAGTCGCTGGTGCCATCAGAGCTGTCAGTGGCATCAACCCTGTGCTGCCTGAGGGGTGTGAGGCAGCAGGAAGGAGAGGGCAGGGAACTGCACTGTTGGGATCTTCCTCCCCCAAAATGCTCCCCCCGGAGTGGGCAGCAGGGGGGGAGGAAGGGCGGGTGGGCACGGAGGGGTGGCAGCCCCGGAGGCACCTCCGTGTCCCTTCCAGGCTTCGCTCAGTTTCACCTCCTGTCACGGGGCCATTCTCGTGTTTTTGAAGACCCCCAGGCACCTTTGAGAAGGGACATCCCCGAGACACCCCCAGGGTCTGCCTTTGGGGTTTTGTGTGCTTTTGGGGGCACAGCCAGGCAGGGAGTGCTGGCCCAGGGTGCGTTTGCTGCAGACGCGGCCCCGCTGTCGCTGTTGGATGAACTCCCCAGTGGGGTTTGCTGGGGCTTCAGGCTCCAGCAGGGAGCCGTAAAAAGGGAGAATAACATCAAAAGAGGAAAGTGGAAGGAGGCCAAAGGAACGTGGCCAAGTGCCCTTTCCTTCTTTCTCTTTCGCTCTGTGTGGGAAACCCCCGGGACCGTGGGATGTGTCACATCCCCGTGCCAGGCCAGGCACGGCCCGACCACCACGGGGACACACGACAGGAATGTCCCTGGGGGTGGCTGGGGCTCCTGGGGACGCTGAGCTGGAGGAGAGGGGCCAGGGAAGGAGCTCCCGCATGGAGCTGGAGCCCTCCAGGAGACACGGACACGGAGTGGCTTCTGCCACCCTGTTTGGTGGCCCGGGAAGTGTCACCAGTGGGAAGTGTCACCGGTGGGAAGCGTCACCAGTGGGACGCGGGCTGGGCTAGGAAGAGCCCCGTGTCCGCATCCCGGGTGTCTCCACGGCAGGATGAAGCCGGGC
The DNA here is from genome assembly GCA_013396755.1 of Sclerurus mexicanus. Lineage (NCBI taxonomy): Eukaryota > Metazoa > Chordata > Aves > Passeriformes > Furnariidae > Sclerurus > Sclerurus mexicanus. The sequence goes on from VWZF01006067.1 coordinate 35,032, forward strand.
GGGGAAGGAGAGGGGCTGCGAGCGTGGAACACGGGGCAGGGGCAGCCCGGCCCCGCACCGCTGCTCCCTGCGCCCCCTCCCCGGGACCCCCGCCCCGGGAATTCCGTGCCACGGCTCCGCAACCCCCGGGAATTCCGTGCCGAGGGCTGTGCCCCGCGGGAGGGCAGGGGCGCTGCCGGCGGGGCGGTGATGCTGCAGCAGCAGCAGCAGCAGCAGGAGGAGGCAGCAGCACGAGGCATTCCGACCAGTTTAACCAGTGCGGCGGGCGGCGAGGTCCGCGGGGAGCCCTGTGCTCCCGGGAACGCCCCGGGCACCGCCGCGGCCCCGGGGAACGCGGGCTCTGCCCTTGCGGAGCGGCCGCGGGGGAACCCGGGCTGGGTTTGGGGCTTTCCCGGGTGCGGGGGATGAGTTTGGTCCTGGCCGTTCCCCTGTTGCTGCAGAAGGCGTGGTGGGCGACACAGGTTCCGCGCTGGGAACAACTGGTGACATCCCCACACACCTGCAGCCCCTCGGCAGCTCCTCTCCCCTCCGTCAAATGTCGTGGGAATTGGGTAAGAAGTCTGAGCATCAACCTGTTGGGGCAAACCCAGAGGAGGCCACCAAGATGATTAGAGGGATGGAGCACCTTTCCTGTTTTCCTTCGCTGAGGGAATGGTTCACCACGCTCACAGGGAAGAATTTCCTTCCAGTATCTAATCTAAATCTACCCTCCTTCAGCTTAAAGCCATTCCCTGTGTCCTGTCCCTCCAGGCCTTGTCCCCAGTCCCTCTCCAGCTCTCCTGGAGCCCCTTTAGGCACCAAAAGGGGCTCTCAGGTGTCCCTGGAGCCTTCTCTTCTCCAGGTGAGCCCCCAGCTCTCCCAGCCTGGCTCCAGAGCAGAGGGGCTCTCCTCATCTCCAGCTTCTCCTGTCAGAAACCAGCAGGATGTGCTCCTCCCTTGGCCAGGGAAGGAGAGATCACCAGGGCAGAAGTATCGCCTTCAGCACCTCCCGGGTTGCCCGGAGTCCTCTGAGGTTGGCAGAGAGCTCAAGCCCTGGTGTGCTCTGGGGTACGTGCTCACACACACACTCTGCAGCTGTGCACAGATGTCTCTTGGATCCTGCTGAGGGTGTTTATTCCTATTCCCAGCTGCTCCCAGCTGACCCTTTGGCTGGCTCTGGTGTTGGTGGGACTGTTGAGTCCTTCATGATCTGGTTTTTGTCAAGGCCACGATCCAGCAAAGCCCTGTGCCGGCGGCTCGGGGGGCAGGGGTGCTGGGGTCTCTCCACTCACCGCTCCTCACTCTGCCTGTCCCAGGGGATTTCACCCCAAACTCACACCAGGCAAGCTCTGGTCTGTCATCTCCGCCCAGCTTGTGTGCCATGACCCGGCCCTGCGGCGGGGCTGGGAGCGGAGCCGGGAGCGCTCAGCTCCGGGGGCACCTGCTGGGAAGGGGCCAGGGCAGCGGGGCATCGTCTGGGGCAGCGGCAGCTGTTTGCGAAGGGCCGTGTGTCCGTGGCCTAGGAGACCGCCCCGGCCCGGAGAGCTGACTGGGGAGGAAGGCGCTTGCAGGAGGGACACCAAGGCGCGATTGTGGCGGCCCGGCCCGGCGGGGCCGCGCTCGGGCAGCGCTGCGGAGCGCGGGGGCTGTGGCGGAGCCGCGGGCTCCGGCGGGGCTCTCACGCTGCCCAACAGCGGCTGGGGCTCGCGGAAAACAACTCCCCGGTGCCCCTCTCGACGGCGGCACGGTCCCGGTCCCGGTCCCGGTCCCGAGCGCGGGGCCGGCTGCGGGCAGCGGGACCGGGCCGGGGGAGCATCCCCGCAGCTGCCGGGAGAGGCGGCGTCCCGGGGCACCGGGGCGAGGGCTCGGCCCTCGGGGCTGGGATCGCAGAGGAACAACCAGCAGTGCCTCGCGGGGAAACACTCCGGGCATTTCCGCGTGGGTTCTGCCGGAGGCACCCGCTGAGCGCGGCTGTGCCGGCGCCCCGGCCCCGCGGACGGGGGCGGCTGAGGGCTGTGCTGCGGTGCTCCTGCGCCCATCGCTGTCTGTCCGTCTGTCTGTCCTTCTGTCTGCCAGCTGTGCCGGCTCAAAGCCCCCACGCTGTGCCTGGCATCCGGGCTGGGGACCGCGGGATGCTCAGCGCTGTCCCTTGTGAGACGCAGCCAGCCCGTGAGAGGGAGCGGCTGGGCTGGGGGAGAGGCTGGGCTGCGTGACGGAGTGCTGTGCGCGGAGCCTCCAGGCACCCGCAGCCCCTCACCCTGCAGGGCTCTCCGGCGCTCTGGCTCCGGCGGGCTCAGACCACCCGCCGGCCCCGGGTACCTCGGGCATCACCCCCGATACCCCTGCGCTGCAGTCCGGGCGCACCCCGGTGTTTGGGTGAGTCACGGAGCCTCAGGGGCTCGGTCACCTTCTCCTCGGTGTGTCACTGCCCCCCTCTCACGCTCACCGCTGCCTTCAGAGGTGTTGCTTCTGCCTGACAGAGCATCGGGGCTCTGGCTGTGCTCCAGCGGCAGCGGAGCAGCCCGGCCCGGAGCTGCCCTGGGCAGGGCTGAGCGCAGCGGGGCATCTGCGGCAACCTGGGCATCTCCTCCCCGGGAAGCAGGAGCGGGAGCTGGAGCCAGACGGCTCTTGTGCTGCCTCTTTTCTTCCCCAGATGGACGCACGAGCCCTATTTGTCGGGAGCATGTTTGTGCGGAGCGGAGCCGCGAGCCTGGACGTGAGCCTGGGTTTGAGCCTGGATGCGAGCCTGGATGTGAGGCTGGATGCGAGGCTGGATGTGAGGCTGGATTTGAGCCTGGATG